>JAQFVV010006251.1:6183780-6719837 GCA_028023455.1 Epiperipatus broadwayi
CTGAAAATATTATATGATCTGCAATTTTTTTTAATTTGAATAATAGTAGAAATCTGAGATCCTTTGTCCTGCATAATTTAGCACAGTGGTAGATTGATGGAATCAAAAGCTAATGATTTCTTGATCAAAATTCAGCCTTTTACTTGGCACTAAGATATCACATGCCCATTCAATAACTAATTATTCATTTATTATTATTAACTATTTTGTGAAATGTTTTTGTTCCTTCACTGAATCTTAATAAGCAGTCTTTTTTTGAAGAGGTGATAAACAATACAAAGGTCTAAAATGAAATGAAAAGATGTTTAAATGAATAGTTTTTGTTAATTTAGTTAATTCTTAATGAATATTATATTTTTATACTTTAAATGATCAAATATCAAACTAAAAAAAAAAATTTGTTCATATTGTTATCTTTTTTATAAAAATAATCATTCTAAAAATTGAAATAAATAATTAAATATAAATAAAAAAATTATTTAATAAATCTGATTAAGCTTTAGTTTTTTTATTGGAACTTTGTCATGCGTTGTTAGCCAAGAGATCATCACACCCGCCTTGCAAGCAAGTAGTTGGTTGCAGATGGTTGTGGGTTTGCGTCCCAGGCGATGCTATGCCATATGGAAAAAAAAGATGTTTAATTTCATCTTTTATAATCATGTGACCACTACTCTACGGCAACTCCAGCCAAAAGATCTTATTTATATTATACTACAATAAATATAATTAGTAAAATACATATGTACACACATAAAAATGAAAAAAAAAATTATTATAATACTTATTTTTTTATATATTTACAAAGCAATCTATAGAGATAATATTTTAATTATTATTCTAAAATTTCCAATAATCTAATAATGGCCATTCCCCCCTAATTGTTTGGATATTTAACTGTATTTACTCATTTGTTCAAATTATCTTGGATATATAAAGTTTCATAACATTGTTTTCAATACAATTTTTAATATATTTTATTATCTGAATATTTTTTTCACAATTCATTCTATGACCAGTATCCAAAAAATGTATATATGGCCCTGATTTTTATATCCTTTCTATTAATTGCCCTATTATGCTCCTCCCCTCTTTCAAAAGCAGTCCTTCTTGTCTGACCTATATATACATATTGTAATGGTTACAATTAATTTTATAAATTAATCCTACCCTATTTTTAATATTATCTTTTTGCATTACAAATTCATTCCTCTAAAAATTTACTGTCTTCCCATCCTATTTTAATATCATTATTCCATATTCAGAGCATATATATTATAACGGTCGGGGATGATGATGAAGTTTTCCAGTCTTACTGTAATCTGCCGACAGAGCGCCACTAGGCTACTTTGAACCTAGAAAATTTATAAAGTCGACAGATACGTGTTGTTAAGACCGCAACCGCTAGCCCAAGTCACTAGCTCAAGTAGATGCAGAAACTTAATATATTTATTAAAATATATTTTTAAGAATAAAAAAAACAAGCACTGTCAGTATTAATAACACACAAAAAAAGATTTTATTTACGTATATAATCAATAACACGCAAACTTTAAAATTATTATATAAGAAAAAACTATATTTTTTCATTATTATTTATTCGTTTTATTTGTTTTAACTTTTATTTTTAATCTTAGAAATGTTGAGTATAAATGAGCTACGTAGACGCACTCACAAATTTTCAAATCACTTGACTCCAGACTAAAAATCCACAGCCACACCAATAGTCGCTTCCAGATATATATCAGCAACCAGTACATTGTGAACATGTTAGCATAGAATCACGTAGACAGGAATGTGCATCTGAACAGTGTGATATTATTGGAGAAAACATGGCCTTAGTCCTGCAGGAATGTGCATCTGTCAGGCGAAGGAAACATGCATATAAAATAATAAAAAGAAATGCTACGTATGGATGGGAGAGCAGTCTTATCTTGCCGGCTTATCGTCCAAAATCCATAGAGCTGGAATGGGTCAATGGCACAGGAAATACCTCTGCGTCCATTTCAATGATATGACTACCTCTTTGGGGTCATGCATTCAGTTGGACTCGTCGCCCTAGGTGCTAACACACTTCACATTACATTGATATAAACGTCCATATATCTCTCCACCAGCATTGACACAACTACGAAACAAATAGTCCGAAATCAAAACCCCTTTAAACTAACATATATTTAAACTAGTCTAGCAGCCATCTATACTCAACTAACATTTAAATCATTTTATTAATTTAATTCAAAAAGAAAATATTTAGTTTAATTAAGGTTTTAAAATCATTTTTAAGATAACATTTATATTTTAACTTATTTTTTTTTACTACAAATTTATATAACCTACTTTTTTTTTAAATTTAATAATGCACAAATAACGATATACGTTTCTATTTTTAAATTTAAGTTTGCAATCGCAAACCCCTACCCTATTACAAACAGATATTAATTAAACATGAATAATAATAAAAAATATATATATATTTTAAAAGATTACGTTAACTTTTGATCAGAGTTTTAAAATGGCAAAGTTTATAAAAGATAAAGTTCAGGTTTGTTCAGGAAAGAAAGTTTATAGTTCATTTTTAGAAACAAATAAAGTTCGAAGATCTTAAATTTAAGAGTTTATATTTGATATTTCAATTATTTATAAATTATACTTTCCTTTGTCCGAGCTCGTTTCTTCGTGACGAAGATCTATGAAGACTTATGACGATTTCTGAAGACGTTTTATGAAGACGGTTCCAGTGGTTCGATCCTGGGATCCGTGAATAGGAAAGCTACCTTCGGCCGGCTGCACCGAAGGAAGCCCGTTGATGCTGACTACATTCTTAGTGATGGTGACAATAGCTTTTTAAAAATTTTCTGCTTTCAACAAAGACAATTGAATTTAAAGTTTTAATTTTCTGATTCTCTCCAACTAATTATTCCCTTTGGATTTTTCTTTTTATAGTCGTCGGGCACCTTATCTCTGGAATGCATGGATTCATCAAACATATTTCATTATTTATATTTTATTGGTTAATTCAGTTTGTGGCCAAGTAGATTTTGGGTTTATGGCTAAGTAAATTTTTCCACTGAGGTCTGTGTCCATATCTTTGGGCGGGAAAAGCAAGTCTTTTGTTTCTATTTCATAATCATTTTTTTTTCCATGGTCATTTTGCCCTAAGGATCTGTTTATAATTTTTCTTTTTAAGATTAAAAACTCTTCGCTATTATTAAAATCAAAAGGCTTTTTATTATATATTTTATTTAAAGATTAAAATCTTTGCTTCGATTCCATAATTTATTTATTTTTTAAAGCCTATTTTAATATTTCAATCAATCTAACATATTAATAAATTAATAATTCGTTATTTGTGCATTTTGACAGTTTGTTTTTAATTCTGTATTAGATAAAAAAAGTTACTATTAAAATTTGAATGTAACGCATATATATATATCCCGTTACAATATATATATAAGACATTGATAAAAGAAAAGTTATCTGATGATATTAACGTAGGTTGAAAAAACAATAAATTTTTAACAAAATGGATTTGTAATGCAAAAAAGAGGGATGATATTAAAGATAGGGTAGGATTAGTTTATAAAATTAATTATGACCATTGCAATATTATATAGGTCAAATAGGAAATACTGCCATTGAAAGAAGTAAGGAAGATAGGCAATTAATAGAAATGATATAAAATCAGAGCCATATATACATTTTTTTGATCCTGGTGTTAGAATGAATTGTGGAAAAAAATATTCAGGTAATATAATTTGTTAAAAACTAGAAGGAAAGAAAATGTTATGAAACTTTGTGTATTCAAGAAGATTTAAACAAATATATAAATATGGTTAAAGATCCAGCACAATTAGGAAGGAAATACAGATTGTTGGATTATTGGAAACTTTAGAATTGTAATAAAATATTATTTTTGTAGATTGTTTTGTAAGTATATGTAAAAAATAAGGATTCCATTAAGTTTATTTTTTGAATATATATATATTACTATTTATATTTATTGTAGTATAATATAAATAATGCCCATTGGTTGGAATTTCTATAAAATAGTTGGTCATGTGATTATAAAGGAGGAAACATCTTGATAAGATTCCAATAAGGAATGAAAGCCTTGTTAAATGGATTAAATAAATTTTTTATTTGTATTTAGTTTTTTATTTCAATTTTGTTTTAGTTTCGATTATTTTAAATTTTTACAATTATAGCTAAGTCTATAATTATAACATATTTTTGCACTGACATTTTATTAATGTAATTTTTTCTTATCTTCTAGTATTTGTATTCCAGTAAATGAAGTGTTAATAGAAAGTATTTTTTCATTAGGTCATTATTGTTAGGTTGTCATTATCTGTACCTTTATTTTGTTGGGGGGGGGGTGAGTGAGGGATGGAAGGAGTAATAGCAAAATAAAATGTGATGTGCTATTTATTAGCATATATATGTATGGATGACTTTTTTTTAATAAAAAAGAAAAGTATATATAAAATCTTTATAAAAGATTTAAGATAAAAAAGAAAAATTTTGCTTCAACAGAATGAAAGGTGCCAGACAATCGTAATGATGTCGTTGCTGATTTAAAGATTTCACAAAATTTCGAATATTTGATTTAAAGTTGCCATTTAATTTTATGAAAAAATATGATTGATGAAATACACAAATTCCAATATGGTACTTCTAAATTGATTTGCAAAGACGAACAGAATGAAAAGAAGGATTGTGGGAAAAATAAATCTGTTTATTTAAATATGTGGAATTTTATCAGCATTATTTATTATACTGAATCTACAAATGTTTAATATCTACATAAATTTGGTTTTAAATGAGAAAAGATGACTTAAATATGCACATCATGATATGACCATTTTATAATATAGATTGAATGTTAAATTCTAAAATAACTTGATTAAGGATTGGTGCTGGAAAATTAAAATTTTTTTAGAATATAATTAAGATCTCTTTTAGGCAAAGAAATGTTTTATCATACAACCTTTCCAGCATATTTTTTAATGTAAGTGTAAGCTAAATGATTATTTTATCATGTTTTAATTAATACACTTTTTCAAATTGTGTTTCTTTATAAATTCTTATCATAATTTGACTTGGATTAAAATCCATTTAACATGTTTTTTCCAGAAGTTAATTGCTAAAAAAATTATCAAAGAAATTTTGTTATGATTATGGGAAGCATTTCTAACAACAATTTTGATTTAAATACAGTATTATGTGAAAAGATACAAATAAAATAAATTATTTATATATATATATATATTCGTAGTTATATTAGTAATAAAGTTAAAAATCAAAAACATTCACTAAAGATTTGAAAGTCTATTAGATAAATTACAATATAAGATTTATTTTTACAGTCCATAACCTGGATAAAAGATTTTCAGAGAAATACAATTTTCCATAAATCATCAACACATAGTTTTATAAATAGCACTTAATCTTAGATTTTTTTTTAGCATCATGAGACTAATCATTTATGTATGCTAAGAAGTTATTGAATCAAGTTTTAATATTAATATAGCTGTTTCAGAGAAGGTGTGTTTAATTGACCAGATGGATTATTACATTTTTTTTTTTTTGAAAAGCAGATTAGTGAGTGAACTTAAATGTATCATTGAAAGGCTATTAATATTAAGAAATCAGGTTATATAATAATATCTACACCTATTTCATCAGTATTTATGCTCCAACCATTAGATTCAAAAAGTTAAAATAAATATAATTTTTATTCATTGTTGAACAATATTATTACATCATTATCTTTAAAATATATTTTTCTTTTTGGAGACTTTAAAACATATGTTCATTAGTAGGAATTGTAAACAATGACTGAAAGTATTGTAAAAATGATATTGGCTTTGTGAATTCAAATCATGCTCCAATCGGAAAGGACAAGAAGCCAATATTATATTAACATTTGTAGGCATAAATTATTGGGTAGATTAGAAATTCATATACTTAAAAATTAAAACAATAATTGCATTAAAAATTAGGTTTTTTTCCAAAAATGCATAGAAAGAAAATTTGATATTAGCCTTTTAAAAGAAATGTTAATTAAAATACTAAAATTGCCTGTTTCAGTTTTTAAATTTAGTAATGTTATGGATCTGAAAATTCTGTGTTTGATAAATCTGTGTTTGGATTTATTTAAAAAAAAAGAGTCCTAACTGGTTATTTAACAGTATTAAATGAAATGTGATATTTGATATTTTTTGTTTAATGAAATAATAAAATGAATTTGCATTTTCATGAGTCATATAGAAATTTAAAGACAGAAGTTCAGTGACTGAAAATAACATTTAATACCGAATATTGGATTAAAATTTCAGAATGCTTGTCATGATCATTAGGTTTGTTTTTGTGCATAGAATACAAAAAAACAACAACAATAACCTGATCACAATACTATAAATCAATGGATGACAATGTTTTATATGATAATGATATCATTTTGAAAAAATGGAGGCGTATTTTGATTATCTTTTGAATAATGATACAAGAATGACTTTTTTGAATAATATATTTAAGGTGACATTTTTGAATGATATACTTATCTTTCTAAAATATTTAGATTGGAGAGAAATTTTCAGCTTGATGAAGTTAAAGCAGTTTTTGTAAGAGTGATAAGGCTAACAGATCCTAATGAAATTTATGGAGAAGTTTTAGAATATAGGGATACCTGATGAAATTTTACAACATGGGAATATATTAATTTTAAAACAATTGTATTTTTTTAAAAACAATATACAATCTATAAGTATGCTTCTATTGGTCCAATTTATAAAAATAAATGAAAAAACAAATAGTAGTAAATATCATTGTCATGCTTACAATAACAGAATTTTCAAGGATTTTGTTGATTAAGTTATCAAGCGGAAAATCAGAGAAGCATATTTTATTAATGGCAATAATAACTCCATCAATAGACGAGATACCTGCTTTGACATCTCCAAATGTTGGACTATCTAGTTCATTTGCATATGCTTTGCATACTGTTTTGTTTCCCTTGCCCTATTTTTTCGTTCTGCAGCTCACAGTACTGCTATGAATATGAGGCAAAAGACCTCGAAAGCGCTTAGCGTGTAATAATTTCTGTGTATCTTTATAGCTTCTCATTCAAGTGTGGCATATGCTTTGTTAATTTTGTATATTTAAATAATAGGAAAATGGTTATTTAAAAATCACTCAAATATTAGTTAATCAAGAAATATCCGAGAAAGGGTTTATTGATTAGAAAATGCAAGAAAAAGTTAAAGCAAAGTTATGATTTATATATTATTTTTATTGATTTGATGAGACATTTATTTGACTTAGTTTATTTAAAAATTTGTGGCAAAATTGAAAATGGTAGTCTATGAAATTTGTTATATAATTTCTACATGATGATGTAAGAGATTGCATTTTGGCTGGTTTTAGAAAATGTAAAGCATTTCAAATGCAAAATGGTATTAAAGACAGGTATGCATTAGGTCTTTATTTCCTCCTCATCCTTTTTTTTGGAATAGTTTACTGACGGCTTTGTGAATCAAGTAATGATATAGATTTTTGTGGCTGTTTTTTATTATTATTTCAAAGTAGATCTATATATTATTCTTAATGTCTTGAATATAATTTATAAAAGTATTTTAAATGCTTCATCTGATGAAGAAAAAACAATCCTATACTTTTTAGCTTGATTAGATACCAGCAGTAGACTATACTCTATGTAATTTAATTTAATAGTAGTGTGAGATGAAACACTTCCTAGTGAAACAAAATAAACTATATATATATATACCTTTTTTTTTTTTGGAATAGTTTACAGGTGGCTTTGTGGAGATGTGTTTTATTTATAGTTTTCATATTAAATCTTTTTTAATTATTACAATCAAGGTGTTAAAAGAAAGATGCTGTCACCAGCCTTGTATAATTGATTATGAGAAATAAGTGCTATATTCCATCTAGCTCATAAATTAATTTCACTCTGAATTACCAACGATGTTGACAAATGCTTACTTATAAACATCAGAGCTTCAAGAATAGGTGGAATCATTTTATTCTTGATTCATTGCTTAATATTTAAAGTGCTTTTCATTTATAGGTAGGGGGAGGGTGATTTACTTCTTTTGTTTATACATATACTTTTGTAATTAAAATGGAAGTGTGTTAAATATGCCAGTCAGATAGTTGTATATTGTGCAATCTTTCAAACAACTGACTATTTGATTATTATTTAGCAAAAAAATAATTACGTACAAAATGTATATAGAGATAAGCTTTATTTAACCATAACAGCATGGTTTGCTTAGCATTCTTTTGACTATCTGGTAGTCATATTCATAGCTATAAATATGATTACTAGTTAGTTGAAAGCATGCTAAGCATACCATGATGTTGGGATTAAATAAAGCTTTTCTCTATATTTATTTTATACATATTTATTTTGAATTACAGTGCTCCAAGAAAAGTTTATGAAAATTTCAAAGTTAGCCAAATAATATAAATCAATTTAAATAACTTGGTAGTTTTTTATTTATGCGTGAATGCTGAGGTTCAATGTATGCTGCCAGTATATTTAGCATATTGAAAAAAATGGTATTTCATCATAGTGATGTAATTATTTTAGTTAAATAAGTTGTATGTAATACCACTATTCTGTCAAATTTATTATATGGAAATATGGAACTTGGATCCTCTTGATATATTATAAAGATATTGCAAACATTCCATTTATAATTTCTTCATAATATTCACAAAATAGGGTAGTGAGATTATAAACCCATTTGGTGTTTTTCAGCTTTTTGGATATGATTGTATTAAATCTACTATATGCTTGCTCATATTTTCAATAGAATTTATCTTCATCCTATTCTGGAATCATCTACTGCAAGCTTGAGTAATTGATGAACCCATTTCTGATCATTTTTTGGCTTTTTCAGTAAAGACTAGGATTCCAAGCTGGAACTAATTCACTTATGCAGCTAGTAGCCAAGCTAGAAACCTGAAATTTAAAAAAAAAAAACTGTAAAATTTTAAAACTGGGCTAATTTACTGCATATCAGTATAGATCTGACATCAGGTCAATTTCTATATATTTTTAAGACCACAGTTCTATAATAACTATAGTTTTTTTTACCATTAGTCTAAGAATGTTTATATGAACAACACATAATTTCTCATGTGTTACCAAGAACAGTTATTTTTGTGCTATCATAGTTCCATCTATTATAAGTTTGAATAATCATTGTATATCAGAAAACATATTATTATAAAATCTCTATCTCCAACTGATTTCTGGCTTTTGCTTTCACTAGTGTTTTTTTTTGTTTTGTTGTGGAAATGAGAGTTTTATAATATTATACTATCTGGTGGGCATTAATTATTCAATCTTATGGTAGATGGTTGTAGAGTAGCGTGAAGATGATATAGTTGGCTTTAGCCTCTAGTCAATAGATAGAAGACCCAACATTTATTATTGAACTAATGTCTCAAACATTTTTAGGAACTGATTTCATGTCAGATTTATATAGGTGTATAAATAAGTTAGCCTTGATTTAAAAACTTAGGATTTTTAAAATTTGTGGTTGTTAGGGTTGATTAATATAAAGAAGTAAAAGGTGGTTTCTATATGTTTAAATGCATATGTTTTATCTATGAATTCTAGTCTTTAGTGACAGGGACAAAAAAAGCAGAGAAATCTGTCAGGTTGGTGTTGTGGGATTTTATAGCACTATACTTTCTAGTGCTCATTAAATTAGGCTTATAGTAAAGGAATCTAGAAAAAATATAATATAATTTATTTGTTCTTGTAAAGATACATTTTTATTGGATTGGGCATATGAAGTGAATATATAATAATAGTTATCTTTAAACTGTATTAATCTGATCATGGTTTTTATGCGAAAGGCAAACATCAGTGTCTATAATATTGCGCCAGTTTAGAATATGTGATTGAAAATAGATTAATTGAGAGTTATAATTAGATTAAATGCTGAAATCTTCTAGCAAGAAATAGTCATTGCATTGCAAATATATATATTTACATGTGATATATGAGAATGTATTTTGATTTATGGATTGGTTTGTATATATCATAGAATTCACATTTTTATTCTATGTAATTCTTTCAGGGAAAAAAAGAAAAGAAAAAAAGAAAATTAGAACGGCTATATTTGTTTACAAATAGATGCTAATAATCTATATATACCTATCTTTATTTAGACATTCATGTATATATGATATTTAGAAAACTTAATTATATATAATTTATATATGTATAACATTATTAATTAACTATGTATTTCATATGTATATTCTTGTATTTTTTGTTATTATACATTAAGAAAAAATCATATATATAAATATATCTTTCATATATTTATATTTTTAATATGTATAATAAATTTGTGCTATTGTTATTTAATAAAAAAAGAAAAACTATTTTTAATTTGTTTTTATGATTAGATTAGCAAAATTGGATTCCTTCATCAATAAATCCACTATCAATGATTGGGCGGGGGGGGGGTTAAATAAAAAAAATGTAAATTTGAATTTACAAAATTTGTATTCTCACTTGTATGAGTAACATCATGAATGTTGTTTGAGCAGCAAATTGTCTTATGTACTTAGACACATGGTCACTGACATGTTAAAATATGATTTTACACATGTGAAGGTGCTATTTGTTAATGTATTACTGCAATGTTTTTTTACAATTATATTATTTTTATTGACATCTTAATATGGATAATTTTTAAATTAAATTCGACGAGAAGATATGTACATATTTTAAATATGTATATTGTATAGCATTCGTATTATATATATGTTTCAAGCATCTGTGTTGAAAGCTAAGAACTAATTGACTATTATATTGTCTTAGTTTCACTATATAAAATATTTAAAAAAATTATAATATAATGATTTAGTTCTTACAGCATATAGAGGTTTTTGTTATATATAGAAATATTGAATGTAAATATTAAATATTACAATGATGAGTTTAATAAAGCATTATTGGAAATTGTATTTAGGCATAAACTTGTTATATAGCTATTTATAATACAAAATTTTCATTTGCAATTGATTTTTTTATTTAAATAAAAATAGAAATTAGTATTTGACTTACTTGTAGATGATTTATTAGACTATTTGCAAATATTTCAAGTGAAATTGAAAGTGAGAAAATAAGTCTTTAAATTTAAGGAAATCATTTAAAATCTGCTAAAAGGCAAAGTCTCATTTATATCAAAACAAGAAAATTTTTGTTTTGATATAAAATTTTATTTTAAAACCAACTTAAGCAACTTTTATTATTGTTATTATGTTGGAAAATATGTAATTATTAATAATCTAATTAAAATTTACTGAAAATTTATACAAAGTAAAGCCTATATTCATGTTTACAAATTTATTCTATTAATTCATTTGACTATTAAAAACAAACAAAAAAAAAATGTAATGAAAAAAATTAGAAATTCATTTTAAAAATAATTATGATCTGATCACAAAATATCAAATACCACTTAATATTAGCTTATTTTAAAGAGAACATATAGATGAAGTTACTGGTAATAATTTAATATCATTTAAATATTGTACTCTTGTATTTTATTATCAACAATTTTCATCAAAAAAAAAAGAAAATATATTATTATTATTATTATTATTATTATTATTATTATTATTATTATTATTATTATTATTATTATTATTATTGTTGTTGTTGTCTTTTGGTGTTTACAAATTTTTAGAACCATTACTGATATATATATTGTGCCCTTTTCTTTAGGTCAGAATTAATTCATCATAGCAATTTACTAAAAAAAATTTAAATTTGGGATATGTTCTCGTTGTACAATGATTATATTATATTGATAATCTTTTAAAAATTCAATTAAAGCAAGATAAAAATATTTAATGCCTAAAATTGTGCTAAATAACATTAAAACAATTAAATAAAGCTAAATGTATTAATTGCATATGGTTGGGAAAGCTGGCCATAATAAATAATGTAACAATAAATGTTTAAAATATGTTTTAAAAGTTGAATTTTAATAGCTAAAACTTGTAATTAAATAAATACTATATTTTAAAGTATAAATTATATCTAATAATTATATTTAATATTATATGTTTTAAAAGTAATCTTTGTGGTAGGAAAATTTATATTTAATTCTATGTTTTCAAAATTATTATTCCAAAAATTATATTATTATATTATTTATTTAATATAATAATTGTTGCAATTAACATTTAATATTTTCCAGACAGAATTTTGATAATCTGTTTCGATTGTAAGTTATGTGATATGAATACAGTTATACGTGCTTACTAGTGTTTGTGTTAACAAAGTTTCAAAATTACTTTAAAAATCACACTATAGAATTAAAGATATTTATTTATCTATCACAAGAGCAAATATTAAATTATTTGTTATAAAGTGTTTAAATAGTTTTTGTAAAACGAATGCAGTTAGTAAAAATTAAATATTTTGTTATAAAGAAAATAGATACATTAAAAATAAAAGGGTGGAACAAATTGATAAAATATCGTTCTTAAATGTCATTTTAAAATGTTTAGTTATTTTTTTAATAAAGTATAAAATTGTTTTAAAATTAATATTTTAAGTAATATTTTGAAATAAGAATGAGTCATTATTTTATTTTTGATTTTACTTATGTAATATCGAAGTTATATGTAAATTAAGTAGTTAAGTGAAAGCGTAATCAACCAATCAAATGATGTATTTATTTGGGTATAAATATTGTTGCACAATTATTTTCAGTGTGCTTTTTTAAAGTTTTTACTTCTTTTAAAATTTTTATTTTTTAGTCAATTTAGTGCTATAATAGCTCTCTTATAATTTATTTGCAACTGATAAGGATACCAATTTTAAGTATTTGCAAAGAGAGTATTATAAATAAATTATAATAAGTTTTATCTAAAGGATGCAGTGCTAAAAGTTAAATTCCCTTGCCAGAATTTTCATCGAAACTTAATTCAACTTCACATTAAAATATGGAAATATCAACGAGTAATACTTACCTATTTAAAAAGATTTTAAAAGTAAAAATTATAATTAATAATATAGTATTAATAATTTTAACAAGAACTATTTTATTAAGTAAGGATGTATATTGGACATTATGTGGAGAGTTTGACAAGAAAGCTACTTGGAAATTTAAATTAGTAATGCATTTTCTTGTGGAAAGATAGTCATATTAGAAACTGAGAAAATAATACGACAAAACTTTTAATAAATCTTTCAATAAAAGGAAAGTAAAATTATATTAAGATAAAATGCATAAATGTTTCCTTTTTGAAGAGAACATTGTTAAATAATTTTAAAACTGTCATAAACTAATGGTTAAATGGAGACAGTTACTAAAAACATATGTAATAAGTCTCTATATTATTTTAAAAGACTACATGTGTTATTATGATAATTTTGGAAAAACCGATAATTGGAATTAATAATGAAAATAAATATACTTGGATAAGAAATGATAAATTATCCTGACAAATAAACCTTAGATATGATAAATTTATGAGTAACAAGAAATTATTGAATTCTGGAAATATTTTAAAAATTGCGCAAAAACCATATCTAGATATCCGAATCCATGTCGCCACAAGCTGGCATAGGATCCTAAGAAAGAGAAGCTTCGAATTATTATTTTCCAATATTATAGTTTTATTATTATTTCATTAATCATTGTTCTGAATAATAGAGATAATGAACTATTATTTTACAAATTTTTTCAGAACAGATCAATGATTATTTTTGCTAATATTTTTTAGATTTTTAGACGTCGACTTTTATTTTTTATCATTTATGTTAAACTTCATTTGTCATGTAGGAAGGAGTCTACAGCGCATGTGTTGATCTTTGGGAGGATAATTTTTTTTTGTTTTCATCGTCATGCGTTTGAACAAAAAAAAAATTAACATAGCAACAAAAGTTGGGGATTTTAATCGCTCCTCAAGAGAAAATTTAAAAAAAAAAAACTTCAAGGAAAATAAAAACATTTTATTTTTTGTAAAGAACATTCATCTCAATCTAGAAGATATATGTAATTATGTCTTGATATTTTTTTTTATTAACCTTAGTTCTAAGTGTAATATTATTTAATTAGTAGAATAGGTACATAAATATTGATTTAGTCACTAATAATATATTATAGTTTTATAATAAATATTTTGATAATTTTAAATAAGTTAATATTGTTAAGTGTGACAGTATAAATGTATTACATTATGCAATGTTTATTTTAATTGGTGGGCAAGAAAACATCATAAGTGATTGACAAGTTGATATCACTTAGGTAATAGTTGTGGATATTGATATTTTATGATGTATTTTTCTTTTGCAGATTATCAATGAATTATATAATGTTGAAGTATGAATGTTGGGTTATGTGTGAACGCATTTATACAACTCATTAAACTTATAAGATTAGAATTTATTTATTCTAAGGATATGCATACTTTGATTTCATATTACTAGTATAATATAACATGATGATGAATAATTATATGATTCTTTTATAAAGGACTTTAATATTTTTAGATATTTAAAGTATGGATAATAATCATTTTGTATTTTGTTCAAGAATATTGATAGGAAAGTAAAGTAACCTTTTTCTTGTTGATTAGTTGAGATCATTATAATTACGACTGAATTTTATTTGTTATTTTGACTATGTTAGTTAGTACCATTGTCGCTGTAGATTTGATAAATCTATAGGAAAATTTTATAAGATAGTGACTTGGTAGTAATTTTAAAAAACATGAAACCAATGAGATGTTATTAATGTAGGATTTATTATGGGAACAGGAATAAAATTTTATAATCTTATTAAGTATACAGGTACAGTTAACAAAGCCCTGTAGCTGGTATATTTTATCTGTGGGCAGTGTTTATTTTATATTGAATATTGATGTTCTAGAAAGCTGAAGTAATAGCTTTGACATCATTGTTGGTAGTGGAGGTCATTAGACAAATAGGTCATGCCTCTATTTTATTGATACACTGTGCCATGATGTCTATCTAATATGTACTGTTGAGTGAGACTAGTTTCTTCCCTATGCCTACCCATCTATTCCCTATTACGATTTTTCCAAAGCATTACATCGCACAGTATCATATTTTTAAAAGGAAATGATAAATAATTTAGAGTTTAAGGACTGTTATTTAATGAATAAGATAGGTTTGTTTACTTATGAGGATGAATAGAGTCAATGCAAAATGGATTTAAAAAATCAAACAGAATTAAATAATAAAGAATCATAGAATATGTTCTATATTTGTTTTTAAAAATAAAATAAATTTCATGAATGAATGTAAATGAAGTGAAGTTGCTCTAGAATTTTAAATAACTTCAAATATTTTTTTTAATTTTATAAGTATTGCATATTTTTCAAAATAGATAATGTAGTAAAACAAAACAGTACAAGATAAGCATAGGTATATTTTGTAGTTATTTTATAATTAAGAAATACATCAATAATTGCAACTATTTCATATTAAAATAAATACTAAGTAAGAAATATTAGGTATAATAATATGATTAGCAATGATGTCCACATATTTTATTAATAAACCAACATTGGATATTTTGTGTATAATAATAATAACATTGCAAAATGAGAAATTATTTAGTGATAAGATCCATATTCGAAATGTTATTTTTTTGTATTTTCCGCTTTATGCTTCGATGTATGTTTAAAGAAAGCATATTATAATGATATTTAGTAAGATATAATGTTTAGAATTAATGTAAAGTAATTGTATCTTATAAAATTTGACAAAGATGGAAATAGAAAATTGTATTTTTTTTTTAAGTCGGAGTGAAGACTTTAAATTTATGTTTTATTTTATTAGTTTATGATGAATAATAGATTTATAATGGTGCAAGACTTATTGTACAAATTGTAAATATTGTAAATAGATCATTGTTTATTTTATTTTGTTATAATAAAAATTTTGTTAAACTTGTTTTAAAAATGTGTGTGTTAAGTTGATTTTCTATCCCACTCTACAATATTTTAAAACCACAGAAGATTTGAACCAAAACATAACATTTTTGCACAGAAATAAATAAAAGTAATATTTAAGAATTCTAATATTTTCTTAAGATTATTTATTTAAGAAATTACATTTTACATTATCTTTATGGTCATAAGTTAATTATTATAATATTATAAAGAATTATAATGCTATCCGTTGCCACAAATATATTTTTCAGATTATAAAATACTACCACATATTTATTGCAAGATCATATGAAAGATAAAAGATTATGTTATATTATTTCTTTATTATTATCATGGTGAATAAGAATTATAGTGGAGGAAAAGATATGTAAGATTAAATCATACAATAAAGAATATTATTATTATTTATTATTATTGTGATTAGTTAGGTGTGGTTGAGTATGATATTAAATCCCTTATCATGCTTTACTACAGTAATTTTTGATTAACTTAAAGTAGTTTTAAGAACCTGAGATTCATTTTGTTTAAATTATTTTAAATAAAAGATTAAGATTTATTTATTAGTGTAATCTAAAGATTAGTTACTTTGAAGTCGTAAGAATGCTATAGATTTATTATTTGAGATAGTAATAGGGGGGATAGTGTTCTTATGCCATTGAGGTAGTATCCTGTGGGATATTGGCTCAATGTATTCTTTATTACCACTTGTATCTCACTTCCAAGTCTCATGATTTAATAAATATTTATTTATTTATTTATTTTATAAACTGAACTAATATTATTGTTTTTATTGATTTGAGCTAGTAGAATAATTAATATTAACGTAAAGTAATTTTATTTGTCAATTATATGCATTTAACCGAGCATAATCATTAACTTAGCTAGACCTATTTTATTTTGAATATTATATTTCCTGGAAGTGAGGATACAATATACATGTATGCTTAAATGCACATATATTTATAGATATAAACTTAATGAGAAAAAGTAATAAGTTTAATAAATTAAAAAAAATCAAAAGACTGATTCTGTTTAAATAGTAAGTAAAATTTTGATTTATAACTTTTAAGCTTAAAAAAAAAGATTATTTTATAAAAGTAACAACAGTCTAATTAATGAGAGTAGAATACATAGTTAATGAGATAGAACAGTTAAAGGAATTCAAGTTTAGATTTCCTTCATAAGATAAACCATAATTAAAAAATAACTCATTAATTAAATTATGAGCTCATCAACTTTAGGGATTAAAACAATTAATGTCTCAGTACGAATTGGATCAAGAAGACTTCACTTCATTCTTGGAGCATCACTTGTGCACATGGACTTATAAGAGGGAGCAGAACATCGCACTTATGCACAGAGACTTCAGTTGTGGACAGCTGGCCTTAGCCAGCTAGGACTCTTATATTTGGGCCTTATTAAATAAAATAATTGTATGCATGTAAATAGTTAAAACACTATTAATTATCGTTCATTAAATTATGTAAATATTAACTGTATAGTGGTGATTTGTATTTTTGGGAAGTGCTCTCTTAGATCAGCTAAACATAGCATTGAGGAGTCACAGTTTTGATTCAAACCCTTAACTGAAAAATGGTTAAATTTCGGTGAAGGAACGATTAAGCAATGCAAATAGCAGTTGGTGAATTTAACATCAGTGAGGCAAGTAGTTAGCCGCTGTATGTTCTACATGTGGAAAAATACTTATCATTAATAAAGTTAAATATGATAAGTATAAGATTGCTTCATTTTTATGCTTTGCCAGGAAAGGAGTTATTGAGATAGCTGACATGCTCAGAGAACTTCTAACTCCTGAAGATTAGATTAAAGATCTTTGGCAAATCATTTTAATCCCCAACTCTCTAGGCAGGTCACTAACTGCAATTCCGAGATCGGTACCAAGGTAGAGATGAAAGTATAAAAAGATTATGATAGTGCTCTTTGTAAATTAGCAAAGAATTGCATCTATGGATCTTTCCTAGATGAAGCCCTTCTGGAACAATTTTTGACTGGTATGGGTAACGATAGTTTATGGCAACAATTATTGGCCATTAACAATTTAGATTATATAGAGGCTATAAAATTGGGGGTAGCTTATGAACTGATGTTTGAGCCATCTCAAAAATTCGCAAAGTTGGAAATTAATACCAAATCACAAATGGATGTCTGTAAAAATGTAAAGAAAGAATGGTTAAAGAGAAATAATAATAGTTCTAACAGCAAAAACATGTTTATATGTTTTTGCTGTGGGAAAAAGGGCCACAAAGCCAGCAACTGTTTTCGTAAACAAGAACATAATTGTAAAAAAAGAGGGCACATGGAAAAAATATTTAAAAAAAACCTTAATGATCCCATTAAGGAAAGGAATAATTATAAATGTTCACATCAGGGCCAGGCAATTCAGCACACCAATATTAAAAAATGTCTATCTATAACGACAAAATAATGTTAAAATTAAAAATATGTGATCAGCCTATTGCCATGGAGGTTGTCAATGGTAGTGGAGTATTGTCGATATCAGTCCACGATTGGTATACTGTTACTTCTAAGTGTAGGACAAGACCCATTATCGAAAAAACTGACCTAGAAGGGTTAGATATGAACGGTTGCACCATTAGAATAAAGGGCACAGTTGAAACTCAAATACATGAAAGTCAGAGCAAAATTAATATACTACCACTATATGTAGTACATGCCTCCTTTCATCACCATATTAGAACAAAATTGGTTCAGCAAAATGGGAGTAAAAATAACAATTGCAAAAAAAATTAATAGCCTCATCAGAAAAAAACTTTCCGAGGAGATTAAGATGAATTTGGGTAAAATAGTTATACTTAGAGGGAAAAAACCTTTCCAGCATCCAGTAATTAACAAAATCAGGTCAGAGGTTCATGATGACCAGAAACTTAAGGAAACAAAGTACAAAAATATACCAGTGAAACATAAAATTGTAGCTCGTTGGACAGCCAAAGACAATGGCTACCAATGGATTATAAAGCAGGTTCGAGAAGGCTGGCCAAAGCAACATCCCTGTTTCTTTCACAAAAAACTACAGAACACCCGGAAACAACTGTCAGTATGTAAAGGCTGCATTATGAAAGATGATGTGTACACTGATTGCAGTCAAGGGTAGGCAGCATATAGTAAAGTGGCTGCATAATAGTCTGGAACATCAGCAAAGCAAAAGCTCTAGCCTTTATTTATGTCTGGTGGTCAGATATTAATATAGACATGAGGACAAATAAAAATAGTGATTGTGATTTTCAAACAATTACATTTCCAGAGAATGCACCTAGTGAGTTGAAATGTAATTCACAACAGCATGCTAAAAGGAAACACCATCTATCTTAATAACTAGTAGTAAGTTCAGAGATTAAAACCTCATCTCTGAACTTGGGGGGAAGTAATGATATGTATATGCACATACATATATAGGTATAAACTTAATGAAAAAAAGTAATAAGTTTAATAAATTAAAGAAAATCAAAAGACTGATTCTGTTTAAATAGTAAGTAAAAGATTTATAACTTTTAAGATTATGAGAGTAGAATATGTTGTTAATGAAATAAAACAATTAAAGGAATTGAAGTTTAGATTTCCTTCATAAGATAAACGATATCTAAAAAATAACTCATTAATTAAAGTCAGAGAAATAACGATTTAAATTCTTGTATGGAGCAGTGACATGAAGAATCACCTGAGCGGATGTATGGAAATATGAGCTAATCAACTGTAGGGATTAAAACAATTAATGTCTCAGTACAAATTGGATCAAGAAGACTTCACTTCATTTCTGGAGCTTCACCGGTGCATACGGACTTATAAGTGAGTGCAGAACGTCGCCCATATGCATAGGGACTTTAAGTGCACAGAGGTGGCCTCCAAATGTGTGAACAGCCAGCTAGGACTCTTAACAGATCATATTGATCGCCATTTATGATTTATGTACGCTTTCAGGCCTTATTATATAAAATAATCATATGTATGTAAATAGTTAAAATACTATTAATTATTGTTCATTAAATTATCTAAATATTACTTGTGTGGCGATTTGTATTTTTGGGAAGTGATTTCTTAGATCAGCTAGACATAGCAATTACTGACATTTTAATATTATCTCGAATCCCTTTATTTATTTATTTATTTTTAAAACTTTGATTCAGTTTTGGTATACTCTTTGTCTTCTGCAGTGCCTTATTTTTTTTATTAATTATTTTCATTTTTATCTTAATTTGTATTATGTAATGTTCAAATATTCATTTTAATTGTAAATATATAATTGTAAATTAATAATGTTAAAATAATTAATTATATATATATGTTAAAACTTTGGGAATACTGTACATATTCTATTTTTTTAATTAATTATTTTTGTTGTTAAAACTTATTGTGAATATATTATATGCATATATATATATTGAAACATTTTTATGGTATATTGATATATGTGTAAAATTAAAATTATGATAATAGTAAGTATTATCTGCAGAAGGCTTAATGTCAAATGCCATGGATATAGTAGTGCTACTACTTAAATAATAATTTTATTTAGGCTAAACAAGGTTACATTGTCTCAAAACATACATAGATCACCATGCATTATAATTGCGGATTAGATAAATCTTGTATAGTTCATATGGTTTGAAGCTGATTAATGTAGAGATAGTTCTTGTGATATAAAGTTCATAGGTGTATGGATTAGCTTCCATGTCTCCTCATAAATAAATTTTGATGATAGTAGTTTATCTCTTTCTTTTATTTTTTGCATTGATTGTATAAAGCACAATCTTTCATCAGGTGAAGGCTTCGGATATATTTTCTTGCACCTCACATATCAGATTGAATATATGATGAAAATTGTCATTCTAATGAGTGGAAATTGTTTTTTTTTTAATGCAGTCTTGTAATGATATAATGAGGTAGTAGTCTACCTTTATGTTTTGATAAATAATAGATCATATTGTTCCAAGTCCATTGCATGAATTGATGATATGATAATATGTCTCATCTTCTCCTCTGCAGTTTGGGCATACTGGTCAACTTTGATGATATGCCGTTTAAAGTACAGAAACCACAATGTAGGCAAGGCATCCAAGTTTATTTTAATGATAAAGTCTAAATATTTGGGTTCTAGAGCCCAATATTTGAACAACGTTGTTATTTTATAATTGGTTATGCCTAATTTTGTATTTTGTAAATTTTGATCCGGATTCATTAATTTCTGAGCACTCCAAATATTTATTTTGTTGGCAATGACATTTGGTGTAATGTTGACATACTGATGGATGTTTTGTGCTATTTTATATAGCCAGCTACTTTTCTTTGGGGGTGGTGTGTCAGTCGGCTGTATTAATTTAATTATGTGATTATACCCTTATTTAATTCCTAGGTTGTAAAGGAGGGTATGAGTTTTTTGTAGAAGTAATGCTGTAATAGCATGCAGAGACATGCCGTTAAATCTGTGATGCTGTTGCATTCTGCTTATGCTTATGGCTACTATTTTATTTCTCCAGAATAACCTGGTGCAGAACCTATTTATTTTTTTAATAAATGAATTTGGGGTAGACATTATAGGTAGGTAGTAGGAAATTCTGGACATAAACTTCATATTCAGCAGGGCTACCTTTCTCTGTAGGGATAGATAGACTCCTGCCAGCATTTTAGTTATTTTCTCATCAAACACTCTATAGTAGTGCTACTATATCTAATTTTTAAAAGCAAACCTAGTTTTACTTTTGCTTTAAAAAGAAACTAAATGAAAGTTATTATATTCAATGTATTTAAAAGAATGACACATATGTCATTAAAAATTAATATATTAATTTGTTTTTGATAAGTACTATATCATATTTTCATAAATTTTTAATAATTAATTAAAAGAATTCTTGTATTATTTTCACTTAAAGAATTTATCATACTCTCTCTGGGACTATCCAAAACATTGCCCCTTGTGAAGGTTTATGCAGCCTGCTTAGAGGTTTTGATTTTTTTGAGTGGAAAAATAAAATAGTAATTTAAATCAAATGCTTATTAGATATTTTAATTCCATCACTAATCAATGATGATCTCGATGTTGATATTATTATTTGTTGATTTTACATCACTGCAAACTAACTTATATTTCAAATTTAAGAAGTATCAGAGAAGTGGCTTTGCACTGTATTGCTCAAACATATATGCTCTGGGTATTCATGGAGAACATATGCAAGGATTAGTGCACAATTCTGTAATTAATGGTAAAATGAGTCTCCAGTATTTTATTATTTTTCCTGTATTATTTTGGATACAGCGCAAGATAAATATATATGTTTTTAATGTGGTCTTTGAATTACTTAAGGTTGATATTCTTTTCTACACAGTTAATCATAGATAATAAGTACATTAAGATTAGTAGATGATAGTGTAATCAATGGGAACAGATAGATTAGTTCATGTATATTTGGTTTTTCTTTTATAAAAGTTATATATATATATATGTATGTGCATTTCATATTTTCATTATTGACATGTTTGTCAAATATCATTTTTCTTCTCTGTTTTTGCTATTAAGTTGAAACGCTATAATGATTACAGGAAATGTTAGAGACTTTGGGAACCCAAGAGTATCCCATCAGATGGAGGACTATTATTCCTGCTTTCTGAAGCTTCAAAATCAAAAACTCTGTGCAGATTTACTGGTGCCATATTTTTTTTCCTGTTTCTCTTTTTTTGCTTTATATGATTTTAATGTGATATTTATTTTTTATTGCTTTTTATTAAATAGAAAAAAACCAAAATCCATTTATTTATTTTTTTTTTGAGAAAGAAATTTTAATTTGATTAAAAAAATTCTCTGCATCTGAATATACAGTAAGGGCATCGTTATTAAAATATATTAATAACATCAATCTATGTAAATTTATATATATGACTGCATTATCTAGTAATGAATTTTATAGAAATTTACCAGTAAGAACCTACTTTTATACAGAATCTCTCCTTTTATAATTCTAGTTTTCTTAAATCAAATATATATATATATTTGCATTAAATTATGTAGCTATCTTTATATTTACATTCAAATGACATTAAAAAATTTTTAAATGACATCTTGTGTTAAAATGACTGATTGTTTAAGGATACAACATGAAATGGGACATTATTAATTAGTCTTGTGTGAAGTTTTTCTATTTTCCAAATTGTTATAGATATTCTCCATTCATTATATTTTTATTTTCATTATAGCAAAATAGAAAATTTCTAGTTTGAAACTATATTAATTTGAAATTGCATAAACTAGTCAGTATTGTTTAAAATATATATTTTCAATACATATATTTACTATTATATATTTATAAATTCAACTTGATATATATTAAATACAGTAATATTCATATAATTCAACTTATTCTGTTAGAAGTACTTTAGACTATATTTCTTTTAGTCTTTATCAACTATATAAAGATATGATGTTGAATAATCAAAATGAGTCATTAGTTTGTAATTCCCATTATTCCATTCAGTTCTTCCACAATTCTGTTATTTTAATGTTTGACAATTCATTAATTCTTGATAATTTCTTAAAATTAATATAGCTTCTTTTATTTTTTGCTTATTGTAGCAATTTGTATAATTTTTATGTTTTTATAATCAAATTTGAACCCATATTTACAAGTTTTATTATAATCAAATATAACAGATGCTGAAGGTCTATTTTCATCTTTTCCTAATTGTTTATCTTTTTGAACTCTTTTATATAAAAGCATATGCTCTTTTTTTATTCTTTTTTTTAATGTACATCTAGACTCTCCAATGTATTGTAAGCCACATTTACATATACATAATAAAATAATCAAACCTTAAAATAATCATCAAACTTTAAACTAACAGAATTGTGGGATAGCTGAATAGAATTATAGGAGTTCTAAAATAATGTCTCATTTTGATTATTCAATGTTATGTTGTTTTATAGTTGATAAAAACTAAAAGGAATATAGTTGAAAGTACTTCTTACAGAATAAGTTAAATTATACAAATATTACTGTATTTAATATATATCAAGTTGGATTTTACATATATTTTGAAGGAATGCAGGCATCAAAGTTAATATTTTAATATATATGTATGTTTGCAGATGGACATACCTCACTGATAATTCTTCAATAGCATCACTGCTCTGCATAGTTTAGTGTATTGGTAGAGTGGCAGTCTCTAGAGTTCAAGGTTCTTGAGCACAATTTAGCTTTGCTATTTTCTGTGCTTGAACTTCATATGAACTCCTAAACAATAAACCTTTCAATGATTTAGTAATATCACTCAGTGACACTTTAAATAAATAGAATCTATGTATTTTATTTTTTATTTAAATCTTAATGTGCATTTCTTGTAAAATGCTCTATGTTTAATTACAAGCTTTTGCAGAATGCTTGAAACTGGAATAACACTATATAATATACATTTTAAACAAAAAACTTGCAAATATATGTGCATATTTTATCTCTTTAGAAAATATATTTGCTAAAAAATGTTCAAATCCATGACTGTTAATGATTTAGAATATTTGTATATTTACTGAATGATTATAGTTTGAAATCAGTAAGCATTAGTTAAAAATGTCTATTTGAATATTAAGTTTATCTAATGTAGCTTAATTTAAAAATTATATACATTAAAATATCAATTAAAATAAGTAACTCAATAAATAGTTATGAAAACAAAGCATAGTAAAGTAATCAAATGGTTTATTACTCAAGTTCAGAAAAAGTTCGAGCACTGGAAATGATATAGCCGGACCACAATTCTTGGATCTTGAGTCCAGTATTTCCCATTCTACCATCACATCAAACCACTGAGGACACAATAATAAATTGAAATAGAGAAAAAGGCCTTTTCACTTAAATGCATACTTAAATCTTAGTGAATCAATAGGTATATAATTGTATGCATTCAGTCATTTTTTCTGTTTCAAAAATAAATATTTGTATTTTATTCCATAAATTAAATGTTCTTGGTTATTTTTTGTTAATGATTTAGTACCATTAATTTATTTCTTCAATAATTATTGGTTAAAATAAAATAAACATCGGTTAAACAGTATAGTATTTGTAAATTAATAGTCAAATTCATCAAATATGTACTTATGGTATAAATCAATTTTAAGAATTCTATATATTAAGAGAGACATTACAATAAAAGTAATTAACATAAAAATTGAATTTGTAATTATATGTTAAGCTATTTTCATCACAAGTGAATTATTAAATGTCTTTAGAAAAATTCAAATTTTTTTATGCTTCTCTAAATACATTAAAGTGTTACTAATAAGATCCAGGTAATATGGAACACATTTCATGGGATATTATTCTCCTCTCTTCTTCAGATGTTGTTGACCTTGCTATTGTCAACTAGCACATGGATTGAAACTGATCTTTAGATTCATGAATATGGAATTTAAGGAGATGCTCTAATCAATTTGGTTCTTCTGTCAATAATAGAAGCATTGTTAAAAACATTTAACAATTCATCTAGAATAGAATTAATCCAACATTTATCTGGAAATAAAAAGCCATTATTATTAACATTCTGGTAATAAAAATAGAATAATTAGCTATGAAAAGGATATTGAAACAATAAATTAAAAGAGAACACATATAGATAAGTATGTACTCTAATCTAATTAAGCAAGTATATATGCGAATGTGTTTATCAGTTTACTCCCATCTCTCTTGAAAAAATACAATTTTATTTTATGACATAGAGGAAGCATTTGACAGTTTCTTTTAGGCTTGCCATCATCATTATCTCTGCACTCTGGAACCATTTTATACAAAAAATTTATTTATTAATTCACAACAATGAAATCTTAGTGCAAAATAATGCTTTCACTATCATAGCAACTATATAACTGACTATATACTGCATTGACTTCATGATATGAGGAATTGAGTGATTAGAGATGATTATTCATGATACTACTCATGTAGATGGGTGTATGCAAAATTTGTGAATTCAAATTTATGAATTTTTAAGTTTTTTACTTAGTGCATTTTTTTCAAACCACAGATTTTGAGAGCATGAATATAGCAAGACTACTGCAAATTTTTATTTTTAACAAATTATCACTTTAAATAGAATAAAAACTTTTAAATAGTCTCTAATTAGTATTTACTATAAGATGGGGTGGATGACAAAAGAGAGCTTGGGTAAAGTTTATGGTTTTTAGGAGTGATTACTGATTATTTTCTACAACTGAAATGAAAAAAAATATGGTAGTACTCTGAAATTTTCACAGATAAAATATATGTTATAGTCATTGTCAGATTCACTTATAAAGTTTGTTTTTCACAAGTGATTACTGATTATTTTATGCAACTGCATTGAAAAAAAATATTGTAGTATTGGAACTTATATATTTGTATTAAAATATTGGGTACTTATGTATAGTTTCTTCGCTTCCTTCACCGTTTAATTATCCACAGACGTCAAAGTATTTTTTTTTCCTAAAAATTATTTTATGGCACTTGTATTACTTGTTAATTTTAAAAAATATTAACAAATTGAATATTAATTAATGTTAAGTTAAAATAATTACTAATAATGTTTTTATAAATGCCATTCAGAACATTTAATTAATTATTTTTTTTAGGTATACTATAACATACAAATGTTAACACCTTGTCACCATTGTTGTGACTTTTTTGCATTTACTGTAGCATGCTCATTCAAGCATTGTTTAATCCCCCCCCCCCTAAGATTTTACAAAAATAATTAAAATTTGAAATCCATTAGTGACAGAAGACAACACAGAGAAATATTTTCAGAATTACTGTATAGTGCATACCATTGTGACGATGTTGCAAATTTTTAAAAAAAATATCCTATTAAATATTTCGTAGAATTTTTTTTTTTTACTATGTTTATAAAAACAATAAATTACACAAATCTCCAAATAATTGTAATTAAATAAAATTTAATATAAATTTAATAAAATAAGAAACATGATGAAAAACAAATTCGGGTATTTATTTCGGTTGATAGCAATTGTTAATAGCCTGCAACAATACCGCAAGCATATGCATTATCCCATAATTCTGAAAAATACTGATACTGGTAGATTCCAAATTTTAATCATTTTTGCAAAATGTTATGAAAAATAATTAAACAACAGCTTCAATGAAAATGCTATGATAAATGCAAAAAAACGACAATGGTGACAACTCGTTAACATGTGTACATTATAGTATACCTAAAAAAGGGTAATTAATTAAATGTTTTGAATGGCATTTACGAAAAAAAAATTATTAATTATTGAAATTTAACATTAATTTATCGTGTGTGATAAAAAACAAAGAAATACTTTGATAACCCTGAAAATGGTTAATTAATCAAAAACACTAAGGAAGCTTTAGATGAAGAGAATGAAAGAAGTATATGTAAATACCAAATTTTGTTTTTATTTAAACCCTTGAAAAGACCATATCAAATGGTTGAAATATTTTAATAGTTTTTCATTATTCATAATACTGATATGATATAAGAAATATATATATACAAACATTACAAGCATAAAGCTAAACTAGTCAATATAAAATCAAAACTACTCCAAATCTAAAATTAAACCAGACCAGCATAAAAATAATATTAAAACATAACCTAAGGTTTCAATGCTACAAGCAGACTTCTCAAGTATAAAGAACTACAAAAAACTACACAATATATATACTATTAAAAACTACCCACAAATCCATTCACTTCCCATCCACCCTTAATATTAAAAGAACTCTTAAATAAGTTAATTGCTTCAGAATAATAAATTTTCAATAATAAAGACTCATAAAAGTAGAGTTAAAAATAGATATCTTAGTTCTGCTTTGTATGTCCATGAAAAAGATACAGGCCACACTATTGATTTTGATGAAGCTAAGGTTGTCTTTTTTGAGAGAAATGAAATCAAAAGAAGAATTAAAGAGTCTTTAATATTGAAAATTTATTATTCTGAAGCAATTAACTTAGTTAAGAGTTCTTTTAATATTAAGGGTAGATGGGAAGTGAAAGGATTTGTGGGTAGTTTTTAATAGTATATATATTGTGTAGTTTTTTGTAGTTCTTTACACTTGAGAAGTCTGCTTGTAGCAGTGAAACCTTAGGTTGTGTTTTAATATTATTTTTATGCTGGTCTGGTTTAATTTTAGATTTGGGGTAGTTTTGATTTGATATATATATGTATATAAGAATGAATATTAGTGCTTTATTTTTTGTTTATACGAACAGAATTAAGTTTATTAAGAAAATTTATGATAATCAAGGTTTCTTGGATATAAATTTTAAAAGCAAATCATCTTTAGTAGTGATGCATAAACAAGCATGGCACTATTTAAAAAATAAGCAAATGGTTAACTGATTAGGAGATTGTGTGATATTCAAGAACCAGAAATGATATAATGAACTTTAATTCAATAACTTTTAGTTCTCTGAACTATTATTCTACCATTGCATTAAACCATGTGACATTTCAGAAATTATTCCATTACTCGTTAATACTGTTGTGTATTCGAAATGCAAGCACTCTGAATACCAATAAACAACACAATAAATAATAATAATAATAGCAAAAAGTTATTGCTACATGCACAACACAATTTATATATAAAGTTCACTTTGGTTCACTTCCCAGGACGAGTTATTGCTTCATCCACAACATAATATATATATATATAATTCACTTTGGTTCACTGCCCTCGACGCACTTCACAACCGGCTGCTTACTGGACAGTTTTCCCAAAGCTCTTGGGCCTGGTTTAGTTGCCACACATGAACATATGGACTTTGCACTAGAGCACTGTCCCATCACTTAAGCTTCTTTCAGCTACATGCACTTCTGTCTCTTTGCTGCCATCCATTTGATAATTCACTGGAAGTAGAACATGCACTTGGTTGCTCAAACTAATTATAGGCCTCAATTGACCTCCGGCATTCTGGGGTTCATCCTTGATGTTATCAGTCTTGAATTCCTCATTGCGTTTTTAATTATGCATACAATTAATTCATATTATATCAAGAAATATTTGTAATTAGCAAATATTTCTTAGCATTTATCAAACGCAATGTTCTTATCACAAATACATAAATTTAATCATTAATTAAATTTAACACTTATCAGTTAGTGATCTAATGATGAATAAATATATTTCTCTAATATATTCTTTATTTTTTTCTGGAGTACAAAACTTATACTTGGATGTCAATATAAATATTTTTACAAAACACTAAACTTTGAGAGTTGGAGAATTAAGAAGAAACAAAAGTTAAATACAAATTCTGCAATGATTACTGGTCTATTTTCATAAATATGTTTACATGCATATTATTCTTTCCCTTTATTTTATTATAGGATTCTGGATTTTAATCTCTTTTTGGAGCAAACTTTTTCTTCTGAATGACTTCATACATCATATTACATTGTAGAGGATAATTATATTCTAATCATATCCACAACTTTCACTGAAAATTAGTATTGCACATGTCTGTGGCATCTTTGAAATAATCTTTATATTATAAATGGGATCTGCTTCTTTTATAAAGTTATTCAAGTTAATTATAAAATACTTTTTTAAAAAATACTTCATTCTTTATCTGTTTTGTATATCCATTTGAATGAATTATAGATTCAATTTGCCATTCCATCTAGTGTGCTTAAGAATATACTGATAGATGTTAATATCTTGCAGTCATATTTTAAGAAATGTCAAAGAGCATCTTGAAATGGCTATAGGTAAACCATGTTTCATTTCCATACAAATTCCTCAGAATAATACTATATACAAATAATTTAGTTGAAATAATTATATCTTTGTTAAGACATTCTATCTTTTAATTTTTAAATGTAACAACCATACATTGGATTCTGTTCTGCATTTTAGCAACTCAGATTATCTTTTTAAAGCTAATAATAAACACAAGTAAACATAATTTATCAAATTTGTGATGATGGATAATCTTTTATTGACTTTAAATAAATATTGTCTACTAAATATAAATTGGTGAACCTAGTAAACATAATGTAAATGAAGAAAGCACTGGTGTTCTTCCCAACATTCCTTTTATAATATAGTTATACTGTTCAACATTTAAGATGTAAACCATATTTACTGGTGTATATATCCATTTTTATATTCATTTTTAAGAAAGAAAAAAAAAATCTATCTTTTTTCATAAATTTCCATAATGATTTATTGTACTAATTTTACAGTTATTTATGTCTATAAAAAATTTAAGTAGGGAACACTATAATTAGATACCTTTTAATCTTCATCCTCAAAATTCAGAAATTCATCCCCAGCGCTAAACATTTTAGCAGTTGGCTCTTTTCTTATTAACTATATGTTATTTACTTTGAGGATAGATTTATATTTGTGAGAAAACTTTTTTTTGATATTTTAAGCATTTAATTTTAAATTATGAAATTATTATTTTGAATAAATTGATATGATTAAGAGAGAATATATATATATTAGTATGACCATTGTGTGGCTATATATAGCTTACATGCATGCTTATTATATACATGTGTATTTGGAAATATTTGTAAATATTTTTTTGTTTTGCAAAAGGACAAAATGCTATAGAATACTTACATATATATATATTAATATAAACCACAAATTTTAGACTGACCGAAATTTCAACTCATAAATTTGATTACCTGCGCATAAGACACACACCCTATTTAGGCATATTTTGAGGGGTGGGGAGTGCATCCTGTACACAGGCAAATACAATATATGCTAGATGGCCTTACCATATAATAGCAATAAAATATTTATGAAATAATAATTTTCATATATGCATGAGAATTCTTTACTTCTAGAAATCATTTCAATAAATCTACAAACAACTTCCTGTTTATTAATCTATCAACCAAATGAAAAATTTTAACAAGGTTGTTAAAATGAATAGAATTTATATCTATATAACAATCTGAAATTGTAAGCTCGTTAGATCAACTTTGTTATGATTGCTACCAATATGACATTTCATCCATCCATAGATTGTCTGAAAGTTTTCTGTTTTCAGCCTTCATTCAGAAAGTTGTTACTGTAAAAATAAAAAATCTACATTGAGCTATCTTATACTTTAGATATATAAGTTAATGACTTTAAAATAGTTTTGAACTGAGATCCTCAACTTATAAATTTTTTTTTCTGAAATATTCATGATTTCTGTACATTTTATTAATATTTTGTTATGTTTTGTGTATGCAGAAAGTCTTTGCAATAAAGGACCTCATTATTAAATTTAGTGTCTTGCATTATCACATCTTTGATATATAAAATATATAAAGAAATGTCTTTAGTGATAATGCTAAGAGTTAATAATGAATAATATGTTTAAGGTTTAAAATACATTAGTTTTTAAATCATTTTATTGATTATTTATTATAAAATAAAATTCACTGTTTGTAATCAGCAATCACCATTCACAAATAAGTATGTCCAAAATAAGGATGTAGTAGTAATAATAACAACAACAACAACAATAATAGTACTAATAGTAACAACAACAACAACAACAATGATAATGATTAATTTAAGTGCAAAACTAATAATAATTACAAATTGCATATAAAATAGAAAAAATAGAATATACATGATGTATATTTCATACTAATTAAAGAAAATACTATTATTATTACTTCTGCTGCTATTTCTCTTCCTGTTCTTTCTCTTCACCTTTCCTCTAGTAGTGAATTTTGTGATGATTCTACAAACTAATCAGTGAACTACAATTATGTCTATGCATGAGAGATACTAGTTCATTATTCTGTTTATTTGCAATCAGTGAGGCAGTCTTTTTAACATCTGCAGCAAACTTTTCTGAAAGACGTCTAAAATTATAGCTCTTCATTATATTTTGTTACCAAAACTATATCTTCCCACTGGAAATAATGTTATAATCTCTTTGAGATAATTATTATACAGCAACAGGACCTGTCTCTTCATGGAAATCATACTCAAATTCACTTTAAATTATTTTCAGGAAATCTTATATTGTTCATTCATTTCAGATGTCCACTCCAATATCTTACCATCATATTTTTATCATTTTATGAATCATTCTTATATGAAATTTTTCTAATGCTTTTATGATAGCAAGTTCAAATCTAATTTGTGTACATTGAATTAGGTAAAATAACAGTTTCATATATAGCTAATTTAGTTGCAATAGTCATTTCACTGTTAAAAGAAGCATCATCATATTAGAATCTGCACTGATATTAATGTGTAAGTCCACTGTTCTATTTAAAAAAAACTTTTAAGATATTTAAGCTGATTCACATTCTCACGTTTGATAACTATCCAAATTAAAAATTGCTGAGGATTTTTTTTCCATCATTGGCTGTTAAAGGATTTGTTTTTGAATATCAATTATTAAACTGAAATCCTTATATTTTGCATTCAAAACTTCAATATATTCTGCAACTTCTCTTTTGAATTGGCAAGGCTTGTATATCAGCATACTGTAAATCCAGAAATTAAGATAATGTTTTGTTTTTCCTTTTAATTAATTCAAGTAAAAAATTTCATTATTAAACCTATCACATCTTGATTTCTGATTCAATAAGCGTCACAAAAAACATCTCCAAAGATCACTATCTGAAAAATCAAAAACTAAATTGGCATTAGTGCACCCATTATTTATATCAGTTTTCATTTAAAACACATCAGATTTTCTTCTGCAATGGTAATACATTTTCTTATTATATCATATAAAAGCTATAATATGCATAATTTTAGTGGATAATCAGTTAATTTTAAACAGTACCACAGAGTTGTTTGGTTAATAGAGTTAAATACCTTGTATAAATCAATAAAAGCAATATATAAATCATTCCTTTGTTTTTGATACTTCTCTTCTATTTACCTGGAAACAAAAATTTTGTTCCTGTAAGCTCTTGGTTCTCTGCAATTACATGAAGTCTCTGGTAACAATCTATTCAATAACTTGAGATTTGACCCCAAAATTTAAAGTTCTAAAATTTGTCACTCTTGTGCTAAATCATGCAAAGTATTACTCATATGATTTGTTGCTTGGGAAGTTAGATGATGTTTGAAAACAAGAAATATAGGTTTGAATTCTTATCTTGTTGAATGCATTACTTTGCAATTGCATTAAAACAAGATGACAGAATGGAATGGTTATTGCTCCTAAAATCATGTAACATTCTAGCTCCAGAAAAGGTAAGTTGAAGTTTTGCCCTAGTAATTAACTCTTATGTCTATCATGGTACCACTGCATTAAAATAGTTTTTGCATTATAATTATATTATTTTCCTATAGATAGGTGGAAGTTTGTAAGCAATAAGATAATAAAATCTTGCCAAGAAATATCAGTTTTTTTTTTTTAAATATTAAAAGAATGGTATCCTTATTGTGTTCCAAGTATTTTATTTGCTATCAAATAATAAGTTTAATTACAATTGAAATTAATTATAGAAAATTATTATTTATATAAAAGCATTGTCATTATTATACTATTTAAAACCATATATAGATGAATATTTAACAAATCTTCTCATCTGTACCATTGCAATTGAGAATATCTCTAGGACTTATTGTTTAATATTTATATTGACAATTTAAGAAAAAATGTGGAATTTTTATAACTTCTATGTTTTCTATTGTAAAGAGATATAGACTGTTTTGTGAAGTGATTTGAAAATAATCTGGCTAACATTAGTATTGAGATTTGTTCGTCTGTTTCTTATTTTAAACCCCCCCCCCCGAATAATTTTAAAAGTTTTTATCTTAAAGTTTATAAAATAATAGTAAATCTTGGAATTTTGTTTGCTATCAGTGGGTTTTTTCCACTTAGCATTGAAATTATGACCCATAAGACTTTTTAAAGTAATAAGAAATTCTAAAGCATGGCAGTCTGTTTATAGATTGTAATAAACCCAATTTATTTATATCTTTGGTGTTTTCTACTTTGGAATATGAATTGTTTAGTTTTTAAGCTCTGAAAAAAATATTCAAAGAATTTAACAAGTTTATGATAGATTTTCTTGGTACGTTAATTTGAATAATAATTATAGTCCATTGCATTAGTGAGATAAAAAATTAGAGATCTTAAATTTTTACTTAAACCTTTTATCCAGAAAATTGTAAATTATATAATTTCAAATATTTGATCAATAATTGTATATACAATACACACCTCATCTATTTATATTAAAATTTGCCACTCTGATTTATTAAAACCATCCCCTTTATTTGATTTTTCTAAAAGTTATTGAGATTTTATTAATGAAGTCATTTTTTATTTAAACTTTAACAATTTATTAATAGTCACACATATATAGTAATAGACATATAGGCTCTATATATTATAGGCAAATTGTGAATAGTTGACATTGGGCAAAGTATGAAATATAATTTTTATTTAGTTTTTTTATATACTTTGACTAGACATCGTATAGAATACCTAGGCTTTATAAAGAAATGCTAAATAGTTTTTCGGCAAAGTATAATAATAACTTTTACTGAAAAGATATATGTGAAAATGTAACAAATACAAAATATAAAACACAGGATTTTTCTACATAAAGAGAAAAAGAATGACACAGAATTACTTGTTGCTATAAAATAGACTCGAATGCTACTTTGAATTGCATTTAACTGCCTGTTTCATACAAAAGCACTTTAAATTTTGGCACTTAGTCCTACAAGTGCATCTTACAAATTCTTGGCGATTACCCATGAATTGAGTGGACTGAAGAGCTTTTTTTTTTGTCAAAGAATATCTCCAACTCTCAATAAGTCCTTGGGACTTAAAGTGAATTGTGATCTGGTATAGAGTTAATTTAAAATTTCTTCAGCAGTTTCAGATTCATAAAAACCATTATCTGTAACACTCATAACAAATCCTAGCAGATTGTATGAGTCACCCCATACTTTGTTGATATCTGGGATAGGAACTCATGCAATGATCCTCCAAAGTTGCAGGAGGTTTTTTTTTTTTATCAGAATCCATTTCCATTTTTTTTGTCTGTATTTCTAGATTCATTTTAAATTGAATTTTACTTTCAATAGTATTTTCAGTATTGAATGCATTAACTTCATAATCTTCTATGTTCTCATTTCCATCATATTTTATCCATAGGCAGCATGAATGTTTTGATAACAGTTTATGATGTCTCTGCACCACTGGTTTTTTTTTTTTAAACAAATGTAGCAGTTAACAGGATTGGAAACCTCTGCTGTCGATATACATTCATCACCACTTTTGTTTTTTCCATTGTGGACTATATTCTCATCCATGTTTTGTGTTATAGAATCTATTTTGGATAGGGTGATAAATGTTTTTGTTGTATTATTGTATGTTTGCTATTATCTTTTCCATTTACTCCTTGGTCTGTATGTCTTGAAAAATAACTTGAGTAAGGAAGATGTTGTAAGACTCTTTTTGGTTTTGCATCCAAAGAGAGCTTTATATGGTGTTCCTTTAATCCCAGAATGAAATGCCTTGTTCATCATAAGTTGAACAAAAATTAATCCCCCACTCCATCGGTCAGTATTTTTATCTTGTGTCCACATACACAGCATATTTTTAATATTCTGATTAGTTTTGTGACATTATTAAATCTTATTGCTGAAAGTATTTTATACTTTACTGATTTCCTTTTGGCAATTTATAGAATGCTTAAGGAAATGTATGAATTTCTAAGTGTTTCATACTTGGACATCCGTTTTTGGCATTGTGTAGAATGCCTAGAAATTGTATACAATGCCAGTTTTCACACTTTGACATTAGCATTTATAATTCTTTAAGTTTTTTTTTGTTTGTAGATTTGTACAATAAATAAATTGATTTGAACAAATTGTCTTAAATTGTTCTAATGAGGAGTGTATGTTCAAAAATATTTTATTGACTATTCAAAAGATTACATTGTTTTCTTGGTATACATTCAAAGTATATAGAGATTACAACTTATTTATAATAGCACAAAAGTATTCTTCTGTCATTTTGGAGATATTTATAATGTTTATGATTCATATTCTGTGACGTCCATGTGTCTTCATGAGGGACAGTCGTTTTATATTTTTGTCTAAAGGTTTTTAATTTGTTGAAAATATATTTATATGTCTTCTTTGGTTATTGTTGTACATAAAGTGCATATTATACATCATAATGCATGTAATACAAACATGTTTGCTCTTTTGTCAGCAAAAATTTTCTTGGAATATGATTTAAATAATGATTTCATATTAGTATTTTAATTGTTAAATATCTTAGGAATTTCTGCACAAATGCTATCCAAACAAATATATTCAAAGAATAAATGAGTTTGGTTTTCCATATCTCATTGGCATAACTAGCATTCCTGCAATGTTTTTTTGAATCTGAAGAAATTAATGTGGGTAGAGAATCCAGATTTAATTTGATTAGGAAATCAAAGAATTTTGGTTCAAGTGATCAAAATCTAATTTTTATAATAAATTGTTTATCATTTAACATTAATACTGTTTCCTTCACAATACTTTTTATTTGTTGGTGGGTAATTTTATAAACATTCTAGTATTTGAATTTATTTATAGGTGGACATTAAGAGAAACTTGGAATTGTAGATAATGGAGACAGTAATTTTTTTAAGATATCCAATAACGAGGTGGTGTATAGGTATTATTTTTGTCACAATCTCTAAATGGAAGTATAATTTTACACAAGAAGAAATTAAATTTACAGTTTTTTGTATTTAAAATATATTAATATCATGAAATCCTAAACCATTTTTTATTAATGGTTGTTGAAGATGCCTTAGAGAGATAAATGTCACTGACCACACCTGAGAAGTTTTCTACACATAGAATATATGCTATTAGAAAAAGCTTTTGTGAATAGTTTGCTGGGAGAGAAATATGTGATCTTTGTAATAATGAGTGAAATAAATTATGATATTTTTGAGTAGAGTGAAATGTAAGATTTTGAAAGTGAGTTAATGATTTTTTATATTTTATCTTTAAGTTTTTTTTGAATTTGGGTGTGCATTATTATAGGGCTCAGGTAGAAAGGAAAACCAAGAAATGGACTCAGATGTTTTTTTATAAAATTGTCCATTTATTTTCCCAGTATAGATTGACCAGACACATGATTTGTTTATACTAAATTCAAGTTTATATTCATTTGAGTATTCTGCCAAATTTTTTTTGAAATATTGGGATTTGTTTTTGTGAATAGAGAAAAACTGGCACATCACCCATGTAAGCAATGCAAGCAGTATGAGCTTTTAGTTTGGGATTTTGTATTCCAGACAGTTCTTGTTCAATTTTTGTTACAGTGGATTTATATAGCATGTGGAAAGGAAGCATTTAGAAGAGAGCCTTGAGGTAATGTACAATGAGGGGCAAAAGGTAAAGAGTATCTACCATTTAATGTAATATGAATTTTTTTGAGAAGAAGATTAGTAAATATATAAATGAACAATTTTGATATTGATGTATTTGCTAGAATTCTTATAAGATGGTTAATAAGAACATCATCAAATGCGGCCTGAATCTCTAGCTGAACTGTTAGAGGACTACACCTCTTTTCATTCCTAACTGATTCAATTACTGAGTTAATGAGAAATGCTGCTTAGCTAATGTAGACTCCTTTCTTTCAAATTGCAGTTCTGACTATTCTGGCAAGATATGTGGTTCCACATTATTTTTCAATACTGACTTAAGAATTTTTATGCCAAGCGGATTTATAAAAATAGATCTTAAATATGTAAATCATGAAGATCTTTTGATGTTTTTTGATAATTGGGACTATTGATATAGGGTATAAACCGTAGATGTGGTAACAATGTTTTGATAAAAAAATTGCCATGTTTGAAAGAAATTTTGCAGTAAACTGTCGGATGCCATGTGTAGCAGGGTGATTGTCCAGAAAATTTATGGAAGGGTTAAATAATTCTCTACTTTGAAACTTATTTTTAAAATAAATATATACAGGGTAAAAGAATGTTATCACCAGCGATGGCTTCCTCTTGAATTTTGAGTGAATTAGGTATTTTAATTGAAGGAGGTTGACCCAAGGTCCACCGAATGTACTTAGACCAGGTATGTGTTCTCGCAATAAAATATCTCTTTTTTATTGCTATATATTCTTTCCGAGTATAACATGTAATTTTATATTCATTTCATTGTATCACATACCATCGATCATATCACTCTGTCTAATCCATTCCAGACTACTTGCCTTGGCAAATGATTTGCACAAATGAATTATCCACACAATTTTAACAAGTGACGACTGGATTAGAATAAGGGCTTTGAAATGTGAATATATATATTTATAAACAAACATACATAGAGTTATATAATTTTTTTTTTAACTTGTCACAGAGTTACGCTTTTTTTTTTTTTTTAGTTGGGATGAGCGAAATAGAGGAAATTTTGGATTTCTTTGGGAATTGTGGGATTAAGGAAGTGAAATAAAAAACAAATAGTTTCATTCTCTATCATGAAACTATTGTCCGAGACAGAAATAGAATCTATTATAGTTTTCAGAATGTTGACACTATATGTTTCCTTTTTCTAGACTTAGTAATGACCAGATGTAAACTTTTCTCACAATCGAACTGCATGTTTGAAATGATCTCAATATGGAAATGTTTTGGAGAAATGAATGTCTCAGTAATTCCTTCCTCCTTTTCATAGTCACGTGATTCTAAGCCTTTGATTAGTTTCAGTGACTCTGCGATATTGGAATAGCTATAGTTAGGAGGAAATGTGTTTTGATAGGAAATCTGAGAATGCTGAACTGTGTAATATGATTTTTTCTCTCTTTTTTTAATTGTCACTTAAAAGAAATTCAACTATTCCTTTTCTTTGGCAGAAGCCTCTATTTCAAAAGCAGTTATCCTTGTTTTTAATGAGTATTAAAAAAGAGAGAGAGAGAACGAGAAATTAAGAATTATATACTTTGTTGATGCAATAATATGTTAACACCATAATAGTTAATAATCATTCTGCTCTTGCTTTAATAATGAAACAATTATATTTCTGTATAAATAATACCTTTTACCAAATTATTTTTTATATAATGAAGTTGAAGCTATATTGTATCTATAAATTATATCTGTAAAAAGAAATATGTAGGGTAATCATGTATACTTATAACCGGAGCGTTAAAAGTTAAAACTGACTCTTAGCAATAAAAATAAAACACTTATTTTTAAATTTTTCTTAATAATAATAATGATATACAATATCAGAATAGAAAAATCAAAATTGCACATAAAACCTTTAGTAATACAATAATGATAATTAATATTATGTTTGTCCTGTATAGTTTATTACAGTAATAGAATGGCAAATTCTAGAACTTAAAGTCCACAGGTCATGATTCAATTCTTCACTTCAGGTGCTTGAATTTGATATGAGCTCCGAGTAATAAACTACTAGCCCTCTTATATTTATATCTTTTAAAAAAAATTTTTGGCAATTCTAATATGATTATATTTATATTAAAGTTTTCCTGGATTTTTTTATTTAATAATATTTGAATAATATGATCAATCTAAATGCCCTAAACTATTGAAACGATTTCAACATGTAATAGATTTTAAATACAGGTTTCAGTGATCATGGGATTAAGGGAAATTTACACACCCTTTTTTTCTCCACATTGTCTATTTGCAGTACAGTTGATATTCCCTCTATTTATTTTTTTTTTTTTAAAGCTGTTTAAAAATTTTCTGTAAAAAATATGCATGGATATTTTATTTTCATGATTTAACTAGTAATGGTTATTTTATAAATTTTCGTATATTGAGAAAAAATAAATAATTAAAGAATATGATTGAATTGTGTGAATTTTAATATAGATTGACTTCTTTTAATTTAAGGATGCAAGAGACTTTTATTTTGTGATAGTAGCTCTAAATTGGAATTGTTATGAGTAAATTATGTTAGAGAATGGCAAATAATAAACCACTAGAAGTGATTATCAAGTGTTATCACTTTGGATAGAGAATATTATCATGATGATTATTTGAGCAGGGATAGTATAATTTCTATTATTTATAAATAAATAAATTACCACAATTTATTTATAAATAAATTCTTGTGTACTTATTTTGTTTTCAATTTATATACCCAGTTTAGTCAGCTAAATATAAATTCACCATGATATTAGATCCTTTAATTATAACTTTAATGTGATAGGGTTGCAATCTGATTACAATGTTGACTTGAGCTTGGGACATATGCTGATTATATACCTATGTTCTTTCCACTGAAAACATTGAGTATCTATGACATCTTGTCTCAAACCAAAGTGTGATATGAAATCTATAGGTAATAATGAATCATATTTTAATAATTTTTAACACAGATATACTTTATGTAGAAATATTGAAAGCATGTATAATATAAATATAATTTAAAGTAATAGAAAGAGTGTCTATGGAAATGAGGATATCAGCAAGCCATTTGGATATTCTAAATAAAATACTATATACAGTTTGGGATATATGGAGAGTGTGATTTGATTAATCAAAACCACAGCATAGCTTATGATTGCTGAATATATGGTCCATAATCAAATGATTAATAATCTGTTCAACGTGAAATAATATTGTCTGGCTTTGATAATATAACTTATTTTATTAGAATAATCAATTTGAAATATTACATAATAATAATTTTCATTGTGGGATTCATATAGTTATTTGATTAATTTAAAGGACATTTTATTATCTGGATTATAATTAGTTAGTTAATCATCATCACTTTGGATACTATCAAGTGCCTTAAACATTTGAAATTATTTATAACATGAATCCTTACTAGATCTGTTTGATAACTATACCTGTTATATGCAGAAATTTCTTAAATAAAATAATGCAATCAATATAATAGTTTATACTTACATTTGAATGTCGTCAGTGTATCACCATTATCATTTCATCATCCATTTCCTTTATCATTTTTTTTTATATTTGATTGCATTCTATCACCCATCATATAGCATTTTTTATTTTATTTACCTAGGTCAAATCAGTGATAAGATTTTCTTCTGATTGTTATTATTATCTACTATTTGTTATTAAAAGATACTCTCAAGATAGAATTAATACCAAGACTAAATAATTTTTAAAATCTTATTTCAATTCCAATTTGAAATCAAATCATACATGCATAAATAGTATATCAGTAATATATGCTTTATATAGTTTCACTGAAATTATATTAAGTTTTCATTACAAACTTATCATATCTATATTTCTATTCACAATCACTATTTAACTATTCCACATTATGCTTTAATTATAAACAATGTTCTTCTTGCCATATACCAAGGTTGCTAGAATTATTCAACAGGAGAGAATACTTGTATAGCAATTTCATTCTCAAACAATTCATCTTACAAATATGTGGCTTGTTGTCTTGACAAATATTATTTCAAAATATCATTATTTTTAAAATGTGCTTATTTGGTAAATATTATTTCAAAATACTTAAACATATTTAATAAACATGGAAATAAATACATGAATGTCTTCATGTCATTTCAAACAAAGAAATAAAAATTATTCTCAAATATTTATCACTATATACTTATATATCATTTTATAATTATAAATGTAATTAAAATTTTGATTGCGATATTGAATTTAAATGATTTAATTATATCCATTCATCTAATATAGTACTGACATATATACATGCATATGCAATATGCTTAATAAAATATTCATTTAAAATATTGAAGGCTAATAAAATATTTATTCTTTATATATTAAATTAAATTGTAAATTATCTTTTTTTATTAAATTGCTTCAAATAGAGTTATATTCTTTTATATTTTAATTTAAAATATAATACTTTGATTTAAAAAAATTATCTTTTTATATTTTTAATCCATGATAGAAAACCTTTAATGAAATTACTTATATTAAATTATTTCAATTAATTTTATTATTTAGTTTAAAGCATAACAAAAATTCTAATTTGAAATGATCAAGCATTGATTTATTATTTAAGGCAAGACTTCACTTTGTATATTTTTCAATTGGAATAAACAAAACATGTTTAAATATGTTGAATCATTTTTCAAATTTTTTTTATTAATTTATTGTTGTAAATCTTTTTTTTTTTAATTTAGACTTAATTATTATATTTCAAACATTTATTTGCTTTTAATTTATCCAAATATAATTATAGGGAATATGATTTTAAGATCAATAAAATCAAATCACATTCTTTAATAAAAATGGAGTGAGACATTCACTGACTAAAATACATTATTAAATAAAAAATGTTCATATTACATTTTATTTTTTTGGCAGGAAGACTAGGAAATATTCTTGATGTGTAAATTTTTGGTGCTTTTTTCATCTAAAGAATGAAAGTGTTTCTACAGCTTTCATTTCATTATAATACCATATTGATATACTTTACTGAATTGCAAGCAAAAATTAATAATGAGGATTTTTTTTTCTTTTTTGGACAAGTACTTTATTCTATATTTTAGATAGTAGTTTGGCTATCACAAGCATTTTGAATGAGTTTACTGATGATCTTTATTCATGATTCAGTTATCTTTTCAGCTTAATTTTAAGTTTAATTCTGCATCAGACATATCTTCAGGAATTGGTACAAAGCATTCACATAGTGATGGTTAAACAAAAAAAAAAAAGAATTAGGAAGTTTATTCACAATGATTAGTACTTTACTATAGCTCACAATCTAAATATAATTCTGTATTAACTGTCAACCAAGACTTCAGATAATAACTGTTCTCCTGATTCATTCTCTTTTTTTATATTAACATATCACAATATTCATTATAAAGCCAACAAAACTATATGTGTTTGAATTGATTAACACCATCACATATGTGATATACATGATCAGATTAATGTAAATGGGCCACTACTATGATTTCTGAATGGGAAGTTATATGTCTTCAATTTCTGGTGATAACTAATGTCTTAATGTAATTGATATGAAATTAATTGTTTTTTGTTTATATATACAAACGTAACCTCTGCTTTTGTTGACAGGTCTCCTTTGAGATTGATATGTAAATGTCCTTCTTTTTGTAAATGATTTTTATGGTTTGTGAATGAAATTTCCTTTTGAAAGATAAAACTAGATGGTTCTAATTAGTTTTAAAATAAAATTTAAATAATATGAGTTCAGAGAGAACTATTAAAATCATAATATAAATTTTATTATTTATGCCAATTTTAACATAATCTGTTCTAATCCTCTATTGTTAGCCCCTAGTGGCAGTTTTTGTCAATTTTCAACCTTTGATTTTAACATAAAATCTTTATATTAAAACTCAAAAAATTGGACTTTATTTTTTTTTTAGAAATTTAAATTTACAAATGAAATGTGTTTTAAAAAATTATATTTGAAATTTGCTAATATTGAAAAAAAATGAGTTCATAATGAGAACAAATGATGTTTTCATCATTTAGCTTATTGAAGAAAACAATCATAATGAGTGACTTCAAAAAATGAATGAAACTTTCCTTGACTGAAATTTATTTTTAAAATGTGAATGAATAAATATTAATCTCTGATAAATCTATAAAATTTTACTTTAAAATATTAAAATTGTTTTGTTATTTTTAGAATATTACAAAAGATCCTAACACAATATCAGTAATGATGTTATATGATCACTGCAACAAAGGGTGGTCATTTTGCCAGCTGTAGTTTTCTTTGTGAATGTTATAATCAAATTTATTAACTTCTATTTTTAAAAATAATAACATATATGAATAAAATCAAATTGTATATATATATTCTTTTGATTTTAAATAGTTATTATATTATTCTTATGTAAAAATAATCAGACATCTTTAATAAATTAAGCAAATAATCATATTTTTTATTATTTCAAATATTTTCTTGAAGTAATCTTGCAAATGCTGTGAAAATCAGATTACAAAGAACGAAAACCATCAAAGAAATTGTGGCATAGTTAAACACGTGGAGATTACATTAAATACACTTTGATCTTTATCAACTATCTGGAAAGTACTGACATCTTCATATTTATTTGAATTAATAAATGACTATTTATTAATTTGTATTTTTGACATTAAAAAATCCCTGTGGAAATATCTTACAGATAGCCATAGAAAAAGCAGCAAAACTACCACACCATTTCTGAAGTAACATCTCATATATAAAAAATTAAAACAAAATTTGAATTTTTTTCTATTTTTTGACATTTGAGTACATTCCATTAGATCTTATAATGTTTATGTAATTAAAAAAAAATTTTTTTTTATTATTACTTAAAATTTTACAATTGAATGGATTTGAAAATATTTACTTGAAGTGAAATTTTGTTTTATAAATGAATAGATTGTAATAGGAATTAAATATTCATTTAGAACTTAAAAAAAAGTTGTAAATATTTTATGTTTGTGGTCTTTCATTCACAGTGTACAACATATATATATATCCAGAACCCACATGTAAAGCCATTATTTGAATATTAATTTAATATTTCAAAAATTATGGGTGTAATTTGTTTCTTAATTATAATGACTTTCTAAATCTCCTAAGTCTTATAATTGAATAGATATTAAAAGCTACAATTTTTATGTTGACTTTTTAATTTTTTTAAAATGTATGACTTATGTGCACAGATGTAAATTTATGAAATGATCATTTCAATAGATATGTATACATGTTAAAAAATTAAAATGTAGAAAATTAAAATTTCTTTATTAATTTCTAATTTGTTTTTATTTTTGTTTTTCATATATAAATATATTTTGATGTAATTATAGGGGATTTGAATGTAGACTTTTATGTTTCCTTCAGCTATTCACTTTACCTCATACAACCAATACACATGAACATACACACAGGTGAAAAAGGTAAATAATCTCCAATATACATATTTTGTGCTGAACTAGTTGGTCCATATCATCATTTCCCACACACCTATATAATCAGTGCTTGGTTTACATTACAATAGCAAATCTTCAATCTTTAATGAACAGTCTTCAATCTACTTCACCCTCCAACTGTTCAGCCATCAACCCATTGAAAATCAGATGATGGAACACCCAAATCTCTTGTTGATGCCAATATTATTCTTATCCAGTCAGAGTGACTTATAGTCAACATGGGCATGACAATAATATTGGCATCAACAAGGGATTTGAGTATTCAATCATCAGATTTTCATTGGTATAGATGGTTGAAGAGTTGAAGGGTGGAGTATATTAAAGTCTGTCCATTAAAGTTTGAAGATTTGCTATTTTAATATAACCGAGTACTGAGTATATATATATGTATGTGGGTGATGATAATCAAACTTACTGGTTAGCGCTGGTTCAGCATGAAATATATATATATTGGAGATTATTTATCCTTTTCACATGTATGTGGCCATGTGGATAGCTGAAAGCAGCCTGAAAGTCTGTGTTCAAACCCCCTATAATTGCATCTAAACTTCTAGTATATAAATTATACTTCTATTACAAATATTGAATATATTTTGAGTAAACTATGGACATGGAGATTGTGGAAATTGGGAAACCATTATGTGACTATATTTAATTTTTAATCAAGACAAAATTTTTATTATATGGATTACAGTGGTTAATGCTCTTTTCATTACAAAAAATATGTCAATAAAGGTAATTTATTTATTTAATCAGTGAATATATTTTTTATTTAAGAAAAAATATTACTATTATCATTTTTAAGAATATCTAGATTTTTCAGCAAGAAAATGAATGATATACAAGGCTAGAAATAGTTTATATTTTCATTATTGCATTTTTTAATGATGATTACATATGTTTTCCATTTAAAATGGATGTGTATAAAAATGATTCATTATAATAAACATGATTAAAAGTTGATTTTATAGTATATTTATCACATGAAAAATGTTATTAAAATATAAAAAAAATGAAAGTACAAGTTTCCTTTAATAAACAATTTTAATTGAGTGCAATTTTAATCCCCTCCCCCAATAAAGCTGATAATTTTTTTTATTGATATGTAATTGGACAATTGATAACATGGTCATAAAATATATATTACCTGGAAATGTTAATAAGGATGTCAATTATTGTGGCTGTTACATTACATGAAAAAAATTGATAAATTATTTTGAATTATAGATGCATTTCAAGAATACATTTTTTGAGTACTGCTAACAATCTATTTCAAATATAATAATCACACAACTTATATTAATATTAATAAGAAAGTTTTTCTGAAATACAAGTATACCATAGAGCTATTTATCAATTTTTTCATGTAATATGGTGGCCATGATATATAAAAAAAAAATGTTTGATAATTGGAGTTGTTATATTTTTAAATTTATTTACATCTAATTTCAGATATGATCATCATGTGATGTTTAGTGGTTATAATTTGTTTATTACATATTTAAAGTGTTGTATTTTCATTAGTAGAATTTATAGTAAGTTTAAATGATAAAAAGAATGATTGCCTTGTAATTAACAAGATTTGTTATCAAATCAGTTGTTAATTAGTGAAATGAGGAAATTTGTTTGTCCCTTTTTAATATCATTGAAAGTTGGATTACTGATCACACATGATGAGGTCAGAATTAGAAGTTTCATCCTATTCTTGGATGAAATTAAATTGTGAATAATAATTTTAAACGCATCTTAATAATTTAAAAGTTTCCTTAAAGTTTATGATGTAGATGTATATATCATACCATTTTCAACTTTCTTACACACTTCAACAATACTATTTTTTATCAAACTTTATTCTTACAGTTTGACTGTCCTGCAGTCATCATCAGAGCTATAATATTCAATATATAATCATATAGTTAATACACTTTATACACACACATATATATATATACATAATCAACATACATCTTAATCTGACCATTATATAATAATGATATTTTATTCCATTTTATTTATTTTACTTTTAACTAATTTTAATTTTCACATTTATATATTTTCTTTTACTTAAATTATTTTAAATCCATTTACTACAATTTTTATAACTGCAGGACAATTGAAACTGTAAGAATAAAGTTTGATAAAAAAATAGTATTATTGAAGTGTATAAGCAAGTTGAAAATAGTATGATATGTAAAATAAAGATATCAATACATAAGAAAGGAAGAAGAAGAGAAAATTGTATTATTTCGATCCTAAAGTAAATTGCATTAGGATGGTAATAAATATTGACAAACCGATTCCTCCTATGATAATCAAATATTATTGACTCAATAGAAAAAAAAAGTGTAGTTGGTAGAGCATCCGACTTGAGATTGGGAGGTTGCAGGATCAATTCTGGCATTCGCTGATCTGGCGCTTGAACTTCTTATGAACTCCCTAGCAATAAAGCCATGTGCCTTTTCTTTTTTTTCATTTATTGATTCAATTTTTTGGGAGGCTGTGAATTTAGCATAATTTTATGTAATTAGTTATCATATTTTTTAAAATATATTTTTATATTTAACATCTCAATAAAACTTTATCATTTTATTTTTATGTAGATCTCATTTAGAGCTGTTTTGTTTGGTTTGGGAAGAATTTTTATTGTGTGTATATTTTTTTTAATTTTTAATATAAAAATTTACAATATAAAGCTGTCTTGTTCCCCCCCCCCCCCCACATTGAGAGAATGTTTGTAATTTGTGAAAGTTTAATTTTAGAATTAAAAATCTTGCTGAACTCTCTGATAATGTTAACATATCTTTAATGCCACATTGTGATTTCTGCACCACATTACAGCTTCAATTTATTTTATTTATATTTTTTGGGAGTGGGTGAATGAATGTGTTAAATTTAACACTGCTCTTTTATATTAAGTATCTTGACAAATATGCATTATGAAAAAGCAACAAATTTCTGATTATCATCAGTGATAACTTCTATATATATATATTAAGATTTCTGAAATTATGGAATGCATATTTTATATAAATTGCAAATTCGGAAGAATTTTAATATAAGCTTGCCATAAGGATGAAAATATTTTATAAAATCATGGTCATTACTATGCAATTAATCTTGAATACTATGTATGTTTGTCAATTTCACTGTTTAGAGGAAAAGAATGGCTAGAAAACTATATCCAAATTATAATATTTAATCATCATTGGTGATTGTTTGCTATTGTGTCACCATTTTTAATGCATTTCAATGTGTAGAAGTACTTTATTGAAATGCATTAAATGTAATTGCAAGCGATAGGAAACTAATACAATATTGCTCTGTACAGTTTAGCATAGTTATAATAAAGTAGGAAACTTAAAGATTCCAGGATTGATTCTCAGCTGAATAATGTATATATAACTGTTCAGATGAATAGAATTCATAAATGCTCAATCAGTCACTTGAATAACTGAAAGTCATATGATCGCATACAGTAATTAACTATCTTGATACATATCTTAAAAATAGATGCTATAATAATTAAAGATCTGGTATTAATAAATAGAAGCTACACCTGGTCAAATATTTTTATATTATTTGATCTCATTTCCCTGTGGGAAATTTTTTTTTGAAATAAAAAAAAAACACAAATTGCATTTCAGTAATTTATTTCTCTTGTCCTTTCATATTCTATTAATTTAAAAACAAAACAATTTACTTAACATTCCTACACATACATAATATTTTTTTATCCTGTAATATGTTTTATCATTTTAAATCTCTTTTCTTTACTTATTTATATATTGGTAATACAAATTAAAAATAACTGTTTTAGTTTAAAACATTTATTTACAATTAAAAATTATCTTGTATTAGGTATTTAAAGTAAATATAATATTGTTTTTTTTTTTAAAATAATCAGTGTTTATTATTTAAAGGTTATATGTCTTAATGATATAAGGTGACTTTATTATTTTATAATACCATTCTATATTTGAAATGTTTATGAAGTGGCAAGCTACTCTCATTATGGTTAGAATACCCTATTGCAGTGATGGCCAACCCTTTGAGCTCGGTAATGTCAAAATTCGCCAAAAAACAGCATAACTCGGGCGGTGTCACTTCTAGAAAAATTCATAATTTTGTAATATTTGTAGCTCTAATAACAAAAAGTTATAATTTTAATATATGTACTACATTTAATAAACCAAAAATAAATAATTCTTTACCTAACCTGCTTCATAACCTATTAGAAAATACTGAGTACACTGCTGCTGATATTTTTCTCAATTTATGATCGCGTAAAAGTAAAGAATTTTTCCTAAAATCTTAACTATTTTTCTAAAATAGTTATATTTTCAGCATATATTAAAAAAAATATATATAATATGTAAAAAAAAATATGAAAAAAGTACTCTAAAACATTCATTTTCATTTTGAATATCAAAACAAATAACTTGGCACTATGACATGCGTGTCAGCAAAAATGTCTCGGCATGTCACCGCTAATATGCGGGCCATAGGTTAGCCATCACTGCCTTATTGCCTAGTAATTCCAATATATTTTAAACAGAAAACATACATGTCTTTTATTTTTAATTAGAATTAATGAGTCATATGATTTATTGCTTTTAAATTTACCTCAACATCTTTTAAACTTAATTTATTAATAGTTTTACTTTATTCTAATTTTATTTTTGTTGTTTACTTCTAATGTTCTTTATAAGATTGTAATACATTTTTTTTTTTTTACAAATTTTTTGCTAATTATTCTTCAAATATTAAAAGTTCCTTATGCTATTAGAAAGATTTTGCTTAACTAAAGTCATTTCACTCACATTTATTTCAATAGTGTGATATATTATTAATCAAAAACTTTTAGTTCCTGGCTATATGAAAATTTTGCCTCAATTTTTTTTTTTATTGTTAATTTATTAGTATTTTTTCTTCATCGTTTCTCATTTTAGTTTTACTAATGTTGTTTGTAAGATTATTACAATTGTAAGTTTTTTTTAAGCATTTTTTTTTTACAAAGTTCACTATGCCATTAGCAAAATGCTTTATCCATCTGGAACACTATTTGCATTGCTAAATCATTCTTTTTATTTTGTTTTCCATTAATCTAACATTATTTTTCTATATTTTTTTGAAATATTAATTTTTAAAAAAATTAAATTATTTCATTTGTTTACAAATTGACAAAATTGATTACTGGGTAGCTTGTCGAGCAATCATTTTTAAATGCTATGTTTTTCTTTCTTACAGTAAATATTGTTTATGTAGATGACATCCTGATTACTATCTGAGGTATAATTGCTGTCATGACAATAAATTATATTATTATAAAGTTTACATAAATGACAATATTTTTATTTAGTATTAATATATCATCAGTTTGGTTATTCATTTATTAACTGATTTAACATTTCTTGAATTACCTGATATTGTGAAATTTGTAATCTTTTATGTTCAATTTAAAATAAAGTTTGTTATTGCAGTTTTAAAGGGATTTTTTTGGTTTTTATAAACTTTATTTTTCTATTTAAGCATATTATGGACTTTGGTTCACATCATATTTAAAGGGCAGGCATAAGATTTTATATTTATGAATACACTACAAAATTCACTGGTTCACGATAGTTAAAATCATCTAGATCGTTTGTAACTTTTTGTAAAATTATTTTTGTCTCTAGCCCTGATTACATATTTGCTATTGTTGTTGGAATTAAATTTGGAAGTTGTAACTGTAGAGTATTGGATGGTGTGTAAATGTTGATTAAGACACATCTAACCATTATATTACTAACATAAAATATTAAGATGTGAAAAGCCATAAATAATTCTGGCTATTCAGAAAAGATGCAGAATGTCATGTTTAACTGAATGAAAAGAATCCCATAGAATAGTCACATGTGCATCCAGTTGCCATTTTTATGATTTAGATTTCAAGTTTAAGACAAATGAATGTTGACATTTTTTAGATCAAAACAATTTATGATTTTTTTTTTCAAGTAGTCAACCTATCTAAACATCTAATAAGCAATTGATAAAAGAATATATCACTATTAGAGAGGAGAACTCACAGGTTAATCTGGTTTGGTCAGATGAATGTCAGTGTATTGCCTGTAAAATAAAAAATATATAATTGTAACATAATACAGTCTTTGCCTGTGGTTAGGTGGAGCACCACTCCTGCGCAGTTATTGAGACAGTTATTACTTTTCTTTAAATGAGCATATAACTTTCATAAATACCAAAAACATGAATGTGGTATTTAAATTTGCATAAATTGCTTTCTTACAACATAGTGTTCTTAGTTATTTGATGAAATGACCTCATTTGATACCTTTATATTTGAAAAATGTAAGATATAGTTATATAAATATCTTAGTATCTGTATCTTCAATAAAGTATAAACTATATTGTCAAGATTCAAACTGCTTTTTTAGTCACAAACTTTTTAAACTTCTAATAAATAATCTTTATTTACTTTTAAAGAAAAATTGCTATGAAACTTACTATTGCAAATTTAGATATGCCCAAAAATAGTTATTAAAACATTTCACTCCATAGAATAACTATTGTGAAATTTTACCATCTTCAATTTTGAATGTAATTATATTAAAATTATTAAGTAATTCATTTATTTGTACATTAATTGCTCACAAGTAAGAATGGTCATTTTGATTGCAGGAAAAAAGAAAAAAAAATAAAGTAAAAAATTTAAAGGTTAATTTTTTTTCTCATATGTCATAGCATTGGCTTGAAGCGAACCCACAACCGTCTGCAAACAACTACTTGCTTGCAAGGCAACTGTTATGACCTCTCGGCTAACAATGCTTGGCTAGAGGTTAATTTTGTGATGACATTTCTGTGAATCACAACTATATGCACATATATTACATACAAGTCTCAAAATCCATGTATTCGATGCTTTATGATGCTCTTTTTAACTTTCTTTGCAATAAACTTTTTATTTTGAAACTCTTAAACACCATGGCTAATTAGATCTTCATTGTATTAAATTCTCAGCCATTTTTTTTTGTGAATATATTTAATGTCCATTTTAATGGTATTTTTATAATGTAAATGTTTGAATGATTTATTGCTCACGAGTTCATTAAAAAGTTCAAGCATTGGAGGTTAGCGGCCATTCACAACTCCAGAATTTGGCACTAATACTACAGTTAACCATAGAAGGCTGTTTCCATTCATTAGTAATAATTTATTGCTGAATTAATAATTTATAATAAATAAAAAATTAATAATTTTGAAAACTCAAAAAACGAAACAAAAATATTATTCTGATACTTGTAACTATTTTAAATTTGTCTAGTTGAAATAGTTACCTAAGGCATGAATGTTTTTTTTTTAAAAATTTAATCAGTTTATACCAATGGATATTTAATGAAATAAATCTTGTGTTCAACTAATTTTTACTTAAAATCTATTTCAATAAATATCTATTTGCTTTTGGTTTTAACTTAAAGTATTACTTTTGGCTTATTTATTTTTGTTTAATGTTTGTAATTGTTTGTTCAAGCCTCATATTAAAGTATTTCATTTATTAGAAGGCAAATAGCTTTTAAAAATAAACACTTTTCTTTTTTTTTTTTTTTAAATTATTTTCAAATGTCTAGAGAAATTAGACTTTAATAACCCAACTGACAGCAATGTTTTACTAAATTGCTCCTTAATTCAATATTTTATTAATTTGTTTCGATTTTTAACAATAAAATATTGAATTAAAAAATAAGTTACATTTAAAAATTTAAAATTTTGATAGAAAGAAAATAGAAAATAAAATAATTTTTTTATATATAAGAAACATTATTGATAAATATAAAATATTTTGATTTAGATGATAAAATTATTAAGAAAGGATATATGTTCTGTAATACAGTTATTTTTTAATTTAAATGGGATCTATCAAGTTGCATAATCAAATCCCTGCATTATTTATTTAAAAACGTGCATATCACATTGCTGTTGTAAAACGGGAATAAATATCCAGTATATATATATATATATTTACATGTAAATAAAAACTTCCAAAGGTTATACAATAAACAAAATCTTGTATTAGTTAATTTAAAAAAAAAAAACTTTACAGTAATGTTTTTTGCCTTTCTCTTTATATATTATTTTATCATGAACATTTCTTGATTTCTATAATATTATTATCAAAAATATATATGTTATACCCTGAGGAGAACAATAAAACATTGCCAAAAGAAGACTTTTTTTTTTGTAATAAATACTTCAAAATTTGTTGTTGTATAACTTTTTTTGGTTTTATTTATTATATATTAACATTTTGCTATTTGGAGAGGGAAATGAAAATCATAAACTAAGCTAAAAAACGTGACATGCATATCATTTAGGCATATTAATTTAGAAATGTTTACTGAACTGTCTTTTTTTTTTTTATGTTGTATTTATTATTATTTTTTAAGTGAATGCATATTCAGGCTTATATTTAAAATGGTAGGTTAAATAAATTATAATTCATGCTAAAACAATAGTCTGGTTATGACAATTGAAAGAGTTGTCATAATTTTGTCTAGATTATAACAGTTGCTGAATTAATTATATTGCACTAATATTTATTAGTTGACAGAAGATTACCTTTGGTCAAAGACATTAATGATTTAAAATGCACTTTAATCCTAACATAAATACTAAAATGAATTATTAGAGTTAAGATTAGAGTAGTAGCTTATATTGTTTTCTGCCCAAAGTTAGTAAGGTAATTAGACATTAGGAGTACTATAATCAAATTATAATACTTGAGTATTGTTGTTAGTAGTTTGCCATTTCTTGCCTTAATACAGTTTATTCATGCATTTCAACAAATGAGCTGTATCATAAATATAATGAACATTCCTTCTCTTTTTATTTATAAAGTAGCATTGCTATTAAATTCATCAAAGGGTGTGTGTGAACCTTTTAGGACTTTATTGGAGTCCGTTTGATTTATTACTACTAAAAATGAAGTCTGCTAAATAACAGGTAATACTTTCTAGTACTTTTCTTTAATATATATGTACTCATTGACATAATATGCCACTTAAATCTATTTTGTTAAATCTGTGTATATATGTTTTACATTATTTTCATTTGTAATATTAAATATAGAATATATTTCGGAGGGACATATTACAATTTAATTGTAATGGAGATAATATTAGTCTACAATAAATTGATTTGATCGTTAGAAATAACAATTCCCTTTGTTTTACGACATTAACTTTTTTTTATGACATACTTTTTTTTTTTGAATTTGATTGTGTGATTTTGACAAATGCATTAATAATTTATTTAAAAAGAAAAGCTATTTCTCTCATTTTCTCTTTTTCCAGTTAATTATTACCACCACTTTTAATTTTTTAAAAAGCTGTAATAGTTTATGTTAATCAATTTTTTTTTTTTTTTAATTTAATAGAAACGTTTTTATGTTTGACTTTTTTTTGCATAGTGATTCATCAAAACGAATTTTTGAATACTACGGAAATAGCAACATATATAAATGTGATTTTATTCTTTATTTTAAATGGAAAAAGTGACGTTTTATATTTTATTATATTAATTAATACAATTTGAAATGAAAAAGGAAGAATTTAACCGTATTTATTTCCAGCTTGATTTATGATTTTAGGAAAATATGTTTCGTTTTTTTTTTTTTTATTTCGTGATTTTAAATTATAAATAAGTATCGAGTTTTTTTTTTAAACTAAACTTTTTAATACTCTATAAGTTTCTATAGATTATTATTTAAATATAAGATGAAATAAACACTTTTTTTTTTAAGAATGAAATTCTAAAAGTGTAATTAAAAAATAAAATATAGTAATTGGAAATGAGCTACAATAATTAAGTAAGCGGATTGAGTGAAAACAGATCTTTGATTTATGATTCGAGTTAGTTGATTTGTATAATTTGCAAAATCATAGTAGGTTACAAATAAATATCTTTCTTTACTTTGTGGTTATACTATAATTAATCAGCATCATTAATCATTGTTAAAGAAGTATGGCTATTCCAATAGAAGAAAAAAAAACATAATACAGTAGAGATTAATTTTGCGACTGTACAAAGTAAGTAAACTATAAATATATCCACATGTAAAACATTCTAACCAATCTGTTTATTTTATATTTTGGGACGCTATTTTTTATCTTCATTTGCAACAAACTTTTTTTTTCTTTCTGAAAATCTTCAACATTTTGTCTAATCATAGTTGATACAATTTTCTTCATCCCTACTTTATGTATTGATTTATTAATTGTATGATTATATATTTGAATACTGTAGCTCTGATGATGACTGCAGGACAGTCAAAACTGTAAGAGTAGAGTTTTGGTGTAAAAACACTATTGTTAAGTGTATAAGAAAGTTGGAAATGGTATCAGATCTAATCATACTTCTCCATTGTAGTTTATTTTCAGCCATTTCCTCCCAATGAAAGCAATTAAAATTACGATTTTTTAAAAATATTTTTGAGGTATTTTTATAATATAAACAGGGTCTACTTTTTCATGAAAACCATGCTGAAATATTTTTTAAAGGAAGTCTATTATAGTGCAATTGTTTCACATGTTCAGATGTCATTTTAAGATAGTAGACATTATAGTATCTTATCAACCTAATTGTAGATAAAATTGATTATTTTTCTGATATTGCCATTGTAATTATGGAATTTTACAGATACTTAGATTTTTTTTTTTGACACAATAAAAGCAACATATGGAACTGAAAAGGATTATCATAATTTTATTAAATCTCTCTATGTCATACTGTTATATGATAACACTGATATTTCATGCAGATGGAGGAAATATTTTGATTAGTTTTTGAATAATGATAAAAGAATTGGGATTACCACTTTTAATGATATATCAATTTTACCCATTTAAGATTTGGATGAAGATATTAGCATACTGAAGTTAAAATTAAAATGTAATAATTTGTAATGAACTATTTTAATAAAGGAAAACATACAGAAGAGATAGCAAATCTCTGATCCTTAGTTTAAGTTAGTTGACATGTATAACTTTGAAATCCATAGTAAATTGCAAATGAATATCTTGCAATTGTATGTACTATAATTAATAATGTATCTCAAATACAGCTGATTAATTATATGCACTGTCAAATTAAAGAATTATTCAGTTTGGAATCAATGAAATTTTTCTTTGTATGGCACACATTTTGGATATAAAGTCATTTAGTGATTAAGATAAAAACAATAGCTAATATGTAATTTGATGTGCATGTGTTTTATATATAAGTAATTTGCAATTAATTGCTGGCACTACTGTGGTAAATAGATTTCATTAAGATCAGGACTTAGTTGATACATGGCAAGTAAGACACTTGTTTAATTAATTGCTGGCACTACTGTGGTAAATAGATTTCATTAAGATCAGGACTTAGTTGATACATGGCAAGTAAGACACTTGTTTAAGAGTACTAATTTTCAAATTATATAAGGTGATTGCATATGATTTAAGGTATTTTCTAGCAATGGTTTTTTGAAATACAATTATTTACCAGATTGGTAGATATTATAAGACAGGTTCACTAATAACAATAGTTTCTCATTTAAGAGGTTATGTAATAATCAAGCCCCAGGAGTGTTTCAATCAGCTATTGTATACTGCATTAAAACATGCAGGGTACATATTTACTTATTTTTTACTCACAGAAAATAAAATATCTACTATGTCAATAAAGTGAAGATGATATATAGTATGTACATTGATATAATTTTTTTTTTTTTAATATAACGAGTACTTTTCTAGTGATTTCTGGCACTATTATGAAACTAGATATAATGAAGTTCAGTTAGCAATAGGTTATAATCAGTAAAATAATTGTTTAAAGAGTGCTAATGTTCAAGTTATCATATATAGTGAGTGGTTTTACATAATAATAAAAAAATCATTCAAAATATATTTCATAAATTAAACTTACAAATGAAACTTAAACGATTCTTATAAATAACATTGATAGATAAAGCTTGCTGGAAATTATGATTCAATGATGATGATCAAGCAGATATATTAATTTGAACAGTCCTCATGTAAATTTTTTTAAAATTTGTACAAAATCCTTTCAAAATCATACAAAGATAATATAAAAATGCATTTTGGATGAATGGTAGGGAATCAAAGGGACATATAATGGCATTTTGGATAAATGATCAGGAATCAAAGGGATGTATAATATTTGACTCTAAAATTCTTTTCTAGTGAAGTCAAAAAAAAAAAAAAAAAGAAAGAGGAAAGATGGCTGTAGCGAAGCCTTTATGATTTTTGGAAAATGAAAATATATAATCAGTGTGAATTTCTGAGAAATATGATTGTTTAGATTTTATAGTCATGTTTGCATGTTTATTATATAATTGATATAAATGTTATTTTCTTGATAAGGGAATGGTATACTTTTCTTAGGTTTTGCTTTAATTTGAGATTTCCTAAATATATCTGTATACTAATTGAGGAATTAATGGCACTATTATAAAATGGTTTTCATTTGTCTGTACTAATAGCATTAGGCCTGGAATGTAGCCTTAATCCAATCAATGTGTTTATTGATTTGGACATAAATTATATGTATTATAAGTGTCACCATGCCCTCATGTGCTGGAGTGCCTTCAGGAATGTTGATAATATGATTATATATATAATTAATCTATCATTTAGGAATGGTTTTGCTATCTAAATTTTTTCTTGAGCCTATGGAATGGAAAGGAAATTGATAAAAATAATTAAAATGATTGCTTGTCAGTGAATTGTTTTATGGAATGAATGCTTTTTTAAGAAGATTATTTTGTTGCCAGTAAAGACCACAAGATGAACTATAACAAGCGACTATGGACACAATATTAGGTACATATAATCATTTTGGCTGGCATCTTATCAGGCGTTTTTTTTTTTTTACTAATTATTCATTTTCAGGGGCATCAAAGTATTTGTTTATGTTTTTGTTCTCAAATTTATTTATGTGTTACTTGTTAAGTTTAAAAAAAAAAAAAGAAATCGAATATAAATTCATGTTAAGTTAAAATAATAACAATAATTTTTTTTATAAATGCCATTCACAACATTTAAATATTTTTTTTGTGTGTGTATTATGAGGTACTACCATTATCATGTTGTGAAAATTGTCTGATTTTTTTATGTTTACCATAACATTTTCATTCAAGCTATTGGTTAATTTTTTTCCCTAACATTTTGCAAAAATGATTAAAGTTTGGAATCTATCAGTATCAGAAGATGCAATGGGATATTTTCAAAATTACAGGATAGTGCCCATTCAAATAGTGTGTGTGTTAATGGGCATGATATAACATTTTATGTGTAGAGACACAATGGCAGTATAATGTCAAAACATGTTCCAAGTGAATATTCGACTGTAAATGAAAATGGTTAGAAAGCTTAGAAATATAATTTCTAATAGCATTTTGATTTATTTATAACTGGTGCATGAAATTAATGACTACGCAATGGGGGAAAAACCAGTTAGATTTATCAGACAAAACTGTTATTGACTGGAACAATTACGTATGTGAATTTTATATCTCCAACCTTTTATCTACACTATCATGCAAAATTGGAGAGCCTAACAAAATTGTTCAACTAGATGAAAGTCTTTTCAGCATGAGAAAAAACAGCAGGGATGAATACTTCCACAATAGTGGTTATTCGGAGGCTTGTACAGAGAGACTAGCAAGTGCTTCATTGTAACTATTTGCATGTAGAACAGCACTGATTCCTATGGAGGCCATTAAAGAAAATATTGCTGACATATCTACCATTTATTCAGACTGTTGGAAGGATTATAAAAATGAGGAATTATGCCATGCTGGATTTGAACATTTCAAAGTAAATCACACATAACTTTGTGGATCAGATACAGGCGTGCATATGCAAAATATAGAATAGTTATGGTGTCTTGCAAAATGATGAATCAAGAAGCATCGGGAAACTACAACAACACATGGATTTGTATTTAGCAGAATTTATGTGGCAGCAATTGCACAATCAAAAAGATCAATTTGTGGTTATGTTGCAGGTGATTAACAACATCTGTCTGACAACATGAATATCCATGTTTATTTAATTACAATTGTTTCAAGTTTTGTGCAATTTTTTGTGTTTTTATAATCATCTTAAAAAAAAAAAAAATCAATGAAATACTTAATACGATAATCATCTTTAAAAAAATCCCAGCCATATTGTTTAAAACATGTATTGGAGACCCCTGAAAATGGATTATTAATTGAAAAAATATAATTAAATGTAATGAAATGAAATATCAGCCTGCATATGTATCGGTAAAGCATGATGAGTAATACTAATGAGGAATTGAAATACATATAATCATTTTATTATCTCATTCTTTTTGAAGGTAATATTATAATAATAATTCATCTAATGTTGTGATTAACTGCAACCCCACAAACATCATTAGTCTAGAGGTTATATCAGAATGAAGAAATAAATATCAGAGACTAAATAATGAAAACAAATTACCACCATAAGAGTAAGCCTAAATAAAATTTAACTTGATGGTTTAATTGATAATGTTACACATGGTTACTATAATTAAGAGAAATTCAGTTGTTATAATTATAATATGTTATATGTTTCTGCGAATGTCTTCAAACATTTTCAAGTAATTAGAATCTTTTAAGCTCATTAAGTTTAAGAATATAGAGAAGGTAATGAAAGATTAGTGAAATTCATAATAGTGTGTAAAAATCAAATTTTAAAGATGAAAGGAATAAAATTTACTTGAAGATAAATTTCTGTAAAATTATGCATATAGTAATGTAAGTATGCCAAATTATAAACCAATTCTTTTTTTTTCCTATTTAGTTTATGAATTAAATACTTGAATATAGAGTATATGATTTCAAATCTTTATAATGAAAAGATAACTATCTTATATGTAAAAAAAATATTTCAAGTTTGAAAATGTTTAATAGTTAATGCTAAGTCAAAGTTGAAATGAAATTTTTTAATATATATATATATTATAACCGGATCACCTACCAACCTATATAATAGGTTGTAACTATTTCCTGATGAGCATATTGCAGAACAGAAACAAAGATTGGCATTACCCATTGTTTATCTTACTACCCTACAACAATATTTCCTGCTTATCAGAGGATGTATTAAAGAGACTGGAAACATCTAGAAAATTCTTGTTTGGTTTCCCAAACAGCACCACTAGAGTTCCAGCTTATCACAACCTTACTTACTTATTCAGATCTGATTATGTCGAACATAGCTCAGGAGGCATGAGATTTTTGTGAACAAATGCAATAAATGATGAGTGATGTGAAATGAAACTGACCAAATAGATTAATTTTAGATAACAATGATTTATTTATTTAACAACAAAATTTATTGATAGTTCATCTTTGGATTGACATTTCCCTATATGTGCATATGTTCCTAGGCCCGTTTGATTTACATTTAATAATTTTTTTCATAATTATCGATGATTGGTGCAATAAGTCCTTCAACTATAAGTTCTGTACAAAATATTCATCCTTGATTTTGGTATCGGGATGTAAATCCTGGTCATTCATCTGTGATCCAGGTATAGGGATATAAATTCAAGTCATTCATCTTTGATCCAGGTGTCTGGGTATAAATTCAAGTCATTCACTTATATTAAAATATTAATTCTCTAATTCAGATTTGTAGATTTAAATCATTCATTTACTTAATTCATCTTTAATTCAGGTGTATGGATGTAGGTTCTTGTCATTTACTTATATTAAAATATTAATTCTTTAATTCAGATCTGTAGATTTAAATCATTCATTTACTTAATTCATTTTTAATCCAGGCGTATGAATATAGGTTCATGTCATTCATTTATATTAAAAGATTCTTTAATTCATGTTTGTAGATTTGAGTTATTCATTTGTTTAATTCATTTTTAATCCAGGCGTATGAATGTAGGTTCATGTCATTCATTTATATTAAAACATTCTTTAATTCATGTTTGTAGATTTGAGTTATTCATTTGTTTAATTCATCTTTGATACACATTCATTCAATTTAATTTTTACCTAGAAGCATTTTTAATCTGTGTATTATAAAGGTATATCTAGTCCCTGTTCATATTTGAAGTAGAAACCTATTCAATTTAATTTTTCTATAGAATCATTACAAATTCTGTATTCACATATATATAAATACATCTTTGATTCAACTCACATACTATTATATTTTTCATTTATTTTTAAATCAATATTCTTAAGTTCTTAAAATGAGTATAATTATTATTCTTTAAAAACAGTATTCTTTAAAAACTTTATTTTCTTACATTTCATTTGGTAAATCAATCATTTGAATAATTGTATTTTATTTTATACCTTAATTATTTCAAGAAATGCATTTTCAAAAAGTATATTTGAATATTATAAAGGTATCTAAATTTTTCTTACCTTGACATTTAAATCTTCACATCAAGAAGGGGTTTACTTAGACGAATGGCACACTGAGTTACTGCTGCTGTTAATTGGGCATGTTTTCAGATTTTCCTGGGCTTTTCATATGGTTGGAAAGAGGAAGAACTGCATTCTACTCACTCATACTGAAGTTTTCCAAATTAATAATGCGCTTTTCCATTATTCTGTTATCCAGTAACTAAAAAGTTTTTTTTCTGTTGATGATAACAGTGATTTCCAACTCGGTTATTTTAGAATTCCAAAAAATAATAAATTGTGTTGCAATGACTACAGTTTTCAACAGGATTCACTCTTGACCATTCTAATAACTGATTGTACTGTAACTATAACTTATCTAACTGTAACTGTCACTGTAACTAACTTATCTAATTAAGTTGATCCTTTTATTTTTTCTGCTTCCCGCATTTTTTCATCTACCAACATGTTTTTAAAAAACACCTGATTACAAGCCCAAGGCAAGAAGGTGACACATTTAAATCTTAAAACATATAGCTCTTAAATAAATTGTATCTGTAATATTTTAAACTGAAGATATATCAATTAATGATAAAGATTTATTAATTAAAGGCTTCTTTTATATTTTCTTTATTTTACCTTTTTTTTTGTTTTTTATAACACAATTAGAAAAGTGACTTTAATTCACCTTCAAGTGCTTTTTCATTTAAATTTTTATTTACTGAACCACGTCAGTTTTATTTTTAATTTAAACTGCTTTAACTGGACAGGGAAAGAAATCTTTAAAAAATATATGTGAAACAACGTGCCTGTTTCAATATATATACATACACACATGTATGGATGTTTAATTGAATTGAGAATATATAATTTGGTAATGAGATAGTAGAGGAAATATATGTATAAATACAATTGATTTACAATGCAGGCATTTGTTCAAGTGTAATTCAGATTGATGTCAACACACAGTGTAGATGAAATTAGATTAACTTAATACTGTCAAATAAAGTAATCAGTATTATGACAATTCACCATCATAGCAATAAGCTGCAGAACCTTTATGTACAAAGAAGTCAGACAACTACTTTTTAATGTTAACATATTCCAGCTGCGAAGGAAAACTTTTTCAGTGTGATGATATTCATTGTAATATACAGAGTGCTGGACAAAAGTATGCCATTCCTCACTTTCCTCATGTAGTCCCTCAAAAGTGAAAAACTACTTTGTCTTTTAATCCAAAGATGATGCATTTATAAAAATTAGTCTCCAGGCTATCCATGCATAAAGGATATTTCCATTAGCTTCAAAAGTTTTCCTATCTTCTTGATATGCAGAAATACATTATTAGGTAATTTATGAAAGCTCAGACTTGAGATTAATTTTAAATGTAATTGAAGAGAAATCAGAGTACATAATATGAAGAGATTAACAGACTGCTAAGTAGAGATAAAATATACATTACAGTGAAGGTCACAGGATTTGATTTATGTGTCACATCTGTAGTAAGAACATAATAAAATATAGTTAGGTATAAATGTAAGATTTTGTCATTTGTGAAATATTTTTTTATTCTTATTATTTATTTGAATAATTATTAAGTATTATTATTTATTTTAAATTGTAATCAATTTTTTTGCATATAGTCAAAATCATGATGGTCAAATGCTGTGATTTCTGTTTATTTACATACAAAGTTTATGGGTGCACACAATACTTCTTTGAATTATGGTGAAATGTATGTATTTATGTGATATTCTTGTTAGTGCGCAAAGAATTAGGTCTATTGGAAATATATATATGGCATACTAATTTGTTAGTGGAGGCTACTTGCAGTGCAATAGAAATATTTTTTCTTTTGTTGAAAAGAGCTTGCTAATATATTAGATCAGGATTATATTATAGATATGTATTTGTATATATAATTATGAATAATATTAATCAAATCCATCAAATAAATTTAGTGTCTGTGCCATTCTTACTCATACCTATTACATTTCTTATGTGTACCTAGCACTTTACTTATGATTTTTAATGTTCACTTGTTCTAAGCTAAGAAACTGTCAGAAGATTAATGGAGAAGCAGGGATGGCATTGCTTGTGGTCAGTTATATCATTATCAGTAGTTTTTTTGGAAATAAGAGGCCCTTGAAGGACATATTAATAAGATTCTGATAAAAAGTAAAACTACCCATTTATGATAGTCTTAAACCGATCTTCATATATATGATTTATAAATTGATAATCATCAGGAAATGTAGCCATAATTCTTATAGAGTGATCTATACAAAAAGGGAATACATAGTTTGATCATCATCACCTTAAAAAGTAAGAAAATTTCACAATATACAAATTGAGAAAAGTGGATGAGCAATGTATGACTTAATAATCAAAGGTTAACCTCTTGTTAACACAATAATCTGTTACAATATTGATATATTTATATATTTAAATATATGGCAGCAGAGATTTCATTAAAATTAATGATGTAACTTACATATTTAGATGTTAAAATAAATGATTTACTAATAATAATTACTGCTAGTGAGGAAGGATGATTACCTTCAATATAATTACAATCTAAACACTGAGCTTGTAAAATTTATTGATTATTAATAATAATTAAATGTTATTGCTTGGTCACAGTATTTATTGTCTAGTTGCTTCAATCTATGTTTAGACAGAACATATGCACATGTATACCCTAAATCACTTCATTGTTAAAACTTACTATATTAACAACAGCATTCCCCTCTCTGTACTCTAGTATCAGTTATTGTAAGTTTGAGTTATCAGCGGTTACCAGATAGAACAATTTAATCTTGACTAGTAGTTTATCAATGAGAAATTGAGATTTAAAGATGAAACAAGTCCAATTATGCATCTGGCACCATAAATCAATCATAATATTTTAATTATTGAAATATAACCTCTCTTTTTAAATCACTAATCTTTTTAAATGCTATAATAGTCTGAACAGGCACTAACCTGTATTCACCGCGCTTTAAAATTTGCAATAATCAAGCATATTTTTCCGATAGAGGGATCTTCCAAACCACGACACAAGATAGCGACTTTTATAAAGATAAGAGCAGCTGTCTTATCTTTAACCTAAATGTCCATTTATATAGGTGAATCTGAAGCAACCTTGATTTGGAAGCATGAAGTAGTTGTTTTCTCCACTGTTTAAATCCACCATTTCCTTTACAAATTAACTTACGCAAAATCTTGCGATTTACAGCGAGTTAATAGTACGATCTTAATGTTGGAAATTCTATAAACTATTGAAGAGTAATATCTCTGTGCACTCTATAAATTAATTACTACTCTTAAATGCTATAATGTAAAATAATTTTATTTTATATTTTACTTAGACAAATATTATTTAATAAATTGCGCAATATTTTACAAATCTCATATAGTTTAAACTATTGACATAAAAATGAACAATATAAAAAACTATGAATATAGAATTGAAAACTACATTTATTCTATGCAATATATAAAGGGCCTGCTACTAGCTCTCATCATTATCAACCATTATCAATCCACTGCAGGATGAAGGTCTCTCCAAGTTTAATCCATCTTCTCCGATCTTTAGCTTCTCTTCTCCACATCACCCCTACACATTTTCTTATTTCATCCATCCATCTTACATGTGGTCTCCTTCTGGGTCTTTTACAATCTCTTGGAATCCAGTTTAAAATTTCAATTGTCCATCTATTATCATCTCTTCTAGCAATATGTCCAGCCCAACTCCACTTCAATCTTTTAATTTTTTCAATGAGGTCAGTAACACCTGTTTGTTCTCTTACCCATACATTGCATTTTCGATCTCTTCTTGTTACTCCCAACATACATCTCTCCATACTTCTTTGAGTGGTCTGAAGTCTCTGTATTGATCTTCTATTAAGTGTCCAAGTCTCAGATCCATAAGTAAGAACTGGTAAAACACATTTGTTAAAAACCTTTCTTTTCAAACACATAGGCATATTTCCTTTTAGTATGAAGTTATTTCTACCAAAAGCACTCCAACCAAGTTTAATTCTATGATTAATTTCCTCTATTATGTTTCCCTCTGTATTAATAATCTGACCAAGGTATTTGTAACTCTTAACTTCTTCTAATTCATCATAATCAATCTTTATTTTCATATTTTGAGCAAATCGATTAAACATTACTTTAGTCTTTTTAACATTTATCTTTAGTCCTACTTTCCTACTTTCATCTGATAACTCCTGCAACATTTCCTGCAGCTCAGAAGCATTATTTGCAAAAACAACTACATCATCTGCAAAATCTAAATGACTTAAATAATCTCCATTTACTTTCACTCCTTTAGTTTCCCATTTTAATCCACAAAATATTTCTTGCAGCACTGCTGTAAAAAGTTTTGGAGATATGGAGTCACCTTGTCTTACACCTTTCTCAATGTTGACTTTCCCAGTATCATTATGTAATCTAATTGTTGCTGTTGCATTTTTATAAATATTCTTTAAAATATGACAATATCCTGGATCTATACCTTGATGATCCAATGCTTTAATCACTGAAGAAATGTTTATAGAATCAAATGCCTTTTCATAATCTACAAATCCAAAACATAATGACAACTCATATTCATTTGTCCTTTCTATAACTTCTCTCAATACTTGAATATGATCTACTGTACTAAAACCACTTTTAAATCCAGCTTGTTCTCTTGGTTGGTGAAAATCCAAGGTTCTCTGTAGACGAGTTGTAATTATCTTGGTAAAAATTTTATATAAAACTGATAAAAGGCTGATAGGTCTGTAATTTCTAATATCTTCTTTATCACCTTTTTTAAATATTAATATTATTACTGCATTCTTCCAATCATCCGGTACATCTTTATCATTTAGACATTTGGTATATAACTTTGCTAATATTTTTTCTGTTTCTTCACCTGCTTCTTTTAATATATCAATTATAATTCCATCATTACCTGGAGCCTTTCCTTTTTTCATACATTTAATTGCATTTCTCACTTCTTCATTTAAAATTCTGGGCAATTTGGAAGATGTAATAGATATAGGAGGTACTTGTTCTTTATTACTATATAATTCTTGATAAAAATCTTCTACCAATTTCATAATGTCATCCCTCTTTTTAGTAATAATTCCATCTATTTTTCTTATTGCAGATATAAATTTCCTACCAATACCAAAATGTTGTTTTACATTCCTAAGACTTTTATTTTCTTCTATAGCTTTTCTTGCTAGTTCACAGTTATACTTTCTTATATCATTTTCAACTCTTTTCCGCACCATTTTACAAAATTCGAGATATTCAATTCTTTTTAATGCATCATTCTTGCATATTCTCATATTCCTTTTCTTCATAAGTTCTCTAGTCTCAGTAGAAATTTTATTAGTCAATTGCTGCTTTTTTCTACCAGCTATCTTTGTTGCAGTTTTTAAAAGTGTATCAGTTATTTTCATATTAATTTCATTCAAATCTGAATCATGTTCAAAATCTACTAATACTTGAAACCGATTTGTAAGTTCTAATTTAAATTCATTAGAATGTTTCTGAAGATTAGGAATATCAACTGTAAATATAGTTTTTCTTAATAATTTTTGTCTCTCTAGTTTTACATTAACATGTATCTTACCCCTTACTAATCGATGATCACTTCCTGTGTTAAATTTATTAAGAACATTACAATCTTGAAATATGTATTTCCTGTTAGTCAAAATATAATCCAATTCTGCTGTACCTTCATTTGGATGCTTCCATGTCCATTTCCTTCTAACATTTTTCTCAAAAAAAGAATTCATAATATAAAGTTTTCCTTCTCTGCAAACTCCACAAGTCTATGTCCTCTCTCATTTCTATTACCATAACCAAAATTACCTACAACACTTTCATCTTTCATTTGTTTACCAATTCTAGCATTAAAATCTCCCATAACAATTTTAAAATGTTGTTTACTCTGATCAAAAGCCTTTTGTACATCCATATAAAAATCTTCTACTACTTCATCACTGTGAGAACTTGTTGGGGCATAAACCTGAATTATCTGCATTTGATATCTGCTATTAAGTTGTATAACTAATCTTGCCACTCTGTCTGATACACCATCAATCTCCACAATATTGTTCTTCCACTTTTTATTTATAATGAATCCTACTCCACTTGTATTTCCAATATTTGTGCCTTTATAATAGAGCATATGTCCACTTTTTAAATCAATTGTCTCTTCACCTTTTCTTCTAACTTCACAAAGTCCAATAATATCCCATTTAATATAAGAGAGTTCTTCTAATTCTTGCAATCTTCCTTCACTTGAAAGTGATCTGCAGTTGTAAGTACCTAAATAAAAAGTCGTCATCAAATGGCAGCCTGGGTCCGCCTCCAGGATATTCTTAGCACCCTCCGCCTTCGGCCACCAACCGCTGCCTTGGTTGGTGACTTTACAGCCTCCTGGGATTAAGGGCCATGCTTTATTTTTGTCTGTCATAATTGTATAATTGGGAAAAATCTTTATCATTTACACAAACATTCATTCTGCCTTATCAGGCACTGAGAAGAAAGACCATGGTGTTTCTTGATCTTAAACTCAGAGGTAAAAAGCCAATAAACTCACCACGCTGGCTAATGCGTGTTGGTGAGCAGCCCATCCATGTTCGTATACTATATGAATAAACATATAATAATAACAGCTGCAATGACAAGAACGTATGGAGTGGACATTAGGAATTTGCCCTGCTTGGTTCCTTTAAGGCCTCCAAGAGGAATCAAAGGGTCTCCTTTCACTTAATAGCAAACTCCTTTCTGCAGCCAACTCCTTTCTGCATTTTATTACATATTGGTAATACAAGCTATATAGGTCATGTGATATATGACTGATTTTTACTCTTTATTCTATGCATAAACTCAGAGTATGCAAATTTACTAATATTATTTATATTAGTTTGAAATAAATTGTGATCAATAAATTTATTTAATTCATAGCATCTAGAAATATTTTAAATTATTACTTAAATTAACCATTTTATTCCTTATGTTATATTTACATTTTTTAAAATTTCATTTATAACTATAAATATAAAAAACAAAATTATTTTAAACATAAAATATCAACTTTTCAAATAAAAAAAAAAAAGATTAATCAATAGAAATAAGTAATCAAAACCAAAGTCTATTTCAGCTTTCAGACTAAAAAATTAGATTTAACAAAAACAACTTTTTTGTTAAAAAAATCTGTATATTTAAATCAAATTTCATTTAAATATAAGTTCAAATAAATGAAATTAACCTTTGGAATATTAAAATTCAAAATTTTAAAAAGAAAGTTTTCAGTTGACTTATTTTCAGTGAAAAAGTTAATATATTAAAAAAAAAAATCTTAAATGTAAAAACATCATATACTTATATGTATATATTAACTAAAGAAATTAAGAGTAAACTTATTTTTTTTGTTTTATATTGTAAAGTGCAAAAGTACACATTCACCTCTGCATTGATGAATACATTATATTGTTGTTTTTTTTTTTTTGATCATTGGTAGCTATTGCTTTAGTTAGAATTAAATTCTTACTATTAGTGATAGTTAAAATTATTCTAAACCTTTTTTAAATTGATGTTTGTGCCATCAAATAATTTTTTTTTTTTTGCCATCAAATAGTTTAAATTATTTTTGACATTAGAACAAATTATGATGACCTGTAGCACTAATGGATGGTTTAAATGAAAATAAGTTAAGGGATTAAGTGTACCTTATAGAATGACACAAAGAATCACAGATTACCTATATCTGGTTTTTTTTATTGCAATCAATTGTTTTTTAGGCAGGACATTCAAGCCATTTGTTTAGATATATTCCCATCTATTTTTTTTTTGAATTGTCACGTGTAAGAATTTGGTTAAAGATAAAATTTCATGCTATTGTGATGGTTAATGTTAAGGTTAATATTTAAAAAATAGTAGAAAAAAATACAAAATATCTTAATTATTGTTTGTTTAAAATTTGTGTAGTGTACAATAGAGCAATAATATTGTTACTTGAAATAACTTTAAAATTACAATATCGTCTTTAAATTTTCATGCTTTGCTGTGAGTTATCATCTTTCTTCTAAAAAGCAAATAATTATTTTTAAATTGTTTTTTGCATTTTGAATAGAATATAGTTTTTCTTTTTTTCCCATGAAAATGTTTTATTGCTTCCATTGAGTCTGAGGGAATTCATCATTAAATCTTTATACATTTAATTCTTTGCCATTAAATGTACAAAGATTGATTATTGAATTCTTGATTAATGGGAATCTTCTATAATTACTATGTAATATGGATTTTAAATATAAACAATAAATAAGTTTGAATAGTGATTTGAAACTTATTTTTACACTAATACATACATAAACAAATTAAACCTCTAACAGTGTTTTTTGTTTCATTTTCTGTTGAAAAAGTTTTTTTTATCAAGGAAACTGTATATTTATATATTAAAAAATAAAAAAGGAATCCATTAGTTTGTTTGCCCAAATAATTTTTTTATTGTATATTTTTAATCAGGCTTTAACCTGTATTCAATGCACTTTAAAATTCGTAATAATCAAGCATATTTTGCTGATAGAGGGACCTTCCAAACCATGACACAAGATAGCGACTTTTATAAAGATAAGAGTCGCCATCTTATCTTTAACCTAAATTTCCACTTATATAGGCGAATCTGAAGCATCTTGATTTGGAAGCATGAAGTAGTTTTTTTCTCCACTGTTTAAGTCCACTATTTCCTTTACAAATTAACTTATGCGAAATCTTGCGATTTACAGTGAGTTAATGTTAGGATCTTAATACTGGAAATTCTATAAACTATTGAAGAATAGTAATTAATTTATTGAGCACACAGAAAGCATATGTAAATACTTTAATCAGACTTTAATTTGTATTCAATTGTGCTTTAAAATTTCGTAATAATCAAGCATATTTTTCCAACATTAAGATCCTAACATTAACTCATTGTAAATCGCAAGATTTTGCATAAGTTAATTTGTAAAAGAAATAGTGGACTTAAACAGTGGAGAAAAGAACTACTTCATGCTTCCAAATCAAGATGCTTCAGATTTGCCTATATGAGTGGAAATTTAGGTTAAAGATAAGATGGCTGCTCTTATCTGTATAAAAATCGCTATCTTGTGCTGTGGTTTGGAGGCTCCCTCTATCAGCAAAATATGCTTGATTATTACAAATATTAAAGTGCATTGAATACAGGTTAAAGCCTGATTAAAGTATTTACATATGCTTTCTGTGCGCTCAATAAATTAATTACTACTCTTCAATAGTTTATAGAATTTCCAACATTAAGATCCTAATATTAACTTGCTTTAAATCACAAGATTCCGCATGTTAATTTGTAAAGGAAATAGTGGACTTAAACAGTGGAGAAAAGAACTACTTCATGCTTCCAAATCAAGATGCTTCAGATTGGCCTATATAAGTGGAAATTTAAGTTAAAGATAAGACACCCACTCTTATCTTTATAAAAGTTGTTATCTTGTGTTGTGGTTTGGAAGGTCCCTCTATCGGCAAAATATGCTTGATTATTACGAATTTTAAAGCACATTGAATACAGGTTAAAGCCTGATTAAAGTATTTACATATGCTTTCTGTATGCTCAATAAATTAATTACTACTCTTCAATTGTATATTTTTATGAATGTGTAAAATTTTAGAATAAATATTTTCAATATAGTAAATATTTTTAGATATTAAAAAAACAGTATTAAATAATGTTATAGTATTATCAGTAGAGGATGAGTTATGAGTTTAAATATATATAGAAGTAAGCAGAATATTGAATGTGAATTAATTTATGATAATAGCAAGGAAAGTTAGTTTATTGTTTAAGGCTCAAACAGGATCTTTAGCAACAAAGGAATATTCACACAAATGGAAAAATATAGATGATTTAGTCAGCAAGTTATGTATGGAAGGTGTAGAAAATATTAGGCATCTTTTAATTGAATGTAAATGCTTGCAAGCGGAAAAGGTACATATAATGAAGTTGCAAAAGAATAAATATAAACAAAGTGATTATACAAAAAATGGATTCCCGGTTTTTATGCTTGGTTTCGGAAAAGATAAGGGGAATTTAGATATAAAGACCATGGAATTGACAAGGATTATATTGTGAAAATGGGATGGAGCATTGTAGAGAAGAATATGGGAAAAACTTTGATTATATTGTGAAAATGGAATGGAGCATAATAGAGAAGAATATGGGAAAAACTTAGTGTGGGGAATGAAAAGAGAAGATAAGGTTGTTAACAGGTTTCTCTGGGCATAATAGCTAAGAGATTCCCGACTCCGAAAAAAGAGAAACCTGCTTTAAAATTGACTGCATCTCAACCCAAATTGTGTATAAAAGTACTTATAAATATTATATACATAAATATCTTCAATGCCATATCTAAGTAAATAAAAAACAAAATTACTTTTCATCTTTTTTGATATTATATTAGTCAAGCCAATAATGTCATCCATTGCAACTATTCAAGTTGTTATTTTGACACTTGAATTAACTTTTGCTATTATGTAAATGTTTTTGAGAAAAACTGTAAATAAAATATAGTAGTTTTACATGAATATACTAGAGAGCTGTGGATAACTATTTTGCAATGAATTCATACTTATTATTCTCCAGAAAGCATTCCAGTGTACTTCCATAAGATACCTTGCCACTTAATGAGTAAGGATTATGGACAGATGTTTAATTATTAATTATAATTAACAATGAAATTAATTTCTTTATTTTATTATATTGGAGGTGGGTGGGGTGAAAATTTGCTAAGCATGTGATTTTAGTTAATATGTTGGGTTTTTTTTTCTTTCATTTTTTTTTTTTTTTTTTTGGCAATATAAATGCATATTACTACTAGAAAATTATTTTATTATGAAAATAAAGTGTTAAATTTAAAAATTTTTGAATGTGAGTTACAGCCTAGTTTTTTTAAAAAAGATATTGTTTGGTAGTTTCATGCACTCATTTGGGTTTGTACTTTTTTTACTTTGTGGTTATGCTGAACATTTGGTTTCTATATTTTTCAAAGCATTTATGTGTCTTTATATAAAAATTCAATCAAAGTTGCAGAAGTGTTAATAGTGTGAGATTAAACTATCCATGGCTTTTTTTTTTTAAAGGAAGAAAATGCCATTTATTAAAATAACTGCTGTTTATTTTCATGTGAAATTAAAACGCATATTTATCAACTTGTTCACAAGAACGCATATTTATCAACTCATTCACAAGATTATAAAGTAAGTCTAACAAATTCTCTGATGTAAATAAAAGCAGTCTTTTTTATTTTAAAATAATCAGTTTTTTTTTCTTCTTTCCTTCCCTTCCTTGATTCTTTCTTGTTCTTGGAATATTAATATTAATGAATTTTGTTTGGAAGAGATAATTTTACTTCTTTGTTTTCAGATTGAAAAAGGCTATGCATTAATTGGGAGTTGTTGAAAGTCATTTTCTACAAAGATAAAAGATAGATAGTTGAATTTTTTAATACTTCTTAATATTGGCATATTTTCCAAAATACACTATTAGTAAGTGTTAAGTTTAATATAAATGTTTCTTGCAGCTGTGTATATTTATACATTCTACATTTTCACAAAGATAATTGAGCTCAGATAGCAATAACAATGTAATCTAAAATAATTTAATGGCTTTATGTCTTGGGAATTTGCAAGAAGTTTGAGACTGGAAATGACAGAGCGGGGTGGTGATTCATTTTATCGTGCACCAAATCGTATAGGGCAATACGGTAATAATAAAATGGTTTATGTCAACAATGCAAAATAATAATAATAATAATTTAAGTAGACATATGCAGACTGTATGAATAATGTCTGTGTGATTGTGTTATGCAAATATATATATATAAAAAGTAGAGTTATTCTTAAATATGAAGTGATATATATAATTTCATATGACTAAAAATAGAAACTATTCTTTGAGCCCATTTCAAAAATTTTATTTCCATTTATTAATAAATATTTTTGTAGCATATAATCTTGATTTTTTTTAAAATATATAATTTATCCCTCAAAAATCACTTAATCATGCTAGGAATTTTAAAAATTATAATTGTAGCTCAAAACAAACCATTGTTTTGATAGAAAAATTACATTTTAAAGATGTTTTTTTTTTGTTATATTACACAATGAATTTAGATGGAATTCTTGAGATTTCAATTTTTGCATATTTTGATAGCACAAAATTTTATTAAAAACAATTGACAGTATATTTTTATCCTGTTATAAGGATAATTAATATCTGGAAATGCATCATAGATCAAAGATCTGCATAAAAAAATGAGCAATGATAATAAATTCCTATGGGAAAAAATTACTTTGTTACATTAAATTCAAAATATATAAAAAAAATCAGTTAAAAAGATAAAGTTGAAATTGAAAAAAGTTTAATTTATGAGTAAACATTTTACTAAGCAGATTATTTTAAAAAATAATTACTAATCTGCAGGCAAATATTGTAAAAACCATTTCAATAACTATAATTAAAAAAATAATTGTAATTTTTTATTGCCACTTTGCTTCTTACTTAGCAAGAGAATATTTCCTAATTCACAATTTGTTAAATTAATGCATGAAGGGAGGAGGAACTAAGCATAATGCATATTTTAAAATGTAAATAAATAACACTATATTTAAAATTTAAAAAATTACACAATTTACATTTTAAAATTTATTTTTGATGCAGTTTATGTTCTATTATAAAAGTTTTTATTTTATTATAGTATCTAACCAATAAAAGGTAAATTTTTTTGTATCGCTATTAATTTTTTTTATTTAAAAGAAAAGTTCACAAATTTATTTATTTATTTTACATAAATGCAATGAAATTAGATAAAAATTTGATAAAAGAATACAATCTACAGTTGATTGTTAACATTTTAATAATGTAAATGATTAAATCTTTTTTTAATAATAGTATATATATATTTATGATAAAAACTGCGATTTTCTGGAAATAAATTACAGTATCATTGATTTAAACCACATAAAAAGTTGATTATTAAACTGTATAATGCAAAAAAAAAATAATTTTTTTTTTCTATCAAAATAATCTACCATTACAATGTCTATTTTATAATACTGATTAATGTATTATTTGCCTGAGTAAAACAATGTTTAATAAGAATTTTGATCTATGAAACTGATTGAATGAACATATTTTATTTAATGTACACATTTTAAAATTTAATATTAATACACCTTGTTGTATGTGATCAAAATATGTGTTTGATTTTTTATTGTATTGAATGAAATGTATTTTTTGTTATTGTAATCATTAATGATAAAAATCTTTTTCATTTTGAATATGTTATATATGAAAGCACTGATTATCTTGCAAGGACACAATAAAATTCTGATAAAATTTATTAATTATATTTTAATTTTATAATAAAAAGGTAATATTGTATAATAAATAACCCTATTCTTTATTATTAATATCAGTGTTGCCATTTTATTTTCAGTTGACTTTAATGAAGTCACTATTCTCTGATGTTATTTTATAAAATGGCAGTTGTTTTAAAAAAAAAAGTTTCAAAATTTTTTTAAAGAACATTGTAATGAATAATCGATTGTAAATCAATATAATGAGTGCAAATTGATGATGATTACTGTGATGAACCCTTGCCTAAGATCCATTGCTAACTGGGGTAAAGATGTATTTAAGTCCATATATTTGTTGAATATACAAGCTTATAATATATAGCAATGGTGGAGTAGAATGATAAAGTAGCTTCTATTGAAACATATATAAACTATGCTATGCTAAGGATGTTTTTGTAGTGTTAATTAACAATATAAATATATCTATATTTTCATATAACAAATTAGATGTAAGATATAGTTTAATGTTTTTCAAAAAAGGCATTAATTGATTATATTATTTTAGTAGCGAATCATTGATATCAAAGTTTAATAGGACTGAAATTGTAGCTTTTTTTTTTACTTGCATCATTAAATAATAAAATGGTTCATCACTATAGAAGGTAGATGAACATTTGAGCATATGAAGCAGCCGGTTGAGATTCTATCTAGCCAGTTAAGATTCTATCTGCTTTTGAATCCATTATTTTATTACTGCATTTAAATCATAAAGATCTTCATGCTATTGTAGAATGTTATTATATCTGCTATGTACTTATAAAATCTATATATAATCTCACTATTTAAATCATGTGGCAATCTTTAATGTCTATATAAACATATTGAATCATAGATGGTATCCACTTTTATTATATTAAAAAGATTGCCATGACAACATATTGAGAATATTGATTGTTATTGATATTGGTATTGTTTAAGTGTTGACTGCTTTTAATATTTATATATATAATATGTTTCACAGAAAAATTTCCAGATTTCTGATTTCATTATAGTTTTTTCACTTATCTCATGTAAGTAATAAACGTAATTATCATAGTGATAATACTTTCTGGAGAAAACATAACCAATTTGACAAAATTTTAAGATGTAAACCATTCTTATTTAGCATTTTTGTTTGTTTGTTAAGAATATCATTAAAAAGTAAATAGTTTTTAAAGATGCATTTCTGCTTATATATATATCTGGTTACTATGCCCATTCTCTGGAGTTTAAATCCAGGGCAAGCTTAGGATTTTTATTTCAGATAATTATAGCCAACAGAGCTAGATATCCAACTCTTGGTTTATAAATGGATATGGAGATATTCTTAGCTAGAGATTTATCAGGGTTTTAAAACTCCTAAAATATTCACTAGCGAATTGTTGACAAGCACGGTTTATAATGTCTTTTTTACTGTTCTTCTTTGATAGGTTCTGTATGTGTGTATGTTAATAATTATTTTGATAGTAGTTATTTTTAACCTTTATCACTGTTCTTTATAAACTTATTTTTATGAAAAGCAATTACTAATAAATGGAAATGTTAATTAAATTAAAAAAAAAAAAAAAATAATTTTTAACATTAATTAAAAGTACTGAATTTATTATATTTATAATTTGATTAAATAAGCTGTATTTAAAATGAATTTATGTTTTTTTATAATGACTTAATCTTGTTACTATCTTCCTTATGAAATTTTGCGTTGAAATTGATAATTTATTTAACCGTCATGCTTTGCCATTATTCTTTGGATAAAAAAAAATGTTCTAGTTTTATGTTAATTTTAAAAGTCATTATTTAGTAAGAAATTAACGAGTAGTGCCCTTAGTTTTGAATTTCTCTATTTTGAAATTTAGAAAGGTATTTATTTATCTTATTCAAATATTATTAGTTATTCAGACCATTTTGTGTGCCTGCCAAAAAGCACTTTTTTTTTTTTTCTAAATTGAATTAAATTATTAGTGAGAACAAAATTTTATGCCATTTAATATACAGCAAATTGAAGTATATGTGTGTATCAGTATAAAATAGTTTTACCAACATTATTCAAACCATTCTATCATGCGTCGTTAGCCGAGAGGTCATCGCAACCGCCTTGCAAGCAAGTAGTTGGTTGCAGACGGTTGTGGGTTCGCATCCCGGCCGATGCTATGACATATGAAAAAAACAAACAAACAGTAACTTCTTTGGTTTTTTTGTATTTTAATCAGGTAATAATTTTTTGTTTTTAAAAAAGTCAACATCCAGCAAAATGATTTTAACTTGAAAAACCATTGTGTTTCTTGGCAAATATACATCAAAACTTTCAATATAATTTTATTAAAAAATAAGATTCTTTAAAAAAAAGTATTTATTTTTACATAATGATTTTTTTTTTTTTTAATATTTACCACCAGGACATTTTTCAATTATCTTACAATTATTTGCATCTACAAAATAAACCAATTTTATTATAATAAATTTCAATTGTAAAGAACTATTATGCATGAATTTTTTTAATATATTTTCTGATGAGATTATTTTTAGTATGTCTTATGATGAATACTTTTAATGAAAAAATTAGTTTACCTCATATCAATGAAATAAATTTTAAAGTTTTTGAATCTAAAATTAATAGACAATATAAAGTTTTACAATTTTTGATAAGCTTAAAGTTTGTTATTTATTAATAGTTTATCAAAAATGATCTAAGCTTCTAACAGAAATTAAGATTCAAGCTCTAGAATAAGAAGTAGAAGACAAAGCTAAGTGCAGTTATTTGAGATCTCTTGTCTTTCTAGATTTGAGTTAAGGATAAGGAGAAACATTGTATATAACTTTATTTGTTTATCTGGTTTAAAAATAAAAAAATAAAAAAATATCTGTTTTCTACAGTATTGTAATGTATAGTAAAATTGACCCCCCCCCTGCTAATTGATCAATTAAGTTCAGTTTGTGTATAACTTATAAATGGAACCCTATTTCTTTATCTGAAGAAATATTTTAACTTAAAAAATTGGACAAAGCAGAAGAAATGACCGAATGGTATTCTCAATGAAATGTCTAATAAGAAATTCACTTCCCAATGAATGAATATTTATTTTTTACCTATTTATAGGATACCAATTGCTTAAAAAACAATTATTTCAACTGCTATTCCTATATTCTATCTCCATAAAAAGCTCAAATTATTATAGCTATTACTAATTTATTAGTTGCTATGATAAAGTATTATTTTAATTACTTCCATTCATGTCCATTTGAAGAGATTTTTGATGAAATATATACATATTAAAAGAATATTTGTAAAAAAAAAAAAATGTTGTTATGGAATTATAGGAAGTTAAAAAAATGTTTGTGTACGATAGCATTTAATTATAAATTAACTTAGAACTGAAAATAAAAATGTTCTCTACAAAAATAAAATTATTTGTTAAGATAGCCTACATAGTTTAATGTATTAGTCTATGGATTACAGCTCCATTCCATCACTTTGAGTACCTGGGCTTTATGAACTTTCAAGCAATAAAGTATTTGATTATAATATTTTTATTTTATAAATATTTGTTATTATCATTAGATATTGAAGTAATTTTTTTAAAAAATAATCCAACAGTGAATCATTTTTATAAATTATATGTTATATGAAAGCTTTCTTAATAGAATTTAAATGTTAATTAACTAATTAATTTATATATTAAATACACTCACTATAGGAAATTAAATTTGTAGTTAGTAAAGGTTTCATTTTCTATCAAGTGAAAAAGGTGATTTTTAATATATAGATATTTAAAGTTTTATTATTGATGAATAGTGTCAAGTTAAGAAAGAGAGGATTACAGCCATTTCTTTCCATAACTTAAATTACAGATAGTGTAATAATACTGTAAAATTATTAATCACAATTTTTAAAAATTATGTATTTTTTATATTTATCTAATAGCAAATCATTTAGGAAAACTTCATCGTTGATATATTTATATTTTCACTTATTTAATTTTGAATGTATTTGTTTTTTGTTTTTTAAACATTCGTTAGTTATTTTATATAAATCATTTAAGATCATTATTTTTAGCACTTTATATTTCAAACTCTTATATACCTGGCTCCATAATCGTATACTTTGTTTGTATACAGTATTCTTCACTATAAGATATTTAGACATATTTCAACAATTTTGTTTGTGTTTAATATTATAAAATTTGTATGGATTTTTTTTATCTTCTTTTAGATATTTGATATATGATTTAAAGTAACTAAACAAAGATAAACATTACTGCAGGAGAAGAAAGTGACTTAGTAATATGCAAGTTAAATATTGATCATAGTGTAGGTCTACATATTTGCCTTGGCATGTAAAAACACTGGTTGCATATCAGCTTTAGATATTTAGATAGTATTGTTCTTTATCAGTGCATTAGAAGAGGTACTAGTTATGGCTGTCAGCATTTTGTGGGTGGTAGCAATAAAAAAATATATTTTTCTTGTGTGATATAGGATCAAACAGATATTGGTAGAAGTACTCTTAAGCTTCCAATGACATCCACAATATCTCTTATTACCTGCAAGACAATCAAACTCAGAAAATAATTTGTTAAGCAATGGTATTGGACACTGAAAAACACGAAATAAGCATGTGAAGCAATGGATCTGTAGATCAGATCCACGCTTCACATCTTTTTATATTTCTAACCTAGGATCGAACTTGATCCATGCTTGTAACGATTATTATAAAACTTTCCGTCTGCTATCTTGTATATATTGAATTTCTAAATCAGTTAATAAGTAAATAAAATCTCAATATTTTCTATTTATAACTTTGATAATAAATATCGGATGGACTCAGATATATATATATATACACCTGGGTCTCGTTTTATGCGATAGATAGGTTCCTCAGAAAATACGCGCAAACGAAATCGTGCAAAAATAGACGTAACTTACATTGAAAAAGGGGGATGCGGTCTGTGATTTTTCAAAATTCGCGTAAAAGCAAAGCACCAGCATAAAATTACTTTAAAATTCGCACAAAAAAAAAATAAGGAAATAAAATATGACTAATAAAAAATTTCAAATTTGAAAAAAATTGATAAAAGACAAACTTTTTTTAACTATAATATTTAATTTTATTCAAAATAATATATTTTTATGCATAATTTACAGTACAGTAATTTACATTTTTTTATACACGTTTTAATTATTATGATTTTCTGGTGACAACATAATTAGTAATTAATCTTTGAGACGATGATTTTATTAATTGTTTACGAAGCTCGCGATATCCAGACATACAACCATTTAGCTCTCGTTAGAATTTAAGAGCACGTTAATGATTAGTGTCATTAATAAGAAAATAATAATTGATTACGTTCTTTTTTAAAAAGCAAAAACAGAATGTGATTTAAAATGCAAAATTAACACGCACAATGTTTGAACAAATTTACATTATAATCTTGTAAAATTTAATTTGTGTATACATAAAATGTGGAAATCGTGATTTTAATTTCATTATTGCATAAAATCTTACTATTATGAAGCACTGAAAATATTGAAATTACTAAGATGAAAGTCGAATTCCAATAATGTGCTATTACTTTCAATATAAAGTAAGTGCGCGAAATGTATTATTTAAAGTAATAGCGCATTATCGGAAATCGACTTCCGGTGAAACACGAATCGCGTAACTTCAAAATCGTGTTAAATAAGTCTGCGTAAAAAGAGACCCAGGTGTATATATTGTACCTATATTGATATAGGCACATATAATTTTATCTAAAATTATATTATTAAAATAATCGTTCATAAAAGAAAAACATAAAATTAAACGTTGAAGAGTTTATTGCAGTTTGTTTTAGAAAAGGATAAGAATCAAATAGTTTTCTAGCGTTAGTTTTGAAATAAAAAAGCTACAATTAATTAATCAGAAGGGGAGAGGGGTGTTTCGTTAGAGAAATTAAACTAAGGGTTATAAAAGGAAGTAAAGAGTTTTTATTAGTATTCGTAAAAATATAATTTAAAAAGTTAAAACATACAAATCTCTTTTCATTCAAGTTTAATTAAAGAAAAAATAATGTTAAAACTAAATAGTAAATTGTATTAAAAATATATGTGCGTATATATGTGCGATTTGTAAATAAATAAAATGTATGCGAAATAAAAGATTATCATTAAAAACACGGCAATGGCTATTAATAAAATAAAACAACACGTTTTATTGCATGGCTATTACTAATTAAGCAATCTTCCAAAACACGTTTATCAAATGATTATCACTGGAATTTAACAACAGATCTTTGCCGGAGATATTAGAAAGACAACAAGGCGCAGGTATAAATAGACCTTTTTTTTATCGGACAGTGATCAGTTCACAAGGTAATTGAGTAGTGCAGTTCAGAAATTAATTGAGCAGTTAACAAACAAAATGCAGTGTTGAGAAGATCTTGGGAATGCACGTTTATCTCCAGCCCAGATGTCCTAGAAAACAGCAGATCTGCCTGTGAAATAATGTCAGCTTAACATCTTAGAAAATCTCCGTCAGTATCTATTTGTCTCCGATAGTAATAATCGTGAAAATCAGGAAACTCAGCAAGGAAACGTCCCAGCCGGCTGGTAAGCATTCATAATGGAAACATCCTCACCGAAAGCAGCCACCAAAGAAAACAAAATTCTACGTCTACATTCAAAAGCCTAGGTAAAACATTTGCTTATTTTCGTTTATACTGTAATAGCCATTGCATTTCATTAATTCGTACGAATCTTTCAAGAGTCTAATTATATGAACTCTATATCATACATAAATGAACTATTGATGTGTGTGATTAAATTTCAAATGCTATGTAGTCCTTTATTATCATTATTATGTGTGTGCATGAGTTAATATGTGCGTGATCCTTATATCAATATTATTAGTCAAAGTAGACAAATTCCCAGTGTTCTGTTATGAAAATATTCAAGAATATTTAAACTATTTAGAATGTTAATTTAAAATATGCGTGTGTTTTATTAGAAGTATAAAATGTTTAAATTTAGTAAATAAATGTTAGTTAATAAATTATCTTTAAAATTAAACTTTATTTGTCGGTCAATTCTTTTTATCAATTCCTTTTATCAAATTCTTTTTATCAATTCTTTTTAACAAATTCTTTTATCAATTCTTTTAATCACTAATTAAGTATAATCTATTAGTGATTACAAATAGCTGAGCTAGTCGTGGATTTAGGCGTTGAGTTAGTGGCCACTGTTCAAAGTGCATTGTCTATTCTTTTAGTATTCTTTTAGAATAAGCAGCTGGCGCCCGTGTTTATACACAAACAAAAAAAAGGGCTTTGAACTTGGTGTTGAACTCAACAGCCGAGAAGAAGCTATGTCCTGGAAATGTAACGCTAGTTATATACTTTATAGCTATCGTTTGGGCATACATACTCTCAGAGTATATTCTTCTCTGCCTAAGAGACCGGTGTTTCGAATGCACATATTCGAAAACGGTTCAATATATATGCGCAGATACATATATATAATTATAGACAGAAACTTTTATAAAAATCAAGGAATAAAATTTTAAAATAATATATTTTTTTAAAATTAGTATTTTATTCTGAAAATTTACTTTTGCAATAGACCTGATCACATTCTTTAGTGTAAAGCAAAAGAAAATCCATTAACAAAGTAGTAATGGATTTTCTAATTAAATTAAAAATAAATCATAGGAAATATATTTTAAAGAAAAATTCCTCAAATCTAAATTAAACTTAAAATAGATTTGAAACAATAAAATTAGTGGGTTTATTGGGAGAGTGGATCTTAGGAAGCCAATATTTAAATATTTTAGATTGATGATTATGATTGTCTAAGTCAAATATATCCATTTTGCCTTGGGCTGATGAAAAAGGGGAATTTTCTGGAAGTACTCTGGAAACGTATGAATAGACCAGGAGAACAATAGGAATATGATTAGTCAGTTTGTTTGAGAAAGAGCATGGTGAATCCATGCCAGCTTTATTTTAAAATATATGTGCGGCAATACGACAGTGGGGTAAACGACCCTAACCTACCTGTTTCTCATTGTCCCAAGTATGATCACAAAAGTACCATGAAGCCAGAAAATTTTCATTAAATGTTTGATGTTTGGGCTGCCAAACTGTGGAACTCTTGAACAAAACTCTATAGCTAGCTATTCCTATGCCGAAATAATGAAAGCCGACTCCAAATTATTGTTCCATTGTGGGACCTAGATTTCACATGCAGACTCTGAATAAATTAGGTAATATCTTTTAAATTGTTTTCATTTTCCATCACCTAATTTATTCTCCAATTCCAGTTGACCATATAATTAATTGTTATACAAAGAAATGTCTTCTAAACTGAAATTCTCCCTAACTCAATTTAGAATTTTGTATTAACTAAACATTATAATCTTGACTTTCTATAACTTAACTTTAATGTCTCTGCTATATAACTGTTATCTGTCTTAAATTATGTCTCTCTTAATGCAAAACTTTTTTTATTAAAGCGGTCTATAAAGATATTTATCTGATTTTAAAATTCTATTTATGTGCCAATTTGTTCCGTCTCGACAAAATTCATAACTGCCTTGTTCATATTTGTCTTATGATTTAAATGATTTGCTTCCCATTTCTTGATCAATGTCTGTCGGTAAATAAATAAATCTTTCACTCTAAATGATTATTACTTAGAGCACCCATTTTGTCGAGGTGAAATAATTTTGTTTTATTATATATTTTTTGAAAACATTTCATGTGTATACGGTTTAGTTTTGGGCGAGACGCTGGATTAAGTGTGGAACTTTCATTTTAATTATATTATTTCATTTTAAAAGAATGAAAAGGGGGAGGGGGTAGAAGGTTACTTCTAGCTAAGTAGTAAGAGAGAATTTTAAAATGTTTACATTTAAAATGTTGATAGGATTTTGTTTTGAAGGGGGAGAGAGAGATGTGTCGCCTCAGAAAGAAATGATATTTGTACAATATTTTAGATTTATTTGTTTAGATCCAATCTTGGTCAATCCTCTCTAATATAAATATAATGTTATGTGGCTCAGTATAGTTTTCATAAAGTAATTTTTAAAAAAATTATATTTTTCCAGTATTTGTATTTGCCTCGCCAGCACTCTGCTTGATCGCCTGTTTTATCCTTTTGATTGCTATATTAGAATTATACCATGTGATATATTCACTGGCTAAAAATGTAAGTCAGGATATGAAAAACAAAACTAGGAAGACCTGAGCTTATTGATTCCTGATCTTTCATCTGAAATATCTTGAGGTTTGCAAATTGCACAAATCATTCATCTCTGTTTCTTTGCGTCACTGGAACCGGACAGTGGGATTGAGTTTGTGCTGGATATGATTATCTTCTATTGTCTCTGAGCGCATATTAGTTTATATTTTATTATTATTAGCATATTTATTTGCAAATATCATCATCCGCTTGCATTCAAGCATATCACTCTATTCAAAGCCGTTTCTTAGAAACATAATCAAATTATTTTCTCTCTTATAATGATTTTATTTATGTTAAAGTTATCCAAAAAGTAGTGCTTTTAAATATTTATTTTGTTCTCACACATACTTGAATTGGTATCTATCAAAGAACAAATTGCTCTCTCTGTTTTAAATTCTCATATAAATTATACCGCTACCTTACAAGAGGCATATATAAGTAATATCATCAAAATTGTCTGTTAATAAACAGTTAAATTAATTAGCAGGATATTAAAGAATTATAGATATGCTTTTTACTAAAATATATATATGAATTTAACCTACCTGCTGTTCGTTTCAATTAATTTTACTTTAAAGTTAGCGTTTCTATCTAAGTATTGTGCTGCTATCTGATGACTCAAAGTCACACACACATACCATTCTTTTTTGAAACTCATGCTTACATGTAATTAAACTAAATGCTAGGATTAAATGTTAGAAATAGTTGATGCTTATGTTCTACTGCTGTTGCTGCTGGCCAGAGTTGGAAAAGATTAATTGCTTGCCTCGAAAATGATGTTAGATTTAGAGGGTGGGTAAACAGATTAGATAAATATTCTTGATCTTCGATCTCACGTATGATTGGATTCGAGGTACTTTTATCTAGAGTATGAATCGTGTTGAATTAACATACAATTTCGACCGGTACACATGTGACTACAATTTGACATTAAAACCAATTCAGTATTATGTACCAGCATTATGCTTCTCTTCCCAGATGTTCTTGCATAATTTGTCATTTATATGATATAATCATGTTTTCTGAGAAGTAATTCTGGAATCTTTTCTAGAAGGATAGTACTTAGTTTTACATTGGCACCTCCCATTATTAACTATAAGATTATCCAGATATTTCCTTAAGCCTGGCTTGATTTGTAATTATTTTATTCATCGAATTTGCATATGTTTTAATGCTAATAATCTGCATTTTCTTGATCACTGGGTATATACTTTGAATATTTAAACCTTCCAGAATCATCATTAGAGTGCTTTATCATCTCATTCTGCCACAGATCTGGTTATATTGCACATCATAGTTGCCCCGAAGATTAATGACTTCTTGGGAATTTTACTTATGTTATTCACATACTATTTTATGACCCTGTAGAGATTTACTCTTTTTTTTCATTATTCTTTTAAAGTGGGCGATTGTTACAATGTATATATTGTAATTCGAATGTAATACATAATAGCTATCAATGTTTTCAATGAAATATTATTTTAAAAGAAAATGAGTTTTATAAATCTTTTCTTTTTTTGGTTATTTAGTTAGAAAAATAAATAAATAAATAGAAAAATTACGAAATGGCATTTTAATTTCGATATGGAAAATGGTTTTATTATTTGCAAAATTCTTTATTCCCAAGGATTCAACATTTGCAGCAAATGTTTTCTTTTTTTTTTTTTCAATGTAATAAGCATTTTTTTTTTTTTTTTTTACAAATGAAAAAATATTGCCCCCCCCCCCCCTTCCTGTTTTTTTGTAAATGTTTCTCTTTTAGAATTTGTTATTATTATTCCCCCACCTTAGTCTCCGAGGAAAAATTCTAACGTTTGTAATTGGAAAAATACACATCTTGTGATTTATTGGGCACCAAATGATTGGTTTTCAATTATAAACTATTGGATAAATTCCTTTGAGCATGTTATTAAAGAATAAAGTATTTCTTGTTTGCATCTTTTTAAAAGCCTCATTTATGAAGCAGCTTTTAATAAATTGAAGAATAGCTATTAAGTTTTTTCTTTTGAAATAGATTTATAGATAATATTTTAAAATATCGATTTGACTTATTTAACGAAGAGATTTCTTTTATTATTATATAAGAATTTATTTACTGTGTATATGTATGCTCTCTACCAAAGGTAAGCCAACATAATTAGAAAATAGAATAGAATAGCCAAACCATAACATATTAATTTGCGATCTTTGTAATACACATTTATTCGAAAGTCTCATTATGTAGTTGCGTCATGTAAGTTGAATAACATGAATTAGTACATTTTATTGTTCTAGAATTAATTAAAAAAATTAAATAATACTCAACACTATTCTACTAATAAAAATAAAATAGAAAATCAGATGACATTAAAGTACTTGTGAAGTAGCAAACTTAATTAAAATTCCTTCACATCTATGGAATCACCTGTTTCTCAAATAGACTTTCTCAAGTGAAAATCAATTAAAACGTAACACATTTATAAACGACAGAAGAAGCCATTCCCATAATTCATTTTAGATTCTACTTACTTTTAATGAGATTGATAGTTTCAGAGTTTCATAACTTTTTTTTTCAATTCATTTTTTTTTCTCAGTGATGAAACTTTATTCATCAAACAAAAAAACAAATACTGTTAAATAAGACGTTTACAAAGAATGGTAAAAATGAAATTCAGGAGCAACATGGTAAAAAGGGAAGGATACATATGAAAAGGGAAAGATGTGGAAAGGGTGTGTGTTATCTGTATACACTGTATTTGTTGATACTAGTTGGGTTCTGCTTCCTATGATTGAATTTTAGGTCTTGCTTAGTAATCAAGGATTCGGTTGTATAATCTGAAAGTTTGTTGTTAAACTTTGGAATGTTCTCAATAATTATTGCTTGAAAGAGGATGAATAATTTGCAGCTTCAATGTCTCTGTTTAAGTCTAAAACATCATTTGTACTAATTTTGTCTTTGAATTATTACTTTTTTGCTCATGAATCACTTCGTTGTAATTCTGTGTTGATTTGAAAAAAAAAAAATCTTTTAAATTTTTGAGGCCCCCAATTCACCAGAAGTGGGCTAAAAACTTCTGTTCTGTTCATCAGAGAAACCTGATTTTTGTGCAGGGAGATAGCTTAAGTCATAATCTATAATGTTCAATTCTAAAATTGAGATCGAATTAAAATTTAAAATAATTTTCCAATCTACACTGTTTAGCCACATTCGGCAATTTCTGGTTTGACACAACGATGTTGTATCTTTTTTCCTATGAACAATCTAACACTGGGATTTTTTTTTTCTAATATCTGATGCAACAATGAAATTCTTAAAACCGTCTTTGCTAAATATTTTCCACGTTTTCTGTGAGCTTTGATGTCAAATGATTTCTCTGTTTATTCTAAGAAGACATTTGGATTTCTAGTGTCTCTATTCTTTTTAGAATTATTTGGTTTGTTTTAAAATTATTTTCCAAATTTTTATGTTGTTCTAATGATTCCTAGAATTATTAACCTAGCTTTTGCCTATTTCTAATGGCAGACATTTGCATAACTGGACTGATAGAAACTCTCAATTATTCTTGAGTGAAAACTGTTCCAAAATTTCTTATAAAATTGAAAAATCAATAAAACAGGTCATTCACTTTACATCTTAGTAAACTTTTTTTCGGTAAAGGTTTACTATAGCGGTCCCAATATGTTGGCCCTCTATTGTTTAAAATTATAACTGAATTGTTAGAAAATCTTACGTATATGCTACTATATTACAATTACATTAAAATTTAATCAAATGTAAAAGATAATAAAAAAAAACTTACCTTTTTAAAGAATTTGAATGTTGGATTAATTACACAACATTAATTAAAAGAATTAGTTTTAATTTATTTGAAAGTTAAGAATTTAAACTATCTACAACTTAAGAATTTAAACTATCTACATTTATAGCACGTTACAAAAAAACAGACACCCTTGTGTTCAACAGTTTGAATTACACGCACACGTGTACAGTTTTATAGTTGGAAAAAATGGTCTTTGGTGATATAGAAAGAGTATCAAGAAAGTTCTTTTTGACAGAAGTTCCAGACAGGACGGCTGATATACTGGAGGGCCTGATACAGCAGTACATTTTACCAGGTGCACACATTATTTCAGATGGCTAGACTGCATACAATAACATAAGCAGTCTCAACAATAATGGGTTTATGCATTCGGTTGTCGTCCATCAGGACAACTTCGTGCATCCCGAAGACCAAGGCATACATACCCAGAATATTGAAAATATGTGGATGAGAGCAAAGAGTAAGCTGAAATTCCAATCTGGTACCAGAAGACCTTTGTTTTCTGCATGAATTTGCCTTCCAGAGTAGACACAGCAATACCGCTTTTTTCTCCCACTTACTAATATGCATAGGACGCAATTATGCTTAAAAAGGTAAATGTTTTTTTTATTATCTTTTACATTTGAATAACTTTTCATATAATTGTAATATAGTAGTATATACGTGTTTTACATTGTTTAAATTTTAATGTAATTGTAATATAGTAGCATATACGTAAGATTTTCAAACAATTTAGTTATAATTTTAAACAATAGAGGGCCAACATATTGGGGCTGCTATAGTAAACCTTTACCCTTTTCTTCTATGGATCCAAAATTGGACTATGACTTTGGTGAATAATAAAAAGGAGCATGTAACAGCGAAAACTGGAGTCCTAGGCTCCCTCTAGTAGACTTCTGCATTGTCAAATATTTTTAACTCCAATTTTATGAACTTTAACTCTCGTTAAGACTGAATGTACTTTGATTTCTACAAATTTTATGACAACTACAAAGAATCTTATAAACTATATTAGGAATATATTTACCATCAATAGATTGTTTTGAATTATTTAATAATGAATCTAAATCAAGATCTTCAAAACTTTTTAATTCAGGATTGAAAATATTTTGATTAAATAAAAGATTCGTAATAAAATTATGATTGTAACTTAAAACAATACAATCCAAAGCAAATTGTCTTTTTTGAAAATAAACATTTTCTGAATTATTAAGTTTTTTATTTTGGTAACAAAAATTTGATAAGGAGTTTTATTATGACTGAAAAGTTGATAACTGTCAGATCTTTTTTTTTTTTTTAATAAAATATCCACAAAAGTGTTATTTACTTTATCAACCATAAAATCTAAAAATTTTATCTTAACAAAATCAAAAATAATTAATCATAATTATTTATTGAGTGGTATGAGTATTGTTTGGAAGAAGGATCTTGATGTAAATCCATTATCAAAGAGTTAAAAACAGTCTGTTATTGATAAATGTATTTCTCATTATATAGTTTGTAAGATTCCTTGTAGTTGTAAAATTTCTAGAAGTCAAAATAAATTTAGTCTTAATGAAAGAATTATATTTAATAAAAGTAAATTTAAAAATAGGGGTTATAACTTATTTTTACATATTCATGAACTTAATATTGGTTATAATATATTATTTGATATTTTTAAGGAAACTGATGATTAGTCTTTTTGATTTTGAGATCATCAATCTTATGAAAATCTCCTTTGATATTAAAGGTAGGTGGAATTTAAAATGACTATGGGAATGGTTTATCTGTTGTATGTAAATGTGTTATGATTTAGTTGATTTTCACTAGAGATGGTCTATTTGTGCAATAGGTGAAAAAAACCATGGATATGACAGAATTTTAATATGTTATTTTATTAGTATATTAATGTTATATGATTTTTTATTTTAGAAATAATTTATATGAATAAAATCTTATCACTACTCTGATAAACTTTTTTAAATATTGTATCATACAAGCATTATGTAATAAATCACTTCACGTTTCAACTATATTCTAGTCTTTTTCAAGAGGGAGAGGCGGCACTCTTGAAAATATAAACAAATATATTTAAAACACACACACATATATATATATTGTGTACACACACATGTATATTCGTTCAAAAAAACGTCAATCTTAAAATACCATTACTATGTCATTTTAATTTTTCTGTTTAATAGTGATATTTTTAATAATTTTTTTTTGTGTGTGTGTATGTATAAATTTGTTTTAATACATTTATGTTTTATATTTCTGTAGTTTTTTTCTCTTGAAAAAGACCATAGAATATAATCAGAATGACAGTGTTTTATTGTGTAATGGCTAATAACAATTAGAGAGAGGGGGAGGAGAGAAAGTCTCTTAAAAAAAGAGAGACTTGCAATGACTATACAAACCCATCAGCGAAACACAAATAAACCCATATATGGAACATGCTGTCCAATTTCCTGTTTACTTGTTATTTTACGATAATGCTTTTAGTTTCATCAGCAGAAAACTTTCTTCAGCACTATGTTGATTTTAGCTTGAGGAGGACAAAGGAGGACTCTAAAAATGAGTCACCCACATATGGAAAATGCTGTCCAATTTTCTGTTTACTTGCTATTTTACGATGTTGCTTTTAGTTTTGTCAGTGAAAACTTTTTTCAGCACCATGTCTGATTTTAGCTATCCAGTGTATTATATTTGCTGCCATATCTTCCCAATAGAATGGTTTGACATTACATCTCTAGAATGTCTTTGGGATGATCTTTATAATGCAGACAGGATCTATTTTTTTTACAAAACTCATGTTCAAATTCACCTTAAAATACTCTTTTAGGAAGTTTTCCATTGTAATTTGTTTTACATGTCCAATCTAATGAAGATGTGATTTTAATATAGTGAACTCGATAGTATCACATCCTTCCTGCAAGCTGAAGAATATATTAATTGGTTTTACGATCTTGCAGTTGTGTTTTTAAAATTTTGTGGAGCATTCTTAAATGAAATTTTTCTAATGCCTTTATATTGCACTGATAGGACATCGAAGTTTCACATCTATGCAATAAATTAAGTTAAATAATGCTTTATATACAGCTAAATTAGTTGCAGTAGTTATTTCCCTAAAATGAAATATTCTTTCTTAACGTGTTATAAGTAGCAATAGCACATTACAATCTGTGTCAGATGTTATTATCTACGTCCATTTTTCTACTTATAAAACTATGAAGGTATTTAAACTGGTTTACATTTTCAAATTGATAGCAATCCAAGCTGAAAGTTGCTGCAGATTCAAGAAGATCAAATTCTTGTTTTTTTTTCTTTTATCTGATTCAAATGAAAAATTTCCCCATCAAACCTGTATTGTATCTTGATCCCCATCTGATTAGACAGCCTATAAAAGTCCAAAGACCACTGTCATAAAAAATGAAAACAAAATTGAAGCAAATACACATCCTTCTTTAACATCAGTTTTCATTTTAAATGCCTGACATTTTTATCCATATTAATAACACCTCCTCTCATTCTGTCATGTAGAAACTGTATAATACAAATATATTTTGGTAGACAACCAATTAATTTCAAACAATGTCATAAAACTATCTTATTAACTGAATCAAATGCATTGATCAAATCAATAAGAGCAATATATAAAACATTTATCTTTATTTATGACATTTTTCTTGTATTATCCTGGCAACAAAAATTATAACTGTAGCACTCTTGATTCCCTAAAACCACATGAGTTCCTGGTAAACATTTATAACTGGAAGCAATCTATTCAACAACATTTTTATAAGTACTTTTGCTATAGTGGATAATAATGATATTTTCCATAATAATTACCTCAATTTTGCCTATTCCCTTTGTTTTTAAAAATGGATCCAGATATTACTGAAAAAATTTCCAATATTTTTGAAGCTAATATATTATTACCATATTTTAAAACTTCCCCAGGTATTTCATCATGACTTGCAGCATTTCCATTTTTAAGATTACAAAGAGCTCTTTGACTTCATTAAGCTGGTTATCCTTGTCTAAATCCAAATGAGTAGTTAAAATCAATATATTATTAAAACTCATCACATCATTACTTGTATTGTTATTCAAAATATTATCAAAATACTCTTTCTACCTCTTTAAAATATCATATAAGGAAGGGCCACTGCTGGATTTAATAGGATTGTGATCTTTCAATGCATCAAAAAGAGAAGATCTAAAATGACTACCAGGCATTTGCTAATTGTATCTTCTTAGCAGTTTTAATCCACCAATCAATTTTGTCTTCTTGTCAATCATTCAATTTCTGTTGTCAGATCTTTATATTTATTAGGGAATTCCACATTTAACCTATTATTTTTTCAAGCATAGAATGCCACATGTTTGCTTTAATTAAATCACTAATAATATGAACCCAAGAGTATATTTATTTGTATCTACAACACACTATTTAAGAAAATTTCATGCTTCGGAAATATAATAGTTCTGAAGATCTAAATTAGCAATTATAGCAATTAATACCTGTTAAAATTTAGTACATATAGATTTTAAAAAAAGAACATCAATTTTTTTTTTTTGTGAATGTGATTGGAATAATACCTATTTTTTGATATAACCATTTTAATCTTAGTGTGCTAGATGATCTGTCCAACAATTTGAGTGTGTGAGTGCTCATGTAAACTGAACTTCTCTTGTGTATTGACTCCTAACAATAATATAGTCTATTTAATGCCATTGTTTTGAGTGTGGATGCATCCAATTTTCTTTATAGTGATTTTTCTGCCTAAATAGCATGTTTGTGATTAGTAGTCCATGTGTTGTGCATAAAATTTAATAATAACAAATGATTTGAATTTAAGCCTAAGTACCATCATTTCCAATAATTTTTGCTGAAGTCTATTTATTTGCACCAACATGTGCATTAAAGTCTTCAAGAAGAAAAATTTGATTTTATAATGGTATTGCTGCAATAATGCTATTCAAAGCTTTTCTTCTCTGAATTCAAGGTTGGAGCATAGGCATTAGTAAAATAAGTTTTGTTAACATTATGCAAGTGGAAATTTTAAGATCATTAACCTTTCATTGATACAATGAGGAATTTCAATAACAGAAGATACTAAATTAGATTTTACATCTAATTTAACACCATGCTTTCTTCTTTCAGCTGACTTATTTGCCTTTCCAAAAAAAAAAAAAAACTTTATCAGTTATAATAAATTTATTTCCTCTGGCAGATGAATTTGACTAAGAACAACTATATCACTCTTAAATCTGATCTTTTGTTATCAAGTAATATTTGCACACTCCATATATCTATTTAGAAAAAAAAAGATTTATATTTGTGATAAGTAATGTTTGCACATTCCATGTACCTATATCCAGTAAAAAGATAGATTTATATTTCTGATACTTACCTTTAGTGGTACCATTGCCACTTACTACACCAACAATACCAATATTATTCTTACTATTGCTATAGCTGAAATGAGTAATCTTCCAGGCATGACAACCTAGCTACTCTGTGTGAAACGGGCCATTTTTAAATATTTTCTAAGCCTTTACACTTCCATGGAGACTGTCTAAATATATAATTTGAGCCAGCTGGAACTCCTGTCTCACTTAAATCCAATTCCAAACTGACTAATCAGTGATTGTTCTGCCCCAAGTAAAGAGCATAACTAAAGATTGCAATCCTACTAAACCTATCCTCATCATTGCTCTCTTAATTTGAGGACTTAAGCTAAAAAAATAAAAAACAGTAATATTGGAGATTAAAGAATGGAAACGTTATTGCACAAACACAATATTATTGTTCCAGTTATTATAAGAAGATGCCCAATAGCATAAGAGGCTCACAACAACCATACCCTACAATAATTTAAGTAACTGAAGAAGAAAAAAAAGGGAGACAGCAAAGACTGTATTAGAAACATATCTAATCTTTGATGAACCTACATTCTACCTTACAAGGCAACAGGAGCTCTTGGTTGGGCTTTGTTCATTTGTAATCACAATTGGTCTTTATATCTAAAGGCTATTCTACTATCCACATGTGGTGTCCATTAGTAGCCTGAAATGCAGCCCATGACCAAATGATTATATGATATAATATTAAATAAATTTTTGGTAAAACTGTGTTTTTAAGAATGGCAATATTGTATTTTTGAGAGATCATTTGTATTTTCATTATGTAAAGTGAAATAATTTAAGGATTATTATGTACTATTAATGAATAATTTGTGAGTCATATAGCCTAATGGTTGATGGTAGAGATCTCTTTCTTTATCTCACCTGATAAAAAGATGGTTACCATGTTAAAAATGACTTATGTTTGTATGTATATAACAGTATTTTTTTTTCTTATTGTAGTAGTTCTTCAGATATTTTTTTTTTAGTTTCCTTATTATTTTATTAATAATTTGTATGTGACCTTCATTTAATCATAAAAAAAATATAATCAATTTTTTTTCTCTTATTGTTGTTTCCTCATTGCATTAATTATATAATTTCATTATTTGTTTTCTATCCTTCAGTAATACATATGCTGTTTTCTTTTTTTTTATATTTATTAATAGCCATTCATCATCAAGTATAACTCTCCTAGCTTTATAAGAAAAGAGAGGAAAAAAGATAAACAAAAAAATAATACAAAATGATTCTAAACATCACATATATTACATTTGTCTTTATTCTGTTTAATTTGATATTTTTAGATGCTGTTTGTGACTTACTTGTGGCAAATAAAATTCCTTTTTAAAAGATTTTGACATTTTATGAATTTTAGCTCTTCATTATAATCTAGTTTCATTCATATTCTTCAAATGAAAGTAGTTCTTTAGAATGTTTTTAATGAAATAGTTTATAACAGCATAAATAGTATTCATCATTTTTGAAAACTATGATCAAAGTCACCATGAAATATTTTTTTAAGGAAGTCTTTAGGACAATCAGTAATAATAATTTATATTGATTCATATCATAAATGGAAAATAGAAGAGAAATTAATATTCTATTCCAAGAAACTGGAAGTTTCACTTTAAGTTATATACTCAAATATTTTATTTAACATAAATTTATACCAGAAATTAAAGAATATTAGACAAGCTAAAATTAGTTAATTTGATTAGAATAATATAATTGCTTTCAAATGATTGAAATAAAAATAAATAATAGCTAAATAAGTATAATATTTAGTTGTGTGGTGTTTAGTGGTAAGATTTAGTTTCATTAGATTTATTTGGAAGAAAACTGTTTAGAAAATTTGGAATTATCGTCGAGACTTAATATTATTATAAAAACATACTTGTAGGACTTTTGCAATTTTGTTTATATAAAAGAGATATAACTCTATCTGAGTCTTGTAAATTGATAAAATTTAGTGATTTTTATTTTAGATATATATATATTTGCTGATTTAAAGATTAAAATATCATGTTTATTCAGATCATAAACTGAAACACTTACCTAAATTTAGATTTATTTAAATTTTTTTTTACATTAACTTGACCTGGCTGTGTATGTTTCTGTCAGTATGTCATATGTTTACATTTTTGAATTTTTAATAATGGAAAGAAAAAAATCTGTTCCCATTTAGAACTCAAACTTACATCCTTATGCTTCCCAAGAAAATTCCTTAACAACTGAGCCAATGAAAATATTACATTTGTAGAATAAAATTTTGTTATTATTAATTTAACTTATTAATTTAATTAAAATAAAATAAAAATATATCTGATGGAAACATTACATTTGTAGAATAAAATTTTGTTAATATTGATTTAACTTATAGGTAATTAAATAAATTAATTAAAAAAACCAATATATATTTTTATATAATAGATGATGACATGATATTTAAATTTAGAATTTGTTTGTTAGAGAGTGTATTTTTTATTTTCACATCTTATTATTAAATTATATTTTTTGTCAGATTTTTTTGTAGTTTTAACTATTTTTTAAAATAATATGTAAATATAACTAAAAAGTAAAAAAAAAAAAATATTAATTTTTTTTTTTTAAGTTTGTGATCAGGTGCCAAAATAACTAAATCACACACAAAATAATTAAAACATATAACGTAAGGAAGGTTTTTAATAAATGTATTTTACCAGTTCTTACTTATGAATCTGAAACTTGGACACTCAACAAAAGAGCAATTTAAAGTCTTCAGACCAGTCAACAAAGTATGGAGAGATGCATGTTAGGAATTGAAAACAAAATACTTGGGTGAAAGAATAAACAGGTGTTATTTACAGGTGTTGTTTACATCATTGAAAGAATTAAGAAACTGAAATAGAGTTGAGCTGAACATATTGCTAAAAGAAAAGATAATAAATGAACAATTGAAATCTTAAACTGGATTCCAAAAGATTGTAAAAGATCTATGTAAGGTGGATAGATGAAATAATGAAGTGTGCTTGGGTGATGTGGAGAAGAGAGGCTAGAGATTAGAGAAGATGGATTGAACTTGGAGAAACCTTCATCCTGCACTGGATCGATAAAGATTGAAAATGTAGTCAATATCTTTGAAGATTTTAGTTCTAAGAATCTGGCAGTGTTCTCTCAAAATCATACTTTGTGCAATATAAATTTTAAATTTAAATTATTTTACCTTTTCTTAATACATGATTATAATGAGTTTATAAATATAATGCTTTTATGTAAATATCCAACTAAAAATTGGAAAAATAAAGTAATCTTCTTCTCTGTTAATTTGCCATTCTTGGAAAATATTCCTGCAATTTACAATTATTTCATAACAGGTGTAGATTATTAAGATTTCTAATATTTTCCAAGAATGGCATATTAACTGAGAACAAGATTACTTTGTTATTTCTCTACTTTTTAATTGGCTGTTTACATTAAAGCATTATAGTAAAAATCAGTCATATATCACATGACCTATATAGCTTGTATTACCAATATGTAATATATAAAGAGCCTGCTACTAGCTCTAAACAAGCTTGATTTTTTTTTTTTATGATAAATGCTACAAGAGAAAATACATGAAGCCTTTATCTATGATGGTCCCCATCCCCAGACCGGTTTCGAGCTATGGCTCTCATCAGTGAGGAGCTAGGACATAAGATTCAAAATATTAACTCAAGCCAAGCATTTATCTTATTTAAAAACATTTTTTTTTTAGATATTATTTAACAAAATACATCTTCAATGATATTTAAATTGATAAAGTTTTTGATAAAGAATCTAATAACTGTTTTTAAGGAGTGATTTTGCAAGTGAATTGTCTTTAATATTTTTAATATTTTCACCAAGTATGAAATGGTATGTTATTAAATGACTAGAATTGTATAGGAAAAGGTTGAAGATTATATTCAATATTGTTAATTATAAAGTCCTTTAAAAAAAAGTGCCTGTAATTTTTTATTGAAATTGATAATTGTTTTAATAGATATAATTGTGATAAAATATTATATGATGAATGTTTTTTTATTCTTAAATTAGAATTCATAATGAATTTTTCTTTTTTAAGGAACTTATTAGAAAAGGAACTCAGAGATATTTTTATCTAATATATTATTATCATTCATTTATAATTTAAGTGGGTTAATTGATATTTCTTCATTTGGTCTCTTCAGAAATTAATTTTGCTTTTGTATTCTTCCAACATGATGGAATATTTTCCTATTTGACTCTTTAAAAGTGTCAATCATTCTGATCATTTGACTAACCATTTAGCAATCAATCGTTGATTCATGAGATCAAAAGATACTTAGACATCAGTCTGATAGAGTGATGATCACTATAGATCAGGTCATATGCAAATTTTTCAGGTGAGAAACAGTCAGTCTTCACAAAACTTTTTTGCAGCACTGAATTATTTATTTAGTGCACAAAACTTAATAATAGTAGATTTAAATTCAATAGTGGAGTTTATATAAAGTGAAAAATTTTGTATTTTGAAAGATATTTTTGGAAAAATTAATATTTTACTGGTTGAATCAAGAAATACTCTTTCATCAATAATGATAATCAGGCATTACAGAAAGAAAAAAAAAATTATTAAAAAAATATTTTGTAAATCAATTAGAACCCAAAAATAAATAGCTTTTGTAGCAGTCTTTAATTATTATTGTGTCAGCAACCAAGCAATTGCAGTTGTAAATTGGGATGATTTGGATGAGTAGAAAATTAGAAAAATTATAATATATAACAAAGTAATGATAGAACTGAGGTTCTCTAAGATAATAACTTTATCTTCATCAAATACAAAGTTTGATTGTGGTATTGCTGAATCAGTCTTTCGTTAGAAAGTATACATAGACTATAGTTGCATAATTATAGTGAATCAAGGAAGTCAGTTATTTCCAGGGAGTCCATTGAAATTCATCCTTAAATATGTGTAATAAATGTATAAATAGATACATTTATAATATAGATAGTATACTATTAATCCAAATACCTATTATGCATAAATTTATTATCCAGATAAAATTTCAGCAATGATTTACATTTTACAATAAATAAATAAGTTTGTACACACATTTACAATAATAAAAAAAAGAATTGATAAATATAAGTTTTTTTCCCCTATCTTAACAGAATTTAGTTTATTATGATGGGTAAAAGATCTATTCTTGAAATTTGAAAACTTCTCAAGTTCAAAAACACATCGAAACTAGGATTTCATTTAATTTTTAATATTATTTTATGTCTAAATATATATAATAACGATGTCTAACTAATCATAATCAAGTATGAATATAAGTAAATTTATAATAATCATCCAAATCAATGCACAGAAAGATACTGATAATTGCTTCATTACTTTACATATTTTGTTTTATAACTGGAAATTCCTCAAGTATCTGATAAGCCAAACATAAGACTGATTCATTATTCCAATATATGATGTTAATATTTAAATTAGGAACATGAGATTCTAGTCTAGTGTGAAAAAAAAATCTTGAAAAAATACCACACATTTATAATAAATAATAAACTAGAGTCTTAATTCCATAAAAAGTTTGACATATATTTACAATTATTATATGGAACTTATCCAAATAATAAATCTGTAAATAGATATATTTTTAACACAGGCACTTTACCATTAATCCAAATATCTATTATTCAAAAATTTATATTATTAAAAAAAATGTTAAAGATAAGATAACATTTTATAATAAATAAGTTTGTACACAGATATTTTTAAACAAATAAGTTAAAAATTTTATCCTGGGGAGTTTAGGTTTACTATGAGGAGTGAAAAAAAAATCTATTCTTGAAATCTGAAAAATTTGCAACTTCATAAAAGCACTGGAACCAAGGATTTTGCAATACTTGTTCCTATATTTATTACATTTCACACCTAGAAACTTAATAAGTGCTGCTGAAGTCAAATACCACACTGATTCAATACAGATATGGTTGTGTTAATATTTAAATTATAAATGTGTGAATGGAGTCTGATTTTTGCTTCATGGGTCTGAGTTGGGCTTCATGGAAAGTGTGGAATAAGTTGTCAGTACATTAGTTTGCACTGATATCAGTTGATTATAATAAATTTATTTACATTCCTATTTCTGTTTTGACTAACTAGCCTTATTACTTGTATCTAAGTGGGTATTTTTAAATATATATATCTATAGATCTACATAACATGCTGCTTGTGACTTAGTATTTTAATCTGGACTATGTAAAAATTTCTGGTTCCATATAGGCTATAAGTTTTTTTTTTTTTCAGATACTACTAGAGATTTTAATCTATGTAGGTCACCATTCACAAACAATCTGTGAATCAGGCTAATTTTTATTAATATGTAAAACAAAGATGAAAAATCATTTAAAACTCTCATGAATATCCAATATTTGGAAAGCCTAGTGAGTGATGATTTTTCCCTCACTGTTTTTTTCTTTAGAAGGCTATTGTAAAATACTTTGCCCTGCAATGAGCTATTTAAAATCTGTTTACTTTTTTTTTTTACTTACATAAGAGTTACCTTAAAATGTTGACTTCAATTTGGAATTTCCTAATATGCCTAATAATATGCATATACACTTGTTAGTATCTATATTCCATCTAAAGACTGTGAATTCATACAAATTTAAGAACCTAATCATATCTTGTCATGTCTTGGTTTAACATTCAATATTGTGGGGATGCAAAGAGGGGATGGATATTTGATTATTGGGAAAAAATAATTATCAAGTAGTATTCTACTAATTTTGATCAAAATATTAGAAGATTATGGTACATCATTAATAAATCGATGTTTTATTATTGATGTACGTAATTCTCATATTAAAGAATTCTCTGACTTTTTAAGTGTGTTAAAGTTTAGTAATGAAGGGAGAAAAAAGAGACAATATTATTACCTTTGAACTAACAAAAATATCATAAGTCATAAAATAGAAAGAATACAAATAGTTAAATTTTTTGTTCATATATTATTTAATTATTGATTTAAATTGATCATGACCAAAGATTTTTTCATTCATTGAAAAATAGTAAACTGTTTAGGAAAGTTGAAAGTAAAAGATATTGACCAGCAATAAATTAATACAATTAATTAATCATCTCAGCAATAATTGTTTCTTTGAGAATCAGAAAATTGTCACAGATAACAATCATTTTGAAGAAATGTATTTATAAGGAAACTAGGAGTTGATATCATTTTGAAAGCATCATATCAATTTAAAATAAGTTACATTGCTTGCCATATATATAATATACTCATTTGATCAAAAGTATTGTATATATCAAAGTAACACATGACTTCTCAGTCTTAAAGTTAATCTAATTAGTAAATAGCAAATGATCATGCCAAACAGATATCAAATTAATTTCCGATGACTATCCATTCCCATTGAAGCTCAATGAACATAAACTCTCTAGAAATCTGAAAACAGGCAAAACTTTTCTTACAGTATGGCCATTCAGTGCAAGACAGAGTAATCAATGGATGTCAGAAGGCTTGTGCATAAAATCCCCACCTAGTGCCTACTTATCCAATATCTCCAGACTAGTTTCTGGCTTGTGGTCTTTGTCAGTGAGGAGCCTTGGGTGTGAGAGCATTGCACCTAGATCTTAGGATCTAATGCAATCCTCCAGCAGCCACCTTTTATCTCTACTTAACTACAAAACTATGAATCTTAAACTGAAAACGCAATATTTTAATCCAAACTCATTAGTTTATATAATCATATAGATCTGAACTCAATTCAGTACCTATACATTTTGTGTCTTTGGTTCTTTAATAACCATAATCACCACTATCCTATTAGGCAGGATTGGTTTTAAGCCAATAAATATCAGATGATCACAATCCACTAAGTCAATTTTATAAGATCATTTTATTATTAGATTGCGGCTATTTGATATATGGCAAGATTTAACACCATAAAAATGGTAATTTCTCTATGATATGACATAGTTTGTCAAGATAACATGAGTAGGTAGGCACATAAAATTTTTATCATTTCACAGTTAGTAATAAGATATTTGCTATTAATGGTAGGATTTTATGCTGTAGTGACTTATATAATCACCTGCCATATTCATGAACGGGAAACAAATCTAAGTGGAAATCATTTCACAGTTAGTAATAAGATATTTGCTATTAAGTGGAAATTTTATATGTAAGTAATAAGATATTTGAACGGGAAACAAATTAAGTGGAAATGGATATGTAAGCCTGTAATTTTTATTCTAGCTAGCCAGTCATAGTCATCCAATTGCTAATTGGAAAAGAGTATTTAGCTATTCTTAACTGGAAGATATTGGTCCCATGTTAGCCTTATTGATTAGATGAATATAAATACTTGATTATAAAATAAAAGTGATTGTAATATGACAGCAATTTTCATTATTGAGATTTGTCATTCTTCTAAAACTATTAATCCATTAACTTTTATTGAAAAATTAATTATCATTAGTTATTAACAATGATTGAATGATTAGTTGCTCAGGACGTCATATTTATACCAGAATCTTTAGATAAATTAATTTTTTGTTATCAAATCTGTGACTTTACTATTGTGAACTTATTACTAAAACTCTTAGATGCATATATGCAACGTTCACAGATGTATATTGTAATTAATAATACTGGAATGGTTTTATTGTTCATGAATAACAGAACTGGAATCAATCTTAGTATCTCTGCACGAAATCTCTCAGGGCAATAAATGTATACTTAAATAAATGGTTTGTGTTTTATAATATCAATTCTTTTTTTTTTAAGTTTATTTTACTTTAGTGTTATTTTTTATTCTCTGTGAAAAAGATGATTCATTTTCTATTACAAATAAATACTAAACTTAATACTCGAGGAAATGCAATAATGTTTAATGGAATCATGTACTATTAATTGAAATCTTTTTTAGATTTATTATGTTGTCAGTGGTGAGGGAGAGAGAAATGTTTAGGAGCAATATAAGATGTAGACAGTCACATGATAAGAACTGATATTGCAGATTGTGAAAAGACTATAATTTTGTTTACATCTAAATTGTAAGAAAGGAAGATAATGGCAGATCGCTGGCAACTATTTGATATATATGTCTTCTAATGATTAAGTGTTCTGTAAATTTCTAACAAAAATTCGAAGCTTGTCAGTTATATAATGGATAAATACCAATTACACGTGCATTCATTTATTTTTACTGTCAATGACTTTACTTAAATAAGCATCATATTGTTACTATTAATTACCATGAAGAAAAGTAACTTAAAATCAACAACATTTAATGCTTTTAAGGTGGTTTTTATCGCGATTAACATAAATAGGGAAGTAGTTAAATGAATAATTTACATTTTTAGCGAGATTATAAAGTATTTTATGTCTATCATATTTCTTTTTTATTTTATTTTAAATACAGTATATAATTGTTGTTGTTTGATATTTTCAAACATATATATACATACTCATGTGTTGTATTTATATTTGTAATTATATGTAAGATTATACCTTTCAAACTTATTCATTTGATTAACCATTACAAGCATAAAGCTGAACTAGTCAATAAATAATTAAAATTATCCCCAAATCCAAAACTCAACCAGACTAGCCAAGAAAATAAAATCAAAAACACAAACAAAGGTTTCATTGCTATAAGCAGACTTCTCAAGTGTAATGAACTACAAAATAACACCATATTTATATTAACAGTACTCACAAATTCTTTATTTTCTATCCACCCTTAATATTGAAAGAACTTCCATGAAAAATATACAGGCTACACTATTAATTTTGATAAAGCTAAGATTATCTTCTTTGAGAGAAATGAATTAAAAAGAATTAAACAATCCTTATTATTGAAAATTTATTATTCTGAAGCAATTAACTTATTTAGAAATTCTTTTAATATTAAGGGTGGATGGGAAGTAAATGGATTTGTGGGTAATGTTTAATATAAATATGGTGTTGTTTTGTAGTTCTTTACACTTGAGAAGTCTGCTTGTAGCAGTGAAACCTTTGGTTGTGTTTTTTGATTTATTTTCTTGGCTAGTCTGGTTGAGTTTTGGATTTGGGGTAAATTTAATCATTTAATTAAGCAAATGGTTTGTCATTCACGAAATCATATGTCTTTGAGCACTGGATGTGACAATCAAATTGTAATCCACACACCTTTAGTTCTTAAGTACACCAATGTAGCATTACACCAAATCTTGCAGGACAATTGAATTTACAAATGTCACATTTCTTGAATGTACTCATTTAAGGACAATATCTTTAGATAAATAAATTATTATTAATAATCCTTTATTAGGCTAGAAATTATTATATTTTTATCCCAAATATAAACTTCATGCTTAATTAAAGACTAATACATATATTATTAGATGAAATTATGATATTAATTTAACTCTTTTCTCTTTTCTATTTATTTATGATATTTTATATATATATATACTATTTTTATTCTATACATACATTTAAAATATATTATAAAGAAATTTGACTTTTTTTTAAACATGATCACTTATGGTGCTCAGAGAAAGAAAAATGGCTGCTCAAATATGTACAATTTAAGAATTTTAATGTTTTTTGTGTGGATATTTACATTTTTATTGGTTTGTTTATATATATTTGGGATAGCATTTAATTGAAATTATGTAATTAGATGTAGCATAGTTCATAGTTTCATTGTACACACATTTATAAAGAAAATTAAATATAAAAAAAATTCATTAAATATCTCTAAATTAAATAAACCTATTTGCAATGAGCTATTTTTAAAAAAAAAAAAAATCTTAGAGTTGGGTTTACTATGAGGGGGTATTTCTGAATTCCAAAAAAAGAGCATATATCCTAAAAGCCTTGGAGTTGGGGATTATTCAAATTAAGAATATTTTGCTATAACTGAATGATGATGTTATGATATTTAAACATAGAAAATGATGGATTAAGCTTTGATCTGGAGAATTTTAACTCTGCTATTGCACTAAATTGCACAGAGTCATTCACAGAAATAAAAAATAATCAGTGTATCAGGGAAACATATATTGCAGTTATTTAATAGTTGAGCCATAAAATATTTGAATTTTTTATAATTCACCTTGATACAAAATAAAGTGTTTATAATTAATTTATTTATGGAAAAAATATCTATGTTGCTCTATTTTATAATTGTGTTTGTGAGCTAACTTATACTAGACTTAAAATTTCATTCGTTTATAAGTAAATTAATTATTATATGTTTTTTGAATACTATAGTCCAAAGTTGTCTCTTATCAACTTTCATTCATGCTTAATAGCAAAGCTCTTAACTTACTTTTCAAAGTCAAGTTTGATTATTTTAAAATTATTATTATATGCTGCCAGTTGATTACACGAGAATAGTATTATCAGAATAACTTAACATCTGTTAGTTTTTAAGAATGCCCATTCTCATATTTATCATTGAGATGGTGGAGTTCATCTATCTTATTAGCACATTTTTTTTTCATCATCACCTTTTCCAAGCATATATATTTTCTAATGATTTAGATTATCACATAATAAACATAAAGTACAACGATTTTCAATTTGGTTATTTGAACTGCAAATGAAAATTTGTCTGATCAAGTTTCTATTTGTTTGTTTTTCTTGTGGTTTGTATCACTGTTCAAAAACTTCATTATTTTTCAGGTCTTTTTTGATTAACTCTTACATTTGTAGATCAATCTCTACCATATAATGTTCTTTTTAAGGATTCTTATTTACCTAATGTTAATCTCTGCTTGATCTTATTATTACTGGTTTATTTATTATTGATGAGTGATTCAAGTAGGCAACAGCTGATCATAAATCTAAGTTTTAGCAATGATTTTTAAGCCAGTTCTTCTCTTGTCATAATATCTCTGTATTTAACTGTAATCTCATCATTTCATTCCATTTATAAATAAAAACGTTTTGGTTGTATATCTTAACTATTACATAATCGTTTCTCTTAATATTATTTTTTGTTATGTTTGCTTTTGCTTTTTCCTCATGATTTCATATTTTTTTAAGAATAGCATGAGAAAAATACAATTGAATATACTGAAAGTATTCAGGTTTCTCTCTTTTTTTAATGATTTCATTTTTTTTTTTTAAAAAAAAATAAAACAAATAAATGAAAAGAATGTAAGTGAATATAGTGAAAGGACTAAGTGCAAATGATTTTTTTTATTTTTAATATTTTCTTATATTTTTTTTACTGAAGAGGGGCATTATCTGAACATTTTTAAAAAATATCACATAATTAGCTGTTTTATAAGTTTTATTACTATATGGTATGTGAATGAATGATGAGGATTCACATTATTTGACCCAAACCTTTAGTACAAATGCTGATATTTGTGGATATATAGTACAGATATTTTTGATATTTATTATACAGCATGAACACATGCTAATTCCAGTTGAAAGGAGGGGGGGGATTTCAATCAATCAATAGTAGTCTGTCCAATAGACAGGTCCAGAGAGTAGTCACTACATCAGTTCATCCATTCTTCCATTCCATTCTCTTCCTTGCCCACTTCCTCAATTCCACATAACCCCTTCCATCTCTTATATCATCCAATAATGTCAATCTCTTCCGTCCTTTCTTTTTATTTCCACTCACCATTCCTTCCAAAACATCTTTCATTAAACTATAATCTTTTCTTAGTATATGTCCAATCCAGTTTCTCTTTCTCTCTTTGATACTTTCAATCAATCTTCTTTCCTCATTAACTCTTTTCAAAACTTCTTCATTTGTTATTTTATTCACCCAACTGATTTTTTCCATTTTTCTCCATGTCCACATCTCAAAAGCTTCCAGTCGTTTCTTAATTCTATTACTCAATGTCCATGTCTCACAACCATACATTAATACACTCCACACATAACATTTAATTAATCTTTTCCTTAATTCTCTTTCCATAGGTCCACAAAATATCTTCTTTCTTTTTACAAATGTCACCTTTGCCAATGCTATTCTTCTTTTAACTTCATCTTCACTTCTTCCATCCTCACTCAACCAACAACCCAAATATCTAAATCCCTTCACCTGCTGCACCATGTCATCATGGATTCCAATTTGCAGTCTTTTTGCATCTCTCCCTATCCATAAACACTTAGTCTTTTCAATATTAATCTTCATTCCATATGCCATACATCCTTCTTCCAATTTATTCAACATATTCTGAAGATCCTTTTCTTCCTCAGCAATAAGAGCCATATCATCTGCAAATCTTATACACTTTATTACTCTCCCTCCAACATTTGCTCCTCCACAGTCCAAATAATTATTTAGCATATCTTCTAAATAAATATTAAACAAAACAGGTGACATACTACATCCTTGCCTAACTCCACTTTCTATATTCACTTCATCAGTCTCATTACATCCAAATCTAACTCTTATTCTTTGCCCATTATACATATTCCATATCAATCTTCTTTCTTTCCAGAATACTCCTTTATCTCTTAAGATAGACATCAGTTTATTCCAGCTTACTCTATCAAATGCCTTTTCTAAATCTACAAAACATATACCAATTCCTTTATCTCTTTCAATATATCTTTCTGCAATTGTCCTAACAATACCAATAGCATCTCTTGTGCTTTTCCCTTTCTGAAAACCAAACTGTTCTTCAGCAATATAATAGTCAACCTTCCCATAAATCCTTTGAGTTAAAATCCTCAATAACACCTTAAAAACATGAGACAATACACTTATTGTCCTATACTCTTCACATTTAACAGCTTTCTTCTTTTTTAGCAATTGGAATCACTATAGTTCTTAAAAAATCTTCAGGCCAAACTCCACTATTATATATCAAATTGCAAAGTCCAACTATTTCCTTCATAGTAAATTCTCCCATTTCTCTCAAAAATTCTATAGGTACTGCATCAAATCCAATAGCCTTACCATTCTTCATTTGTGCGATTGCCTTTCTTACTTCATCTGGCAGTATGTCCATACCTCTATCATCCATTGCAACATCTTCTTCATTTTCAAGTTCATAACTAATTAAATTATTTCCTCTACTAAACAGATACCGAATATATTCTTCCCATCTTTTTAATATATCATTACTATCGGTTAACCTTCTTCCATTCTTATCCGCAATCTCACTTGCTACCCATGTCTTTTTCTCCCAAGAAATACTTTGTATTCTATCAAATGCTAGATCATATCTTTTCATCTGCTGAAACCTTTCTATCTCTTTACATTCTTGCTCCAACCACTTTTCTTTTGCTAAATCTGTTTCTCTTCTTAATTCATTATTAAATTTCCTATATTCCTTTTGCCCTTCCTCAGTATTTACATTCTTCCACCATCTCCGCACTTCCATCTTTTCCAACATACCTTCAGTTGTTCAAGGTCTTTTAGCTTTTCTCGCATGAATAATACCTATCTCATTTTTTGCTATTTTCAAGAATCCCTCTTTAATTCTATTCCAACACTCATCAGAGCTGTTAATATAGTTCCCATCCTGAACAATTCTTTTAAATTCATTTTCACATATTAAACCAAATTTTCCTTTTTCCATTTGTCTCAATTTATCCAAGTCCCATCTTGTGTATCTTTTCCCTCTTTTAATTATTTTTAAACTTAACTTTAATTTAGCCATCACCAAATTATGATCCGAATCTATATCAGCACCTGGCAAAGCATGTGAACCCTTAACAGCATTCTTATATCTATTCTGAATCAGTATATAATCAATTTGATAATGTTCTTTGTTACCTGGAGCTTTCCATGTATACAATCGGGGGGGATTTACTGAAGGCAAATGAAACAGTTTTTCATGTTTTTAATTTAATTTTTCTATTATCTCCCATGGTTTATCAGTGTGTGGAAGGCAAGCCAAATAAGCATCTTTAACAAAAAAAAAAGCACACACCATATATGCATTTGATACTTTACATTGAAGATAATTTATTGTTTTTCAAATAATGTTTTCAAAATGGTAATTTTTTTTATAAGTTAGGTATCATTTTTTGTCAAAAAAAAAAAAAAAAAAAAGCATGAAGAATTCATATATGAGATTTTTAATATATGTTTATAAATGCTTTACCTAAGTATAGCTTTGATAATTACATTTTATCAAGATGTTTATACCAAGATGGTTATATTTATACAAAATATCTCTTATGATTTACAATGTACAACTACAATAATAATATAATACTGCCCATATTAATTTCGCAAATGGATAATACCGAAAAGCAAAAGTTAGCAATACTCTGTGTAGTTCCACACAGTCACAGATATTAATGCCATGATTACAAGTTGACTATAGTCACAAATCACTACGGACTTGAAAGCCCAAGAAGCGAATTATTTTTTGATTAAACTCAGATCCCAATAATTGAGTCGCTCAAAGTCTTGGAAACTAAGCCTGAAGTCATCCATAACAAATCTGCCCATTTGTCATCTGTGGCTGGAGCCAGTGACACACCCAGTGTCCTGACTCCAGCCTGAAATGCAATGGACCAACTAGAACTTTTAGGAAAAATTGCATGCTATAGTGTTCCTTCTTCTAACAATTCACCTCTGATTAAGATACCTAGATAATTTTGTTGTAATTGACATTTAATATCTTCAGTTTGTATTTCGCAATTGATTATGATATGGAACCAAACTTCAGATCGGTTCTGCTCCCAACTTCCTTTATACTTATCATTAACAAATAGGTGCCTATCATTGTCAAAGTAACCACAGAGATCTGGTTCACTTTGATCATCAGAACTTGTGGTTTGTGGATTCTGAATGTTTGTTAGCTGCTGATATTCATTGCACTTCTTGGTAGAAGTCAAGGATGGAGGCATAAAATCAATCAGTTATTGGTTACCAGACTTTAATTTCCTTCCCTTATTCTTCAGATAATATTGAAGCTCATCCAAAGAACTTTTCCCTGAATTAGAGGTTTCATCTGCATGAGATAAGGACAGTGAGTTTACTTTTGGTCTTTCCCTTTTGATTGATTTTTTTTGAATTTAGGTCATGACCTAGTCAATCTTCCACCATTGTCCAAACAGACTCGGCGTTAGGAGAATTTGGTTCAGTTTCTTGAGTTCCAATATTTGAGTATTGAGGTGCTGAAGCTTTGGTTAGATCTGTTTGAATTTCTAATAACAGATCAGATGCTTGAGTTTGTTTAGGTTTTAGAGCTTGTGTATCCTTGTCAAGATCCAATGTATTTGCCATAAGTAGATTGTCTGATTGAAGTTGTTGTGTATCTTCATGAGAGTGTAAACTACATTTGTATGTTATATTGAAATGAATTATAATTATAAATATGCGACTTTTTTCGTATGCATTAGTGAAGCTATAATTATACTTAAAATAATGTGTAATAGGTCTGCTTAGCGCTTTCAAGATTTAATGTTCTAATCTCATACTCATAGCTTTGTGAATGAATACTGTTGATTTATTGTACACATATGCAAATGAGTTTGAATATTTGATTAGTCCATTGTTTAGAGAGAGCAAAGCATGCCTCTCTTCTATTAATGGCACTGGGATCATTTGCAATATAAAAAGCTTCTTTAACTTTTTTTTTGGCATCACTCTTCTCTGTACAAATTATTTGGGCAGAACTAGGTTCAAATACATGGCCTGTAGCTGTTTGGTGGTCCCAGAATACTGATGTTTCTTCATTTTTATTTTTAACCCTGTTGTATTGATGTCAAATTATTTTTAATTATAAAAAGAAAATAAAGTTTATTGTACAATATTAATTACATTTTTATTTGTAAAAGAGATTAGCCATATAATAATATTTATAATATATATGGTTTTCATGCAATATATTATAATGGTGAGATAAACATAGCCAGAAAACTAACCCCAAGAACCAAGTAGTTATCACCAACTTGGACGTGTGTGTATAGTATCAATATAACATTACCACAGCTAATACAAAGTCAAACATCAGTACTTATAGCTCCATGGTAATCTCCACATGACTATTGCATCTGATGTTTACATACTACATCTTTTCTTATATCCTACTAGTGTCAGGAGGATACAAGTGACTCTAAGTTACATGAAAATTATGAATATATTGATTGTGGTAAATAATACACAAATGCAGAAATAATGATTATTATATTTATTCATGTAATTAAAAAAACAATAACAAAACAAAAACAAAATAATGTATAAATATATTTCATTTGCCGATTATAAAAGTAACTGGGAGTACCTAGCATGGGTTTGAACCCAAGATGCTTGTATAAATTATATATTTCAAAAGGGGTTTTGAACATATTTACTCAAAACAAGAGTTAAATGTTACCATTAATTTATAATATGTGTTATTATTAACTCTATATACATTTTATAGATTTATGGAACTGACTACATGTGCTTTATCATTATTTTAAGTTTATCAAGTATTATCAATTTTATGATTGTATCTCCATTCCCACATTCTCTGGTGCACTATGTGTGCAAAACATGGCCGCTTTTAAATGTAATCACATTCCAATAATTCCTGGATGCATATCTTGCTGCAACTTAGGTATCTTTATAAATGCATAACTGAAGTATGTGGTATATTCGGGGTAGGACTCAAAGAATCTGATTACATCTACATGGGATAAGATCTCAAATGATCCTCAGTTCATGACATTTTTATAATTACAACATTATGGATACTTTACATCAGGCCAGAAAAAATATTTCACAAATATTAATTAACATATAAAATAAATCATTATAATGCAAGGCTGCAATAACAAGGATTACCTGGTAATAAACACTATCTGTAAAATTAACTGTGCAGTTTTTGCATGGTCATACAAAAAAAAAAACACAACATATCAGGTAAGTTATCAATATACAGCAGGAAATAATCAACTGCTTCGATAATTAGTATGAGAATGTAAATAAAACCTAATAATGAGATATAAAAAAGAAATTCCTAATTAGCTATTCAATGGTGAGGAATTAAAGATCTTAGGCATGAAGTAATACTTTTTTGTGTCACACTAATGATCACATGCTATATGCAAATGTGAGTTCATCACCCATTCTGTGGAATCACCCCATCTACAATAACATGAAGTGAAAATAATATATATTCACTGAAATAGCATCTAAATCCACCCAAAGAATATCGACACAAACATATATACTCACCTTAATAATTGTAATAAATATAAATTAAAGTATGTAACTATAAAACAATTTATTATGTGGGAATGCAGTGTTTAATACTGTTAATTGGATGTACTTTTAGATCTACCTCTTCTACACATAGTCCTATCTTTATAGTTAACCAAATAAGTAAAAAAATAGCTGCTGGAGAGTTGCATTAAATCCTAAGATCTAGGTGCAGTGCTCTCAGATTCAAAGCTCCCCACTAATGAAAGCCACAAGCTAGAAACTAGTCTGGGGATGTTGGATGAGTAGGCACTAGATGGGGATTTTATGTACAAACCTTTCTGTATCCATTGAATACTTAGGCTTATACTAGATGGCACTACTGTGTGGAGAGTGCTTTTGTTAGTTGAATCAGTTTCATATTAATGAAATTTCAGGTATGTCTAACTAATCTGAGTTTTAATCCATATAAAAGAAACTATGAAATTATTTCCAAAAGAAAGAAACCTTTGAGCAAGGGTGAGGGATTGCAGCTATTAAGCATTATATATATATTAAAATGAGTTTAATAGATTAATATGCTTATTGGGTTATTTAAAAAAAGAATATGTATTGGCACATGCATCACCCTATTGCTCAGTAAGATATATAATGTATTAATTAATATGACTAATTAATTAATTAATTAAGTCTGTGCTCATATACCCTATATATTAATATGACTAAATAAAGGTACATACTCTGTCAATAACTATGACATTTTAAGTATATTTAAAACCGTGGATATATATCAATGCGAAATCAAAGTATTAATTGATGTAAAAAATATACAAAAATAAGACTAAAATATTAATAATTTACCGCTATCCTTCCAATAGAAGGAAGTCCAGGCTAAAAGTTCAAATGTCTATTTACTTTACTTGCCTAGATGGAAGATCTGAACATAGTTATGTTTGTGAATCTTAGTGTAGCTTTAGTGGGGTTACAACTTTCCTAATTTGTGATTTGCATTTTTGATTCCCCATCAAATTTTGCAGAGCACATTTTTAATTTCAGGAATGCCTTATTCTTTGTTGGCTTTTAACATTTATAAGGCAGATGGAGTCTCTGGATTTGTAAGATATTTAACTAATTATACAGATTTTGTAATATACTTTTATGGTTACCACTCTGTTTTTTTTGAGCTTTTTGTGGATCTTTACAAGGTTGGAAGACAGGTTTGGTATTTGTATTGCTTTATGAATGCAGGCATGTGGTCATAATTTGTAACTGAGTTCAATAACAATGAGTTGAATGGACTTCACACTGGAACTTCCAGCATATGTCCCCCCCAGATGGCAGAGCAGAGGAGACACTGGTGTTTATTTCTCCATTCTTTTGTTTTTCTTGAGGATAGCTTTCAGCTGCACTAGGATTGAAGATCATTACAATATTTTGCTAAGTTTATATATGATTTGTAAACAAAAGGTATCCAGATTTAACTTTTAAATTTTGTTTATGCTAATTACTTATTTTATCTAAATATCTTAAAATTTACTGGAATTTCCCTTTTACTAATTAACTTGATCATTAACTTTTGAACACCTATTGTTTATTCCTCATTTCTGGGATACTTTTTAATAATGTTTAATGAAACTAAACAAAGGGAAGTCTTATTTTTAATGAAAATAGATAAAGATTTTTTTTCATGACAGTTGTAATCACTTAAAAAAATCACTGAATATGCTTGTATAATTTGTAGCTAATAAAGCTCTTACTAGAAAATGTTTTATCTGTAACTAAATGTGATTCCTGCACATGTGCAATTCATTGAGCTTTTATATAATATTCTTAGCAATGCTAATTAATTTACTTATTTAAACTAAAGTTGATATCACCAATGATATCAACACAATAAATAGAAAAGACACTTGCTTTGCCATTTCCAGAAAATGGATAATATAGGAGATAATTTGGCATACATTTGCGTATAATAACGTTAGTAATCTAAGAGACTATGATTATGGAGTAACAAAACTCTGAAAGCGCTTAGTCTGCAGAAATTATGATATTGAAAGCCTACAGAAATTATTATATAAAAAAGTTTCACCACAATGCATCATCGTGCTATTAATTAAACTAAATTTAGAAACTGAATTATCTTTGAGTGTGGCATTATGTGATCGTATCCACACACATATGCCCATACTACATTTAGTTCTGGTTCAAAAAATATTTTATCTTTAAAAACTGTTGTACTATGTACAAGTGACCAAATTCACTTAATTTGTTTTTGTTTTTCATTTTGATCTAAGCTATTATTAAATAGATAATTGAAAACATTTTAATATATAATCTAATATTTTATTAAGAAAAAAAAAAAGACTCCTTTAGTAGTTATCTTCATCTAGGATGGCTAATTTTTATAAAAAAAGAATAAAATAAAATATTAGCAGTGATCAATAATAAGTTTTGTAATATCTCATTTTATTGTATATTTTATTTTTAGTAATTTTAAATCATTAAAAGTGATCTAATTTTAAAACTAACAAGTCATATTTTATAATATATGAATAAATTTAAAATAAATAATTTTTAAAATGTTGATTTTAAATTTTTTTTTATGTTATTTCATTATATTATTTTCACATTATTATTTTTTGCTGTATATTAATACATTTTAACATGGAACATTTAATATTTCATAATATATGTTAGGTAGTTATTGTGAAAAAGCAAATATAGCATTTTTATAGTTATTTTAAACAACTTCCATACTTCCCCATTTTTTTTTAAATTCATATAAATAAAGATACAATAAAAGACAAATGATCCCCAAGGTGCATTTCATGCTGAACCAGCACTCATCAGTTGGCCCAGGTCACTATCTTCCACATATATCTCTATTATGTGAAGAGTATTTATCTATAATAAATTGTTACATTTTTATTTACCATTGTCAAACTCACTCCACTCACAACTTTGATACCATCCATCTCAGATAAATACAATAATGATTATTACTAATTATTTTCTAAACTAGAGATCTAGAGATTATCTCTAGCACAGATATAAACTTTAAACTTCAGTTAAATATTAATATATCTGATTTTTTTTTAAAAAAAAACATACAGACACATGGAGTTACTGACCTTTCTCTTTCCCATGTACAATATCTTTACAGATATTTTAAATAAACTCCATACTTCCCCAATCTTTTTAAATTCATATAAATAAAGATACAATAAAAGACAAATGATCCCCAAGATGCATTTTGTGCTGAACCAGCACTCATCAGTTGGCCCAGATCACTATCTCACACATATATCTCTATTATATGAAGAGTATTTATCTATAGTAAATTATTATATTTTTATTTACCATTGTTAAACTCACTTCACTCACAACTTTGACACCATCCCCTCAGATAAAGACAGTAATGATTATTACTAATCATTTTCTAAACTAGAGATTATATATGGTGTCAAAGTTGTGAGTGGAGTGGGTTTGTCAATGGTAAATAAAAATGTAACATTTTTATAATCAATAGATTAAATTATTGTAAATCTTACATTAAATGGTAAGTGAAAAAGAGAGAAAAACACATTGAATAAACTGGCTAGCACAAGGAAATAAAAAGAGGTGAGGAGGTTAATTAGTAAATTGTTGGTTTAATTAATGTTGTATAAAATTTTTGTAATTATATAAATACAAACAGTGACTTTATATAATATACAGAAAGTATTTACATATATAAAATATTCAAAAACTAAATACATACAATATGTATATTAAGAAAAGCTTGTTTAATACTTAAACAATACAGTATGCTGAGCATGCTATGTATTAACTGGTAGTCATATTCATAGCTATAGTTATTCAAATGACTACAGTTAGTTGAAAGCATGTTCAGCATATTATGTTGTTAAAGTATTATACAAACTTTTCTTAGTATACATGTTGTATGTATTTATTTTTTGAATTATATTTTTTCAAGAAACTTTAAAAAAATTGGATTTATATATAAAATATTATAAATAAATAAATAAATTAATATTTAAATTTTTAATTGTTTAAATTACTATATATGCTAGATAAATTAAATTTTTAGTTATTTGATCCTAACTATATTACGAAATTGCTAATTTACTTAAAAAAGATTATAGCTGTTCTCAATGATTGAAATATAAACTAAAAGTAAAAAGAAAAATATTTTTTATATATTTTTTTATTTAATATCATCATCATCATCATCAACCATTATCAATCCACTGCAGAATGAAGGTCTCTCCAAGTTTAATCCATCTTCTCCGATCTTTAGCTTCTCTTCTCCACATCACCCTTGCACACGTTCTTATTTCATCCATCCATCTCATATGTGGTATCTTTCTGGGTCTTTTACAATCTCTTGGAATCCAGTTTAAAATTTCAATTGTCCATCTATTATCATCTCTTCTAGCAATATGTCCAGCCCAACTCCACTTCAATCGTTTAATTTTTTCAATGAGGTCAGTAACACCTGTTTGTTCTCTTACCCATACATTGCGTTTTCGATCTCTTCTTGTTACTCCCAACATACATCTCTCCATACTTCTTTGAGTGGTCTGAAGTCTCTGTATTGCTCTTCTATTAAGTGTCCAAGTCTCAGATCCATAAGTAAGAACTGGTAAAACACATTTGTTAAAAACCTTTCTTTTCAAACACATAGGCATATTTCCTTTTAGTATCAAGTTATTTCTACCAAAAGCACTCCAACCAAGTTTAATTCTATGATTAATTTCATCCATTATGTTTCCATCTGTATTAATAATCTGACCGAGGTATTTGTAACTGTTAACTTCTTCTAATTCATCATAATCAATCTTTATTTTCATATTTTGAGCAAATCGATTAAACATTACTTTAGTCTTTTTAACATTTATCTTTAGTCCTACTTTCCTACTTTCATCTGATAACTCCTGCAACATTTCCTGCAGCTCTGAAGCATTATTTGCAAAAACAACTACATCATCTGCAAAATCTAAATGACTTAAATAATCTCCATTTACTTTCACTCCTTTAGTTTCCCATTTTAATCCACAAAATACTTCTTGCAGCACTGCTGTAAAAAGTTTTGGAGATATGGAGTCACCTTGTCTTACACCTTTCTCAATGTTGACTTTCCCAGTATCATTATGTAATCTAATTGTTGCTGTTGCATTTTTATAAATATTCTTTAAAATATGACAATATCCTGGATCTATACCTTGATGATCCAATGCTTTAATCACTGAAGAAATGTTTATAGAATCAAATGCCTTTTCATAATCTACAAATCCAAAACATAATGGCAACTCATATTCATTTGTCCTTTCTATAACTTCTCTCAATACCTGGATATGATCTACTGTACTAAAACCACTTTTAAATCCAGCTTGTTCTCTTGGTTGGTGGAAATCCAATGTTCTCTGTAGATGAGTTGTAATTATCTTGGTAAAATTTTTATATAAAACTGATAAAAGGCTGATAGGTCTGTAATTTCTAATATCTTCTTTATCACCTTTTTTAAATATTAATATTATTACTGCATTCTTCCAATCATCTGTTACATCTTTATCATTTAGACATTTGGTATATAACTTTGCTAAATTTTTTTCTATTTCTTCACCTGCTTCTTTTAATATATCAATTATAATTTCATCATTATTTGGAGCCTTTCCTTTCTTCATACATTTAATTGCATGCCGGAAGATGTAATAGATATAGGAGGTACTTGTTCTTTATTACTATATAATTCTTGATAAAAATCTTCTACCAATTTCATGATGTCATCTCTCTTTTTAGTATAATTCCATCTTTTTTTCTTATTGCAGATATAAATTTCCTACCAATACCAAAATGTTGTTTAACATTCTTGAGACTTTTATTCCCTTCTACAGCTTTTCTTGCTAGTTCACAGTTACACTTTCTTATATCATTTTCAACTCTTTTCCACACCATTTTACAAAATTCGGGATATTCAATTTTTTTTAATGCATCATTTTTGTATATCTTCATATTCCTTCTTTTCTTCATAAATTCTCTAGTCTCAGTAGAAATTTTATTAGTCAATTGCTGTTTTTTTCTACCAGCTATCTTTGTTGCAGTTTTTAAAAGTGTATTAGTTATTTTCATATTAATTTCATTCAAATCTGAATCATGCTCAAAATCTACTAATACTTGAAACCGATTTGTAAGTTCTAATTTAAATTCATTAGAATGTTTCTGAAGATTAGGAATATCAACTGTAAATATTGTTTTTCTTAATAATTTTGGTCTCTCTAGTTTTACATTAACATGTATCTTACACCTTACTAATCGATTATCACTTCCTGTGTTAAATTTATTAAGAACATTACAATCTTGAAATATGTATTTCCTGTTAGTCAAAATATAATCCAATTCTGCTGTACCTTCATTTGGATGCTTCCATGTCCATTTTCTTTTAACATTTTTCTCAAAAAAAGAATTCATAATATAAAGTTTTTCTTTTTCTGAAAACTCCACAAGTCTATGTCCTCTCTCATTTCTATTACCATAACCAAAATTACCTACAGCACTTTCATCTTTCATTTGTTTACCAATTCTAGCATTAAAGTCTCCCATAACAATTTTAAAATGTTGTTTACTCTGATCAAAAGCCGTTTGTACATCCATATAAAAATCTTCTACTACTTCATCACTATGAGAACTTGTTGGGGCATAAACCTGAATTATCTGCATTTGGTATCTGCTATTAAGTTGTATAACTAATCTTGCCACTCTGTCCGATACACCATCAATCTCCACAATATTGTTCTTCCACTTTTTATTTATAATGAATCCTACTCCACTTGTATTTCCAATATTTGTGCCTTTATAATAGAGTATATGTCCACTTTTTAAATCAATTGTCTCTTCACCTTTTTTTCTAACTTCACAAAGTCCAATAATGTCCCATTTAATATAAGACAGTTCTTTTTCTAATTCTTGCAATCTTCCTTCACTTGAAAGTGATCTGCAGTTGTAAGTACCTAAATAAAAAGTCGTCATCAAATGGCAGCCTGGGTCCACAATCAGAGGATTCTTAGCACCCTCCGCCTTCGGCCACCAACCGCTGCCTTGGTTGGTGACTTTACAGCCTCCTGGGAATAAGGGCCATGCTTTATTTTTGTCTGTCATAATTGTATATATGTATTGGAAAAATATTTATCATTTACACAAACATTCATTCTGCCTTATCAGGCACTGAGAAGAAAGACCATGGTGTTTCTTGATCTTAAACTCAGAGGTAAAAAGCCAATAAACTCACCATGCTGACTAATGCGTGTTGGTGAGCAGCCCATCCATGTTCGTATACTATATGAATAATCACATAGTAATAACAGCTGCAACGACAAGAACGTATGGAGTGGACATTAGGAATTTGCCTTGCTCGGTTCCTTTAACTACTTCAGCTTCAAGCCGCCATATTGAACTTTTTAAAATACTGGCCTGATACACAATTTTCACAATAACTTCAGTTTGAATTATGTTAGAGCAAAAACAATTACATTGCTAGAAACTAGAAAAACTAAGGAAAACAATAAGCATAAAATAAATAGTGATAACTATATAAAAAATAAGGAAAAAAAGAAATTTTCACAACCGAAATAATTATTATTTTATTGTTTGTTCATAATTTGGAAATTAACATTAACTAAAATGCAAATTACATCTTCAGTGATAATTTCTTTGTATTCCTCACAAAAAAATCTTTCTAAAGATATATAATAAGTCTTACCTGAGATAATCCATAGCTTTACAATGTCCGAAAATGTTCCTATAAGAGTTCTTCATTTTTATCTTCTACCCCAACTGTTGCAAATTGTCAAGGTGCCTGGAAGAAAAGAGTTCTCCCTAATAAAAGATAAAAAATAAAAAAATTAAAATTCTAACAGAATATAAAAATAATGAAGGAAGTGGAAAATTATTACTTACCATTATAAATACAATAAAAAAATAAAATGTCATCATCATCATCATCATAGTACAGGTATATGTATATTATAAAAGTGGTGTATATGTATGAATCATGAAAGTTCTGCTAATGGTTATGGGAAAACTCAAAAGCCTGTTAAACAAGATGCACTATTTTGATTTTAGACTTTGGATAAACCAACCTTGTTTATAACATCATCATCATACTGAATAATCATTGCCAATACAGAAAACAATTTACAAATTTCTCATTTCAAGAGGCAGACAATGATTACTAAAAAGGTTCTATGGCAGATATTTATATAAAAAATGTTTATATTCTACCTCTTCCAAGATACGTCTTCCAGAGAAGCATACCTGTTCATATATGCTAATATAAATATGCAAAATATTTCATCATGCCAGATCTTGAAGAGCACACGTCTGAAAAAGTAATCAGTAATGAAGCTGAAACAAAATTCTAATAAGGAAGGCAATCAGGCAGTCATATGCCTATAAAGTATAAAATGAAGTTAGTAAAAAAACAAGTTAATAAAACAACAAATAAAAACTAAATTAGTAAAACAAAAACAATGAAAACCATGTTAGTAAAACAAAAATTAGTAAAAACAGAAAAAAATTACTGCATTATATACAATCAATTTGCTAGAGAGGAATAAATTGTAAATAGTCTTGAATCAGTGTGTCAACCATTCATCCATTGTGCTGGTAGCTAAAACAAACCAACAAAAAAAAACAATAATAAAAACATTACCTTTCACATATGCTACCTATCACAGAGTAAAAAATCAGTCAGTCATTTTTCTTGAGTGGCATATTTATTAGTATTTCTTTGATAATAGTTGATAAAAGTTTTTTATCAAATAACATTAAAAAAAATCTAAAATTGAATACTTACCTACTATAGAAAACTTCAAACCTGGAGTTTTAGTAAAATTCTCTACATTCACAGGTTTGCAGGTTATGTTCGGACACAGATTACTGTTACTAGATGAAGGGCCTGGCCGATTGATATTGTTGGGAACACTTGTTGACGGGCCTAGTGTATTGATATCATCCAGAAAAGCACTCATAGTTTTTTTCTTTTTGGCTGGTAAAGGAGTTTCTTCTTCTGATGATGAAAAATATTCTTCAAGATCACTACAACTAACACTATCCTCGGAGTCAAAGGGCTTATATGGGACAAATTCATCACCGCTGGAATAATCCGTATCAGAGGCCATCATGTCCCGTTCATTTATTTTGCGTACTTTTGTTTCCGTTAATCTAACAAATTGTGAAAAAAATTTTTAAAAAAATTGACCTTATTCGCAAAAAAATTAATAAAAATTTTATTTTTTAACGTACAGAAAAATGGCGACTACCTACGAAAAGAGGAAAAAACAACGAAGAGAATTATGGTATAGGCGCATGCGTAGTCCTTATAGTTTTTCCGTAATTTCAAACAGAAAAACGAACTTCAACAAACGAACATTAACGAGCGCAATCGTCGCCGACAAACCGGAAGTAGTAGGTAAGGCCTCCAAGAGGAATCAAAGGGTCTCTTTTCAGTTAATAACAAACTCCTTTCTGCAGCCTATTTAATATAGATATGTATATTAAAAGTATAAGATAACTGAAATATATAGAAATTGCAGATACAGAAACAAAATTCCAAATGCTTTACGAATTGATGTCTTGCGATTTCAGATTTTCTAACTCTTAAGATTTGATATGATTATTTTTGCAATTATTACTACAACATTATGTATAAATAATTGAAATATTTATGACAGCCTCTGCTTGAAATAAATGTTCCATTTAGATATTGTCAGTTAAGAGATGCCCGTGATAAATCATCTAGATTAAAAGATGATCCAAAATCTTTGATATTGGAAAGTATAAGAATTATTTATGTAAGTGATAGTGTATAAACTTCATGGTAGAATTAATTATTATATGATAATGTGTAAGAAGTTCATTTTTGTGTCAAAGTATGGAAGATTTTGCTTGGAAAGTAATGAAATGTATTGATTAGCTTGTTATAATAATGTAAAGAAAATAAATAATAAAATAGAATAAGAGAAAATAATGAGAATTCAGAACTAAATTGTGCTGCAAGTTTCTTTATTTTATATTTTTTTAATTTTATATGCATCCAGGTTTTTTTTGGAATTATTTATACTGTAACGGTCATATTGTACATTCGCGCAACAAAATCCCGAGTTTTAGCAAATCATACCAAGGCTGATCAAAGTGAGGTTGTTGAGACCCCGAATCCACTCTCACCTCAGTTAATCTACCAACACTTATGGATGACATATATGAGGCCACGGTAGTATTTTCTCAATTCGCGTGCCGGCATAGGGCATCAGTGAAACATGAGAGTATGATATAAATTGGCATGACCAAAGTATAGCTATATAGGTGTGACTCGACTAACAGACATTATTAAATTTAGTCTGTGATTCATAAATATTCAAGCAATTACTAATTACTAGTTAATAATTAACTAATGAATAATGAGCATTTAGACATTAAGCAGTGTTATATTTTAAACAAATTTAATAAAAGCAAAATTTAAGTAATAAAGCAAAATAAAATAAAACAATTGAATGACACAATTTTGTTTCACTCGCAGGTGATGACGATAGAATAAGTTACAGGTTGTTTGAATTTACACATTTAGTATTGGGCTTCACTCGCAGCTGATGATGATTAAATAAAGTTATGTTTTGTTTAAATTTATAGATTTAAGATTTGATCTCACTCGCAGGTGACGATGTTTAAATAAAGCTACATTTTGTTCAAATTTAAGGTTACAGGCTGTTTTAATTTACACAATTATTATTTTCTCTCACTCTCAGGTGACGATGATTTATAATTTATCAAGTTACATTTTATGAGCTCTATTATTATAGTAATACAGATTTATTTCAAGTTTAGCTCATGATTAGCTATGCCCTATTTATGCTATGTTTTGACGCTTAGATTTGCTTTAATTAATCTGCAGAAGTGATCATCATCAATTATAATTAATAATTTATTTGATCAGTACATAATTCTCTATATAGATTATAAGCTTACAAAAGCAGATTCAATTTCAGATCAAAGCTGAAATATAAATTATTATGGAGGGATGAACTGATGGTGGGTAATAAGACTTCAGATATCCATATATATATATATATACCATCTGAGTCTGTGCGTTTCGAATGTGCCCTTACTTATAGGATTTGTTACCATGTAACCAGTTCCTTTTTGTACCGAGCCCATTGCTGTGAAAGAGAAAGAGACCTTTTTAGTCCGGGTGATCGAACAGCTATATCAGGATATGTGGATGCTTCTGATCCAGTCTTAAGTGGAGGTAATAGGATGATCCTTAAAATCAAACCCATTGTGGAACGAGAGCTGTCCGAACTAAACATATGGGATGGCTATTAAAACCAGAAGCCCATTCAAGAAATAATATAAGCAATAGATAAATGTGCATACGCGCTTCCTAAGAACACATTCGCCCCCGCTGACTTCATTAATTTATATAAAGTTGAGATGCAAAACATTAGTTTCTTTCTATAGAACCACCGTAAATCAGTTCATAAATTAGCATTTATAATTATGCTATTAAAGAAATATAACGAATCTAATTTATTAAGCTATCTATATAGGCATTTATAGATATATAAGGAGGGCTACAGCATATTTTGGGATAATTATAAGATTAAATTCTAGTTCTATGCTGCATTTAGTCACTTCAGCTAAATATTAACCATCTAATGCAAACCTATTTTTAATCATTCATAGTCGCTTAATTATACAACTAAACTAAGCTTTATTTACCTGTTTCAGAAGGGAGTTTCATTTGTGCACTAATAGCAAAATTATCCATATGTGAGAACCTCTAATCATTTCTCACTAGTTAACTTAAAACTCCGTTCTGAATCAACATAGCATAAACATATAAGTAAATAATTGAAAATAATATCGGCATAGACTTAACTAAAAAAACATAAAATTATAATTAAGATTTCACGTAAGTGAAATCTAAGATTTGGCTTTATTTACTTAGTGCAAAGAAACAAAATTAAGTTATATTAAATATCAAATCAAATGGAGATAAATTATTTTAACTCGGCTTAAATCAGGTTAAATTATATGATTTTAAATTATATCAAATCAGTTAAATCAGGCAAGCTTTACGATACCAAATAATAATTACAAAAGTTACATTTTAGTTAATGAATCAGTATTTGATAGTTTGAAATACATTAGTTTAAATTATATGCAATCATTTTAAATTAGGCAATATTTGCGATACCAAATAATATTACAAAAGTTACATTTTACTTTAAGAATTAATATCCGAAGGTTTGAAATACATTACTTTAAATAATATTGGTCATATAATAATTTGAGCTAGCTTTAATAAGTTATGAGATTTAGTTTAAAGTTCATTTTAAAATTGCAGAAATTTTATCGCTTTAAGTTATTTTCTCAGGCATCTTTCTTAGGCATGTTGAGCATGCTGTTACTTGTATCGGGTATTGGTCTTCCTGTTTCGGCACCAGACTCCCTCCTCTTTCCATAGTACTTAGCCAATCATTTTCATTATTCACAATTTTAGCAATCTGTTTACTCTTAAACTTAATAATAGTTCAGCCTTACTCTCTCTAAAACAAAATGGCTGCAATAGCATTTATACTCTTTCATCCCCTCCTCTCTTTTTACTTTAGTCACATGTGTTTTCTTTATTAACTACCTATAAATAAAGTGAAAACCAAAATCACATGTTTTTCTTCATAGTTCATAATTATTTCTTAAATTTCAGATTCGTCTTCCTAATTAGTTTACTACATTTTGACAAACCAGTGACGGCTGCTGTTATTGACTTGTTTACCAGCTTTGGTCAATTTAATTTCTTTTTCCTTACTTTAAAATCTTTTTTTTTTTAACTTTATAAGTAGGTCAAAATATAGCGAGATGAATCAATTTTATTATTCCCTTACGAAAACAAATCTGAAATTTAGTACCTTTCTAGCAAAGCTTTATTATATGTATAATACGTAAACAGAATTTAACTATATATGCAGGAATATAATTTCAAATATTATTTATAAAATTATTTAACAATATTACATCTATAAAACTAATTAAATAAAGAAAACTTATAATGTTTAACCTGTCACACTATTTCTTCTCTGCATATACATATATCTTGGTTACACATACATCAAGATTTACTTTTTTTAGTAAACAGTAATATATATGTGTGCATATGAGTTGATTAATTATTTATATACATACGCTTTCCATGTTGTATGCTATAATATTAGCACACATACATAACTTTGATTATTAATTTTAAATTTAGTTTGATATACGAGGATTTGAGTATATAGGTATATAAATAAAAGTACTACTCTAGCATATAGTAGATGAAACAGTAGGATAGACATATCAGACTGTTTCAATACTTTATCATGATCATCAATCTTTTAATGCATAAAGATTGTGATATTGCTGTGGTGATTCTTCAGAGTAGTGTGTTATTAAAATCATGTTTGTAAATAAATTAGTGTAATATTAATATACTGTATATTGAAAATTATATAACTACAGAATAATATTAACATATTGAATATTGAAAGTTATAGGATTATAGAATATTATTAAATTATTCGTTCTTCAGTATATTAAAGAATGTTCTAATTTAATTGTATTTGAATAATTTTGTTTTTTGTCATTCATATATACTATTGACTACCATATCCATGACATTTACTTCCAAGTCTCATTGAAAGTCAAATATAATAGAAAATGATATGAAATGTATTTTAAATATGCATGTGTTCCTAAGCATTTATATTATACGATGAAGCCAACACATTCACTGTCTCAATATCTGCTACATAATTTGTTTATACACCAAATGTAATTTAAATATTGATAATTGTAATAATAAAAATATACCTCTCATAGGAGTAGTAATATCTGTTTTGTATATGTATATTAAGTTCTCTTGCTCAAGATAGCTTGGTACAATTGATGGAATGCTTGATTATTATTGGGTGGTAGTAACCTGTACTGGTATTATTTTTATTAAATACATGTTTTGTATGTTAAATTTAATATTACTTTTATTTTTCTATTCTAATGAATCATTAATTTATTATTTATTACTTTACTTAAATTTATAATTTCAAATTTGATGTCATGTTTTTATTCATCTTTCTCCCATTAATAAATTACAGTAATCTTAGATGTATATCAATTTTATTATAGCTATATCCAAATAAATGTGGTATATATATATTTCTTTAAATTTCATATATAATGTATATGGTATATGCCTGTTGTTGATAGATATTACATGATAATTTTGATAGGGCTAATGATATATTCTAGATAAGAGACAAAATGAAATACCAGATTTATTAGTTCAGATACTTAAAATCTCTCCCTCCTCTGATTTTTAAATATGATTGTAGGTAGAAATAATTTTTTTTTTTTTTGCAAAACAAATCAGCAGGAGAAAATATTAATCTATTCCCTTGTAGGAAGACTTGTATTTTGTTTGCAGTAATTAAAAAGCTGGATTTAATAAGATTTAATGAAAATATCTTTCAAAATGTTGACATTAAGTATTGTAATTTAATTAAGTTTTATCTTGTAAGATCTTTGATAATGTAACAGCTAGTAGTTTTAAGTTTTGAAATCTCATCTTTCTCCAGACAGTTTCTTTCATTTAAATATGGTATTTGTGAGACTATTTTTAAAAGGTTAATTAAAAGTGAAATATGGGAAGTTTTAGAATATTGCTTTCAAAATTTAAGAATGTTTCTTTACTGTTTCTGTTAAAAGTGATAGAACCCTCAACCTTTATTTTGACAGAAATCACTTCTCCTGTTTGTTAATTTTTATTAACTAATAATTTAATAAGTTGTTAAAAATGATCTGAAAAGATGTAGAGAGAAAAAAATCATGTCAGCTTGTAAAAAATATAACATTAATTAAAAACATTAGAAGCAATACAGATATATACTGGCATATGGAATCTTATGTTATCCTTATTCATTGATTCTTGAATAAGTATTATTTTTTCTTTCCTTTTTGATATTTATTATAACATGTAGTTTTAATACTAGCATCCATTTTTATGTACAGGGTAGTTCTGTTATTTGGGATTAAGTAATTTAAAAAAAAAAGATCATGAATATAATAAGAAGATTGGGGCCCTGCAATTTTTTTTGTAGAAATAATATTAATACCGTTTAAGTGGGTCAATAAATCTATGGTGAAACAAAATAAATAAATTTAATAAATAGCTATTGCAGGACAAAGACTTATAATTGCCATCCCAAAAAGAAACAGTTAAGAATATAGTAAACCATTAAACATCACATGATCACTATCTCATACTAGCACATAATTGTTATTAAACAAGGCAAAACTCTCCATACAGTAGTACCACCCTGTGCCAACTAGAGTAATCAATGGATGCTAGAAGGCTTGTGCATAAAATCCCTATCTAGTGTCTACTCATCCAATATCCCCAGACTAGTTTCTGGCTTGTGGCCTTCGTCAGTGAGGAGCCTTGGATCTAGCTCCTCACTGATGAAGGCCACAAGCCAGAAACTAGTCTGGGGATATTGGATGAGTAGACACTAGATAGGGATTTTATGCACAAGCCTTCTAGCATCCATTGATTACTCTAGTTGGCACAGGGTGGTACTACTGTATGGAGAGTTTTGCCTTGTTTAAAGAATATATTATTTACTAGATTTATTAATTGCTAATTATTAAGAATTTGTAGTATTTCTCTATTCTTATTTTATTCTTTAGCTAAAAATAGATATACAGTATACTCATTTTCTGACCAACAATTGGTGTTGACTATGGGTCATCTAACAACGAAAAATTATAAATTTGGAACTTAAAAAAGTGTCAATGTATTACTTCGCTTGATTTAAACTCTGATCAGACTCATTATTGATAAATACACTAATCACTTCGTCATAATGATCTTAAAAACGATTTACTTATGATTATATATATATATTAATGTTATTTAGATATTTGCATTTTTTGAATAGTATTTTTTATTTATATAGGGATATATTTATAGAATGATAAAACATTCACACCCAATAAATAAAAAACTCATAATGATAGAAAAAATTATTTTCAAACATCACTTTCTTAATTAGATTTAACTTAGTTATTATCCCAGAAAAAAATTAGAAAAATGTTATATATTTTTTGGTTAGTTTAGTAATGACAAGTTAACCAGAAAATAAAACAAGAATAAAATTTTTTTATTTCATTATGACTGTTAAGGATTATGAATTATTTATGTAAAATGTATTGTTTTCTATGTATTGCTTCCCAGTTTCTCAGAATAAAAAATAATTAATCTTTACCTATTATATATATTGTGATTTTTTTTATGAATTTTTACAAAAACATAGTTTCTGAATTGTTTTGAATTGATTCTAAAGGATATGAATAATGTTTATACGAATAATGTATTTATAATCAATCATATTAATTCACAACATTCCTGAATTGCATTCCATAATCTTGTAAACTATTGAACATTGAAAAAGATTTTAGACTGATTTCTTTCATTATTTCATTTATTAGGTGAGTAGGAGTTTTAACACCTGAATCTTCTATTACTTTGTCAGGCTAGTCATATTTGGTGGGAATTACCTTAAGAATTAATCTTGGAACTTTCTGTTCTATCACTATGCTAAGTGTAAGACTATGAAAAGTAGTGAAAAGTGACCATTGACTATAATGTGCTTGCTTTCTTATTTCTTTATTATAATAACATTTTGTCAAAATTATTTTTTTACAAATAATTATTGAACAAAATACACATTAAGTTTTCTTCCAAAAGACAGGTGGTGTAAATAGACAATCAGTTATAATAAGTATCAATTGTTAATGATGACCATTCATAAATTACAATTGCATATTTTTTGATCTCAAATTTACTTTACTATCTTATTATTAGAGCTGAATCATGAATTTTTAACAAGTTCTTTATGATATATATTAGAAGGGACTTGAATCCAGACTTTCAAGCTCCCTACAGCTATGCACTCCATCTTATACAATTGATACACATGACCACATACATGTGAAGAAGATAAATGATCTCCAATATATGTATTTCGTGCTGAACCAGCACTCATCAGTTGGTCCAGATCACTATCTCCCACACACATATATAATCAGTACTCAAGTCTGAGTGCAAGACCCTTCTAATTACATTAATTTTAGTGTAGAAAATATTCATATATTTGAATATTACATATTCAACCTGTATTCTGCCCATCTCTCTTCTATGTATTTAAATGGATATATTAAGGTCCTATATGTGAGGGGTCAGAGTGACTTAAGGTCAACATCAACAAGGGCTTTGAGTATTTCATCATTAGATTTTCAGTGATATGGATGGTTAAAGAGTTGGAGGGTGGAGAAGATTGAAGCTTGTCCATTAAAGTTTGAAGATTTGCTATCTTATTTAAACTGAACACTGGTTGTATATATGTGTGGGAGATGATGATCTGGACCAACTGATGAGCACTGGTTCAGCATGAAATACATATATTGGAGATCATTTATTTTATTTACATGTATGTGGTCATGTGTATCAATTGTATAAGATGAAGTGTATAGCTGCAGGGAGTTTGAAAATCTGAGTTCAAGTCCCTTCCAATTACATTAAGTTTAATATAAAATATGTACATATATTTAAATTTATAGATATACTGTACCCCATTAAGATGACCTATATACATTTTAATAATATGAGTGCAATTTATAGTATTTGTCATTATTAGGTACCATCAAGTCAACAATGCGTAATTATCTATTTGATTTAATATGCTTTTCAATTGCACAGTCATTATTGTGTTGCTGCTGTTCATTCATCTCATTGCTGATTGTCCTTTTTATCACTATACTTTTTGAGCATTATATATGTATTCAATAAATTAGAATATTTTATTATAATATCAAAGTAGGATACTTTTTACTGATCATTTACCTTCAAATGATAATTTATGCCTAATCTGATCAAATATTTGTTTATTTATTTATTTTTGTGGTTTTACTATTACAACTGATTTTTATTGTATTTAATCATACCTAAGTAAAAGATTAGTAATAGGCATTGTTACAAATGTAGTTACATTCTTTGTCATAATTTGTTGTTTCTTATTATACTCATAACTATCCTAGAATCATTAAATTTAAAGCTTAATCATGAACTTTAATGAGATTTTTTAGCTCATTGATGGGATTAGTGGTAAAGATTGCCGAATTGATTTTCAGTTAAAAAAAAAATTCTGATCGATTAATAAAAATATTGTGCTTAGTTTGTCACTTTAAAGTGTCATTCTGAATAATTGTCCATATAATTATTAATGAATTGTAATATTGACAATCTTATTCTAGTGGCGAAATTGGTTAACATCATGAGCTAAAAATCTATGATTAATTACAAATGAGGAAAACAAAAAATCAATTTGGTTAAATGAATAGGATAAGTTAAAAGATAGTTTTCTTTTTCTAAATTCTTATTGTAGAGCAACGGTTTTTCCAGCTATCTCTTGTAAATAAACAGTCAAAGAGAATGCTTCACCACTGCCAATTCTGGATGATGAAGGTTTGAGGAGTTTTCCATGCTTGTTTTATTCATTTGATAAGAATAGTTAGATACCCATTTAATGATTAGTGTTCCAATATTTAGCAATTAACTGTTGTGACTGTATACCAGCTACTTGAGAGAATTTTAAATCTTTTTTTAAAAAATCACGTATCCTGGATTTGAATCTCAGATTGTAGGCTGGACTGGTGGATGCATTGAGTATATAAGTTTTATTGAATCTGAATCCTTTGGGATTAGATGTTACTTGACCTCCAGAACAATCGATCGTTGTTGAAATTCAAAACCCAGATTGTAGGGGTGATAGGCGGATGCGCACCTCCATGTCACAAGCATATACATTAATTAAGTTAACCTGTGCCTTTGGTGATTATACATATCATTGATTTCCAGGGCAACTGATCATATGATAAATAATAATGCATTTTAATATTTAGAATTTGATAATAAAATAAAGTTTCCTTTATTATTATTTCATTCGGTTTTTTTTAAAAAGTTATCTTATTAATTTAGTTATTTTGTTTTAGCTGCGTTTTATATCATAATTTACCCTTCTGTTATGTGATTTATAATGAAGTCTGCGATATTGTTTTTAATAGATTTTTCATTGTAGTTTTTAAGACCTTTTATTTGTCATTTTTGTGTTGCTTCCATTTTCTTCTTCAATTACCTCATTGGAGAAGTTCTTATCTGTCTCTGTTTATTAAAACAACACTCGTGAGTGTTAGGCAAATATTGACATTTTCTTTTAAATAAATGAATACGGTTAACACTTTACCAAATTGTGTCATTTGAATGACTTATAAAATTGATTAGAAAAATCTCTATTTTTCTGAGTGAATTGTTTTAAAATATTTAGTCTTTTATTATTTATTTGTTTTAACTGATTATAAACAACACCCGTTCTAATATTTTAGATCTAAAATAAATAAATTAACTAATTCAAACTTGTTTAGAAAAAAATATTATATTTCAAAATAATTAGTTCTATTTTAAGTATTTGTTAAAATTTGAATTAATTTTTTCTTCATTAATTTATCTGTATTAATAAAAACCCATGATCTTAATCCCTGTATATAGAATTAAGTAATTTGTTGATAACCAAATTTCTTAATTGAAAGGCTTGTTGCCTGGGATTCAAACTGGATAGTTTGGAGATTTTTTAAAAAAGAGATTAGATTTAGTAGGAACATTTTTGATTTTTTCTGTTAGTCAACTCAGTGAAACAATATTAATGAGCAAATAATTATATAGACATTCTTAGTTGAATAGTAAAGACAATGTGGGCTGGAAAGATGAGAGTTGCATGGATAGAAACAGCAGGTGATCTGACTTTTTGTGTTGATGATTGGCTGTGATATAGTAGAGTTGATTGATAAAAACTAAAAAAAACTTGAATATGTATATATTTGCAGAACAATGATTGATCACTTTTCCACAAGGTGTTAAAACTGATTAGAAATCTCGTTTTACTTTGTGTGAGTGGTGTGGCGAATGTTCTCAAGTTACCAACATGAGCATAAAATATTGATACCTGTAATAAAAATACAATCATATTTTTTTAACTGAGATTTAAAGTTTATATCTGGGCTAGAGATAATCTCTAGTTTAATAAATGATTAGTAATAATTATTAATATATTTATCTGAAGCAGTTAGTGACAAAGTTGTGAGTGCAGAAAAATTGTAAAAAAATTTCTGTGTTATGAGATTGTTTTGTTTGATAATTTTGTTCAGACTGTGAATCTGGAACAGATTATTCCTGAATACATATATTTCATTATAAACTAAAATGAACAAATACATGACCTTTGGTAACTAATTACATTTCTTATAGCAGATCCTAGTATAGTTCTATTTAAATATCTAATTGAGATTTATATATAATTGATATTTAATTTGATCTGAATTTTTTATAATGTTTAAATTACAGATTGTACATCAAGTAATATATTTTAATTAATCTTGAAGGAATCAATATGTATTATAATAAATATATTATAACAGTACTCTGATTAACAAGGTGGCTATATTTTTCTTTCATCTTTACTACTAATTTGTCATTTTGAAATTTGTATTTTTCATTTCCTCTTCTTCAAGATAACAACTGAAAAATGGGCTGGGAGGGAGGATGACCTTAGGAAAATTATTATGCTTTTAAAATATATTTCAATTGATATGTTGTTTTTATAAATTGTGCACATAAATAATATTAAAAAGTTAGTAGAAATTTTACTAATGAATAATTTATTCATTTAGTGTATGGATTTTAACTGCTTATCTGTTAACAAGATATCATAAATGAAACTATAGATATTCCAACCAGGAGATAGATTCACTAGTGACTTTATTAAGTCCTTCAATTTTGCCACTGTAACCATAAATTTGATAGTCATTAACAGTGTGGTTCATAGTTTGTATTTGCTCACATTTACAAAGAGCAATGGCTGATAAATTACACTTATGAAGCAGATCAACATAGTAACTATGTGTTGTCAACATATTGATGACATTCCAGTTGTGTTTAGGAAAATCAAATCAAATGGGTTTTATTGTTGGATCTGAAAAAAGAAATTTATTTAGAATCTCATAAAAATTTCATTTTTTATATTATAATTCTTTGCATGAAGGTTTTTGATTGAATATCTAAAACAGGCATCTTGATTTGAGGCAAGTCTTAGTTAATGAAGTTATATCTTGAGTTGGCAGAACTAAACCTCCTAATAATTTTTTATACTTTTCTGTGAAGCAATTTCTCTTTTGATATCTGATTGGAGAAATATGTGAAAGAATAGGAAATCATTACAAAAAAGTAGACCCAAGTGCATCAGTAATATTTTTCATGGTAATATTTAATTGAGTATCCAGAAGTTTAGTATGAGAACTTTTTTTTCAATGTGCAATAATATTCACCAATGGAAAATGCTAATACTAAGAAAGCTGTTCATAAAGTAATCTCAAATAGTGTTATTCAGTTTTTCAAGAAGTATATTCTTCCAGATTAATTTTGTTCTAATCTTAGATAAATGAGAAAAATAAATTAAGTTACAATCCAAAGTCACTCCTAAATAACATGGGATAAGACCATATTTCAAACTATTATTGCAAACGGTTATATTCAAATTACAATATGATTTTCTACTGTTCAAATTAAAAATTACAAATACTGTTTTCACTGGATTAGGATTAAGATCCCAGTCTTTGAATTCCAATTTTTTCATATCCTTATTAGTGAAAGATTTTCTATTTCAGTAAAGGATCTCTTTTCAGAAGTTGAAGCAATATCATCATCATAAATGAATTGCCTGCCTTTTGTATCGAGGGTGTGAAAAATTGAAACTCGGTGCCAGTCCATTTAGTAAAATTTTGTATCTATTACATTTGATGTCACTTGAATTTTTATATTAGAGAATATTTTGTCAAGTAAATTAATGGTTTTCCTATAATTAAGAATTTTAAAACTTTTAGAAGGTAATTTTTCTAAACAGAATCATAAGCTGAGATTAAATCAGTAAAAATAGCATCAGCTTTTAATTTATTTTGAAATTCTTTTTCTAAATGAATTGCTAAAGATAAAATTTATTTATAAGAACTTTTTCTTGGCCTAACTCTTAATTACTGGTAAAATTCTTGTTAATATGATTCTTTCAAAAAGCTTATAGGATATACATAATAATGATATTGGTTAATAATTTTTTTAGATCATTGTTGGCTTTGTTTAGTTTTAAAATTAATTTATTAAATGTTATCAAAAAACTAGTTAAACTTTACCAGAAGAAATGGAAGTTCGGGTTAAACTTAATTGATGAATTAATTTTTTTGTTATTTATATACTGCATTGATATAAAAATATATATCTAATAGATATTTAAAAGAATAAAATAATTTTTATTTTGCATTTATATTTATTTTAATTTCCAGTAGCTTACACTATTTTGAAAAAATGGAAGGTGTATATAAAGTACCAATTGATGAGTATTGCATGTTAATTATATATCTTTTTTAAATCTAGAAAATCATTTATCCAGAATCAATTATTGAGAAAATAGGTAATAACATCACTTTTCATTAAAAATTTAAAATCTTGAATTAATATCCTATTCAACTTTCTCAATTTCAACGAATTCTTTCAAGTTCTAATTAACCATGTCAAAAACTTTTTCCAAAAAAAAAAAAGGAAAAAAAAAGCCTTTTTTGTAAAATGTCTATAATCAAAGTCACTTAAACTGGATTTTAATATTTGTAAATGTTATTGAAAAGCTTTTATTGAACTTATTATTACATTTTTATCTTTATCTTGCAATTTTAAATTAAGTTAAAATAAAATCCGATTACAAGAATAAACTTTGTAACCACTTTTTGTCCCTTAAAACCAGTTTTTTCTTGAGAAAAAATTTAATATCATTAATTAAGTCAACAAAACCTTTCAAAACTATTTCTAGTCCAGTAAACTTTACTGCACCACAAAAATTGTCCCTCTTGTCTTTATTTTATAATGCAAAATAGTCCTTTCTGAAGAGCAGTTTTGAATAAGGCAACTGACAGCTGTTGCATGCAGTAGTGTTTCTAAGGTTGGTCAACCAAGCATATGTCCAGGGGCTAGTGGAGTCCTCCATGGAGCTACCTTATTTTAATCAACAACATAATATATATCTTACACACTAATAAAATAGATTGGAGAGACTGACAATCTGATGCAAGTTCTTATATGTAAATAAATAAAATCATTTTATTTATTTATTCATTTTTTTACTTGTTGGGGGTTCCGTCCATATTTATGCCCAGGGTCTAAAAGTCCAAAAAATGGTGCTGGTTACATGTATAGAGAATTATATTTTCAAATGACAGAATTTATATAATTTTCAATTAGTATTGCTTTAAGTTGATGGACATTCCATGTTTAATTTGTTAACATTTTAATTTTGTCATTAAAATCATAGCCATTTTCTACAGTTATTAAATTGTTGCAAATTGAAAAACTATAAATCTAATACAGTTACTTTACTCCATAGTTCCTTTTCACTTCAGAAAACCTTTTAATTTGACCATTCACCTCCTATTTTTTCTTTTTTTTAATTTCTTGTAATCCAATTTAAGAAATTCAGTTATCTATCTATTACCAACTCTTGCAGTGACGTGTCCAGAACAACTCTGCTCCAAACTTTTAATTCTTTACTTCATATGTATACATAGATATATAGAGCAATTCAAAACCAAAATAATTAATAAAATGGGCTATTGTAGAAATAATAAAATCTGGATTGCTCTATCATATTTATCACATATGGCTAATAAAATAACACAAATATGCTCAGACAAATTTACTGTCAGATTCAAGACTCATAAATTTAACATTGTCAATACAAAGGACAAAATTTTAACACTGGACTACCCCAATATGGTCTATGCTGTAAACTGCAGCCAAAAAGACTGTTCATGTGTATATTATGTTGAGAGCAGGGCAAGTCTTATGACTCAACAATCATTCATCATCATCATTATCAACCATTATCAATCCACTGCAGGATGAAGGTCTCTCCAAGTTTAATCCATCTTCTCCGATCTTCAGCTTCTCTTCTTCACATCACCCCTGCACACTTTCTTATTTCATCCATCCATCTCACATGTGGTCTCTTTCTGGGTCTTTTACAATCTCTTGGAATCCAGTTTAAAATTTCAATTGTCCATCTATTATCATCTCTTCTAGCAATATGACCAGCCCAACTCCACTTCAATCTTTTAATTTTTTCAATGAGGTCAGTAACACCTGTTTGTTCTCTTACCCATACATTGCGTTTTCGATCTCTTCGTGTTACTCCCAACATACATCTCTCCATACTTCTTTGAGTGGTCTGAAGTCTCTGTATTGCTCTTCTATTAAGTGTCCAAGTCTCAGATCCATAAATAAGAACTGGTAAAACACATTTGTTAAAAACCTTCCTTTTCAAACACATAGGCATATTTCCTTTTAGTATCAAGTTATTTCTACCAAAAGCACTCCAACCAAGTTTAATTCTATGATTAATTTCTTCCATTATGTTTCCATCTGTATTAATAATCTGACCAAGGTATTTGTAACTGTTAACTTCTTCTAATTCATCATAATCAATCTTTATTTTCATATTTTGAGCAAATCGATTAAACATTACTTTAGTCTTTTTAACATTTATCTTTAGTCCTACTTTCCTACTTTCATCTGATAATTCCTGCAACATATCCTGCAGCTCTGAAGCATTATTTGCAAAAACAACTACATCATCTGCGAAATCTAAATGACTTAAATAATCTCCATTTACTTTCACTCCTTTAGTTTCCCATTTTAATCCACAAAATACTTCTTGCAGCACTGCTGTAAAAAGTTTTGGAGATATGGAGTCACCTTGTCTTACACCTTTCTCAATGTTGACTTTCCCAGTATCATTATGTAATCTAATTGTTGCTGTTGCATTTTTATAAATATTCTTCAAAATATGACAATAACCTGGATCTATACCTTGATGATCCAATGCTTTAATCACTGAAGAAATGTTTATAGAATCAAATGCCTTTTCATAATCTACAAATCCAAAACATAATGACAACTCATATTCATTTGTCCTTTCTATAACTTCTCTCAACACCTGGATATGATCTACTGTACTAAAACCACTTTTAAATCCAGCTTGTTCTCTTGGTTGGTGGAAATCCAATGTTCTCTGTAGACGAGTTGTAATTATCTTGGTAAAAATTTTATATAAAACTGATAAAAGGCTGATAGGTCTGTAATTTCTAATATCTTCTTTATCACCTTTTTTAAATATTAATATTATTACTGCATTCTTCCAATCATCCGGTACATCTTTATCATTTAGACATTTGGTATATAACTTTGCTAAAAAATTTTCTATTTCTTCACCTGCTTCTTTTAATATATCAATTATAATTCCATCATTACCTGGAGCCTTTCCCTTCTTCATACATTTAATTGCATGTCTCACTTCTTCATTTAAAATTCTGGGCAATTCGGAAGATGTAATAGATATAGGAGGTACTTGTTCTTTATTACTATATAATTCTTGATAAAAATCTTCTACCAATTTCATGATGTCATCTCTCTTTTTAGTAACAATTCCATCTTTTTTTCTTATTGCAGATATAAATTTCCTACCAATACCAAAATGACATTTTACATTCTTAAGACTTTTATTTTCTTCTACAGCTTTCCTTGCTAGTTCACAATTATACTTTCTTATATCATTTTCAACTCTTTTCCGCACCATTTTACAAAATTCAAGATATTCAATTCTTTTTAATGCATCATTTTTGTATATCTTCATATTCCTTCTTTTCTTCATAAATTCTCTAGTCTCAGTAGAAATTTTATTGGTCAATTGCTGCTTTTTTCTACCAGCTATCTTTGTTGCAGTTTTTAAAAGTGTATCAGTTATTTTCATATTAATTTCATTCAAATCTGAATCATGCTCAAAATCTACTAATACTTGAAACCGATTTCTAAGTTCTAATTTAAATTCATTAGAATGTTTCTGAAGATTAGGAATATCAACTGTAAATATTGTTTTTCTTAATAATTTTTGTCTCTCTAGTTTCACATTAACACGTATCTTACACCTTACTAATCGATGATCACTTCCTGTGTTAAATTTATTAAGAACATTACAATCATGAAATATGTATTTCCTATTAGCCAAAATATAATCCAATTCTGCTGTACCTTCATTTGGATGCTTCCATGTCCATTTCCTTTTAACATTTTTCTCAAAAAAAGAATTCATAATATAAAGTTTTTCTTTTTCTGCAAACTCCACAAGTCTATGTCCTCTCTCATTTCTATTACCATAACCAAAATTACCTACAGCACTTTCATCTTTCATTTGTTTACCAATTCTAGCATTAAAGTCTCCCATAATGATTTTAAAATGTTGTTTACTCTGATCAAAAGCCTTTTGTACATCCACATAAAAATCTTCTACTACTTCATCACTATGAGAACTTGTTGGGGCATAAACCTGAATTATCTGCATTTGATATCTGCTATTAAGTTGTATAACTAATCTTGCCACTCTGTCTGATACACCATCAATCTCCACAATATTGTTCTTCCACTTTTTATTTATAATGAATCCTACTCCACTTGTATTTCCAATATTTGTGCCTTTATAATAGAGTATATGTCCACTTTTTAAATCAATTGTCTCTTCACCTTTTCTTCTAACTTCACAAAGTCCAATAATGTCCCATTTAATATAAGAGAGTTCTTCTTCTAATTCTTGCAATCTTCCTTCACTTGAAAGTGATCTGCAGTTGTAAGTACCTAAATAAAAAGTCGTCATCAAATGGCAGCCTGGGTCCGCAATCAGGGGATTCTTAGCACCCTCCACCTTCGGCCACCAACCGCTGCCTTGGTTGGTGACTTTACAGCCTCCTGGGAATAAGGGCCATGCTTTATTTTTGTCTGTCATAATTGTATATATGTATTGGAAAAATATTTATCATTTACACAAACATTCATTCTGCCTTATCAGGCACTGAGAAGAAAGACCATGGTGTTTCTTGATCTTAAACTCAGAGGTAAAAAGCCAATAAACTCACCATGCTGGCTAATGCGTGTTGGTGAGCAGCTCATCCATGTTCGTATACTATATGAATAATCACATAGTAATAACAGCTGCAACGACAAGAACGTATGGAGTGGACATTAGGAATTTGCCCTGCTCGGTTCCTTTAAGGCCTCCAAGAGGAATCAAAGGGTCTCCTTTTAGTTAATAGCAAACTCCTTTCTGCAGCTCAACAGTCATTAATGTATAAAAAAATCTAATTAATATTAATCTTGAAATGGTTAATTTATCCATCTTTCAAAATCACAAGAGAGAGCACTGTCATAGCTGTGATCTGAGTGCTGTTAAAGTTATGTGTGAAGAGAGACTCACTTTTAATTTGTTCTGATATATTTTTTATAATTTCAATTTTTGCATCAGAGCGCACAGAAAAATTTGGCTAGATGTGGATACTTAGTTTGATATAATTAATTAAGGCCCCCTTTTTTTTTAAATCAATTGTTATTCTAAAATAATTATTGTACATGAATTTTATCTTCTTTTTGGTCGAGTTGTACAAAGTGTTTTCAATTGCACTTAAACCAGGCAAGAATCACACAAAGTATTTTATGGCAAGAATCGCAATGTAGCAAACATTTCAAATATTTGAAATATCCAGTCGGTGTTTATTAATTTGCTGTCCTCAGTCGTCACCTAAAAATTGCATTTTTTTTGGGAAAAACAACAATAATAACAAAAAAAAAAAAAACTACTAAGAACTTTCTTGCCCACTTTTTAATGTTCATTTATAATAAATCAAATATGCTAACATCACACTATTATATATTAGATGGTCAGACTTCTTGAAAGCTTCTAAATATTTTTTTTTGTTGTGGCAATTTAATATGAATTTTGCTTATTAGAAAGTGGAATGCAATATATTTCTTGTTGTCTTTGTTTACAGGGACCTGTTTGTAGTTGAATTGGTGTTATCTATGTTAAAATATTTTACTTTCTCCATTCTTCATATTATTTTTTTCTTAGAACATGATAATCTATTGATGTAGTAATCACATTAATTTTCTAAGATCTACTAATGTCACTCAAGTTTGAGTATCTATTTTTCCTTTTATCTTCTTCATTCTCTATAATTTTTCTTAATATTATCATCAGTTTGTCTTTGATAGCAAATGATTGTGTAAATATCAGCATTCTATTACAGAATTCCATATGGTATGGATTTTTATTATCTTTTCCCAAAACTTCTGTGTTTTTTATGACACTGTTTAGTCAGGATACCTTATCTTCATTTTTTTAAAAAAAAAAAAAAAACTATTTTAAGCTGAATATATAGTGCAATAACAAAACTCAGATAAAAACTGTTGTACAGTTAAAACTGTCAGCTGGATTGAAAAATGTTGAGAGTGTAAAGGAGTTTTGAAATATTGCTATTTATATTAGACAATATATGTCATTGATATTTAATTTGTTAAATAATGAGATGCTGTTCCAATCTTTATTATCATTTCGATCAGTATCATGTTAGTCATCCATAGTTTTTTAATTATCTATTCTGTGATCAGTATTATCATGTTTTTTATGATATATTTAGCATTAACTTTACTAAAACTGGTAAGGATTAAGTCAAAGCACAGAGTTGCATGTTTGAAGAGCAAAATTCACCAATAGCTATCGGCTCTATAATTCAGCATTTAATACATATATATAAATGAGCATATCTATTTACAATCATACATGCTTTTACGTATAACATACAAATAAAATTCACTCCACTGTATCATCTACGTCATATAAACTTAAACAACTTTTTATTTTTAAGAATTGAAAAGAAAGGAAGAAAAAAAACTTTTGGTGGAAATCATCATAATAAATATCTTCACAACATAATTTGTATACATTCTTAGTAACTTGATTATTATTTATAGTTAATTTTTTAATATTTTAAATTACTTTTTGTTTCTGACAAGGAGTTTTAATTAAGTTTAGTAATTTCACGTGACTGCTTTTTTTTTTTATTACATTCCTTTTTCTTCAAACGTCCGCATGCACTTAAAATTGATCAGCTGAAATTATGTTATTGTTATCACTGCTGTTTCTAAATCTTTTATATTCTAACTTACAAATTTCCTCTTTTTTTTGTTTAAAATCTGAAAACTATTCCCCATGTCAGTCTCTGTGAGGAATGATAAATTGAGAAAAGTGTCAGAAAATGTTTCAGTTTCAAAAATATTTTTTTTTTTTTTTAGCAAAACAAAAGAAAAGGTGGGGGAAAGAGCTAAGCACTCATACAAGTTATAATGAAGTTTTATTTAATTACTTCAAATTTGTTTGGCAACCTTTTTTAAATTGAATAAATAAATATCATTGTACGCAAGCTATTTATGTCAATTTATGCCACAACTAGACATGTAGTTGATCTGGATATGGTGTTAGAAGAGATAATAGATGGACGGGTAAAGTATTAACACAGATCCTAAGACTTTGTAAAAACATACGAGATGGATAGATGCGATGAAGGAAGTTTTCTGAATATGTAAAGAAGAGAAGCTATGAATCAGAGAGGTTGGATTAAACTTTGAGAAATCTTCATTCTGTTGTGGGTTGATAATAGCGATCCATGTACTTCTCAACTTTTTGCTCTTAATTTTTTTTTGTTAGGTCATTGTAAAACATTAAACACATCATACGCTATTTTTTTTTGAAGTTATATGTACAGTTCTCATTTGAAGGCATATTGGAATTATTAGTCAAAGACGGAAAATTAACTTATATTTTCGTGGTTCCAGTAATAAAATTTTGTGAGATGAGTGATAACAGTTTCTTTTTTTTAAACATTTTTTTTTTCACTATTATTAAAATAGTTTTGGATTTAAGAACACTTTAAATTGTTCTCCAGAACTTCCAGTTAATCTGCATCACAGTTTCGGAAAAAATAATTTCCCCAGGGTTTAAAATTACCCATACCATTTAATCAGTTGCATTGGTATGAAAAATTATTTATTTAATTATTACAATAATTGAACATATATTCTCTTCTATATTTTTTATTTTATATATAATCATTTATATATCTATTATGCCAATACTTTAACTTTTATATGATCAATTAATTCATTTGTGACTTTACTCTAAATGTAAAAAAAAAAGAAATCACACATCTTCAGCTATTCCAGGGAAGCCATGTCATAGTTTTATTCTGTATTGAACAGATTTATGATCATAGTAGGAGGCTATTGTTTATATTTATTGTATTACAACTTTTTTCTAAATAATTATGAATTTTGACAGTGTTTGCAGTTGTAAGTATCTAAATAAAAGGCTTTACTTAAAGGAAAGGGTAACGATTATAGAAAGATGAACAATTATAGGCAGGTAGCTGTAATGTTGGCATTGTATAAAGTTTTTCCATATATAGTGGCTGGAGGGGTGGCAAAATAGATGGAAGAAAATAATGTAGTGGAAGAAATGCAAAGAGGTTTTAGAAAGGATAGACATATAGGAGACAGTTTATTTGTAGTCACACAACATATAGAAATGAATAAGAATACAGGTAGGCAATTATGTATGGCTTTATAAATATAAAGAAAGTATATAATGGAATGAATAGAAATAGATTATGGATAAGTATAATAAATTTTGGTTTGAATGGGGCTTTAGTGGATCTTATTAAGAGATTGTATGAAAATAATTATTATAAATATCAATTAGTAAATATAGAATCAGAGTTAAAGTGAAGTGGGATTAAGGTATGGATGCCCTATGTCACCTATTTTCTTTTTGTTATGTTTAAGAAAAATGGAAAGGGCAATAGAAAGATTAGGCAGAAGGATAGATATACCATTATTAGATGGCAAGGGAGATTATACATTATCAAGTTTTTTATTTGTGATATTTTCTTCAAATTACTTAATTTTAAGGAATAATACTCCTTTATGTTGTTTATCTTATAATCAATAAAATACAATATAAATTTTTATTATATTATAACAACAACTTATAAATACATTAACATAATAATTATATATATAAAAGCCTTTTTCTGTAATTCTAAATTTTTTACCCTTTTCAATATAATACCTCCCACTAATACTAACACATATATTACGTACATAGCGACATCTACCGACATTTCCTATAATTCATTATTTCTATCAATTTATTTCCCTTTATATTACTTTCCATTCTTTATCCATTACCCAATCATTCATTAAATCAATTGACTTTTTGTAAATGTTCATACATGTATTTATATTATATTTTATATAATTTGTTTCATATATTTTCCTTCTATTTATTTTCTTAATATAATTTAATGGTCTTATGTTTTTAATACAATCTTATTTTATGTCCAAATTTTAAATAATGAACATATAATGCAGATCTATCATCCCTCCTTTCAATAGTACTATTATGTTCTTTTGCCCTTTGTTCTAATTATTTAGATGTTTGTCCATAATAAACCATTTTATATACCCCACAAGTAATTTTATATACTGTTCCCTTTATATATTTCATATCATCTTTAATTTTATAATTTCCTATTAATATATCTAAATTTTTACTATTAGACCATCTTATTTTTATATTTTTATCCATATAATTTTTATTTTTAGTTAATGTATCATAAATTTTAGGTATATATGCAATTTTTATCCATTTTATATTATTTAATATTTTATTCCCTCTAATATTATTTTTATTATCATATAATATATTCCTAATATTTCTTCGATTATATCCATAGTTAGAATATAATTTAATAAATTGTTCTTTTTGTACTACAGCAGTTTTTTTTATCTGTATTATACCTATCATTTTTAATTTTAAAATTCTTAATTACTGCCATCTTTTGCATCCATGCTTGTTGTGAATCCCTATAAATTATTTTCCTTATTTTATCTTCTTTAATAAAATGATTTAATACAATCATATTATTGTTTATCTTTATTTCTATATCTAAATATTTTATTTTATTATCTATTTCTTTTATCATAAACTTTATATTATTTATATTATTATTAATTTCATTATATATCTTTTTTATAACTCTTTTATTTCCTATTACTAAAATATCATCTACATATCTAAAATATACTTTTATTTCTTTATTTATTATTCTATTCTTGACAATATTTAATTCCATTTCATTTATAAATATAGATGCCATTAACCCACTTATTGCACATCCCATAACCCATCCCTTATTTATATCCCAACATTCATCTTTATGTTTAAAATATAAACTATTATTTATTAAATTTAAGCCCTGTTCCATAATGTCAATTATTTCCATATCCTAAATATACATTTTTAATTTTTGTATTACTATTTTGATACTTTCTTAAAATTTGGACATAAAATAGATTGTATTAAAAACATAAGACCATTAAATTATATAAAGGAAATAAATAGAAGGAAAATATATGAAAGAAATTATAAAAAATATAATATAAATACATGTATGAACATTTACAAAAAGTCAATTGATTTAACGAATGATTGGATAATGGATAGGGAATGGTAAGTAATATAAAGGGGAATATATAAATAAATTGATAGAAATAATGAATTATAGGAAATGTTGGTAGATGTTGCTATGTACTTAATATACATGTTAGTATTAGTAGAAGGTATTATATTGAAAAGGATAAAAAAATTAGAAATACCGAAAAAGGCTTTTATACATATAATTATTATGATAATGTATTTATAAGTTGTTGTTATAATATAATAAAGATTTATATTGTATTTTATTGATTTTTTTATGCACAGAAAGTAGGAAAGATATGGAAATTGTGCAGAGGTAGGTAAAGAGATGGGGATCAAATTTAGTGAAGAAAAATCAAAAGTAATGATAAATGCTGGGGGAAGAGAAGAAATAATTTTTCTTTGGGGATATAAAGTTAAGTATGGTGAATAGTAATTTCTTGGAGGAATTGGGGGAAAAATTGATAAATGAAGCAAAGAAAACAGAGGGATTGATAAAGAAATTAACAGTGTTTTCATATAATAAATATGATGTAGTGAAATGGAAACCTTCCAATCTCTTTCCGTTTCACCATCAACCTAATGACTTACTCATCTGAACTAGTTTCGAACCTATCTTAAATGTAAAATGTTATATATAAGTCGAGCGGTAAAACTTTGTTATCATGGCCGCTTGAATGGCATCATCCATTTACATATGAAAATACGCTATAATTAGACAGGTTTACTAAAATTATAGCGTAGAAGTCCTCATAATTATTCATAAAATGTTTTATTAATTTTCAATCAATTCTTAATTATATTCGCTATTATATTCGTATGTGGATGGATAATTTAAACCTTGGAATGATGGTATAATGATTTGTATATATATTTAAGTTTAAATAAAAAGATATAGTGTAAAATGTTTTCTTTAAAATATATTTAACGGGTTTTCGGATTTAATGTTTTATAGATATAGCTGAAACTAAAGTATTTTTTATAAGATCTGTCAAATATTTTTAAAAAAAAATTTAGAAATAAAAAAATCCTCTTAATAAAAAAAAAAAAGAATTTAAAAAAAAAAAAACCTGGAAAAAAAAAAATTTTTTTAAGGAGGGGTGATGGGGGAGAGGGGAGTATCATTTATTTAAACCCCCCAAAAGGGGCGGGCCCAATTAGCTTAAAAGGCTGATATTGGAATGAGTTAAAAGTTAAAATAAAAATCATCCGTTTATAATTAAAAATGAGAATTTTGTGTAAACAAGAAATCAATTAGTGACCGCACCTGGGGTAAAAGTAAAATGTAGTTTACTGATCGATTTTGTTTCAACAAAAGACTTTATCATTAAATCAGAGTACCATTACTTCTGCTAAGCCTTAACATTTTATAACACCTAAAAAGGAATTTAATTAGTGAAATCTGAATCAAATTATATGATTTATATATTTTAATAATTTTTAAGTAAATTAAAAATAACACCTCGGAGACTTTATCAGTAGTAGAAATTAGATTATATGATTTAGTTTAATTAAAAGTCAATTGGTCCTGAGGCAAACGAAATTCCAAAAAGGTGTTAAGGCTTGGTGAAAATATATAAATAGGCCAGATTTTAAGCGGGAAGAGATACTCCATCTTGCTTTTGAAGAGCTGTTGCTACGAAAAGCTAAAAATTGTTAATTTAACTATGGCCTGCTAGTCAGCCAAGAATTGCTGCCATCCCCGTGATGGAACACCAACGTTCAATCCATCCAATGCCGAAGCAACAACCAACAAGCTTATACCAAATAAAAGATGCTGTAAGCCATTAAAAGGGACTTGCCTTCATTCCAATTTCCATCCAGCTACAGAAGCACCATTTTAAATGGTCTCCCAACTAAATTGAAGATGCCATAAGCCGCCAAAGAACTCGCCTTCCTGCCAGCTCGAGTATCTCCAGTCCAACTATAGGAGAACTGTCTTAATATTATTAAAATTGCAGAGCTCTGTGTAAAATTCAAAATGATGTTTATTTCTTCAAAATCAGGTTAGCTAACCCTATTAATGTAAACTCTGTCTTAATTTTCTAATATTTGAATACTATAAATGACCTACTTATGCTAAATTTCTTTATTGATTTAATGTTTTGCAATATAATTTGATCACTGCAGTATATTTACTTTTTTTTAATTATTTTAATAATTATTAATTATGCCTACATTTCGAAACGGTGTGCATTTAATTACAAAATATGTTTCTTTTTTGATATAATTTAAAATCTTTGAATTATTAGTTATTATAATGTCATTTTGCACGCTGTCTCGAACCCTATTTCTAAATAATGGTGACCCTTTGTGCTCATTATTATTTTGTCATTTAGTAAATAATTAATGTGAATATAAAATGTGGCTTATAAATCCAAATTTGCAACCTTTAATTTATGTTACTAAAGATTAAACTAGCCTGGAGTGTAATCATAAGTATATTTTTTTTTAGTAAAGTATTCGTAAGTCCCTTAAATATACTTCCCCCCCTTTTAAAAGTTTAGTAGCTATAGATAACTAAAGAGATTGAATGGGATAAAGTAAAGTTTGTATATATATATTCCCGTCAGTAGCATATCGTATTTCTCATGCTACAGAAGAGTTGGCTTTTTTGATCTGATAAACTAGTGTTTCTTTAATGTATATTTTTAATATACTTCGGCTTGGCGGATGGGAAATTTATTAATATTTTCTCATTGTCCTGTTTCTTTTTTGATATATATAAGATGGAGCCATGGTAAGTCCAGTCCATCTTCCTCTCTTTAGGGTAGTGCAGTAGCTCAGACTGAGCTAAGGGTCAGATTAGCACATAAGTCCTCTGCCTCTTATGAACCAAATAAAGGTTTCCTTTTAGCAGCATGACAACCGGTTATTGGGTAAACCAGTGTTAGTCACAAAACCCTAAAAGCTATTCTTCCATCCACAGAGCAACTTTATTATTATATTTTACTTGTGCCTAGAGTGTTAGTAAAATCTCTATAGCCAACTCTGCCTCCCTAATATGCAGTCTTCGGCATTGATCCGAAGCATTCTTGAAAACCCGTTCGATCTAAAGCTATCTGGGATGCTTGATATGCCCATATTTAATATAAAAATTTATTATAATCACATGTATTATTACGTTTCACTCCAGACTTGGTTTGATTTCATGTATAATAGCCACTCGAATTGATGATGAAAGGGCATAACTAATAAGAGGAACGTAGTGATTAATTATATAGCATAATATTTAGCTTCATTAATAGCAAGAAACTTATTTTGCCAACGTATCAATTATTGTTGTACAGATTGCCTTGATTAATGCTGCGTAGTCTGTGAATAAAAATGCCTGCGTGCATTATTTATCGCTAAATAATGTTATATTAAAATACATCTGAAATTGTCAATAAATATATTTTATAATTCATCATATATCTGTCTCATTATTGAATCAATCCAATTCACTAATTGACCATAACTATTCATTAGTAAAGCCCCTATTAATTAATATATTAGATTTTATCTTTGGAATGTCTCTAGTATTAAGTTGTTTATATGTATGTTTAAGTCCATGAGTCTTATTGTTTCTTCGATTTGCTAGTGGGCCAGAGTAAGAATTAAATCTCGTGCTATCATTGTTATGTTGTCCATTAGATGATTGATCTGGGGCTTAGAGAGTGAGTTCAAATCCAGGCTGGTCTGACCTAAATCTCTGGCTTGACTGGGTTTGAAGTACATTTTGTGAGTTCCAGCTCGTGTTAGATGGATAAACATATTTTGACCGGTACAGTAGCAAGAATCGTATGAAAGGAAGTGGCAGTAGTGGGGTTAACCTATGGTGAAGTTGTGTTCTGTGTTAGTAAAGAGGTGTTAAATTACTTAGAAAAAGTACAAAGAAAAGTAGGAAGACATGCATTAAATGCAGATGTGTGGATGGCAAAGGAGGCAACTCAAGGAGAAATGGGATGGGTAAAGTTTTTATATGAGAAATGCAAAAGGTAAAATGAAAATATTTGGTTGATTGCAATTTATGGATAGTAAGCGAATAGCGAAAATAGTATTTAATTGAGTTATGAATAAAAGATAGGCAACAAGATGGGTGAAAGATAGTACAGTCACAGAAGATTTTGATAAAGACTTTATATCAGTATACTTGTACAAAGGGTGAGGTGATATGTTAGGAGGATTGACGAGTGTTGTATTGGCAAAGACTGGAATAGAACAATAGTTGTATTAATAAATATTAGGGAGATGGAGAACTAGTACAGAGAGTAAAAAGAGCTTAAATATATATAGAAGTCAACAGAATATTGGATGTGAGTTAATTTATATCAGGGAAAGTGGTTTACTATTTAAGGCTCAAACAGGATCACTAACAACAAGGAATATGCACATAAAAAGAGAAATGTAGTTGATTTAGTTTGCAGGTTTTGTAAGGAAGGTATGGAAAATATTACAAATTTTTAAATAGAAAGTAAATGCTTAAAAGCAGAAAGGGTACAAATAAGAAAGTTATGGGAGAATAAATGTAGACCAAGTGATTATACAGAAAGTGTATTATTGGTCCTTATGCTGGGGTTGGAAAAAGATAAGGGGGATCTAGATACAAAGATCATGAAGTGGAAATAGGATAGAGCAGATAGAGAAGAATATGGGAAAAACTTAGGATGGGGAATGAAAGGGAAGATAAAATGGGTAACATTTTTCTTGGGCATGTTGATTGAGAGAAGTAGCCATATCACATCCCAACACAATATTGTATTTATTTATCAATGCCATATATTTTCTTTTTAAGTATCTTTTAAAATATATAGAATTCTAAGAAAAAAACTATTGTTGTTATGAATGGTTAATGACTTCCAAGTACTGTAAATTTTTTTTTCTCTCTGTTATAGTTTATTAAAAATTAATATGAAACATCTTTGTTGTGAAAAATTATGAACCCCGCCTCCGTTTAATTTCTCCTCTCAACCTTCTACATACTTGTATTTTTATTTAAATATTTATGATTTCACTTTAATGATATTAACGGCTTAGAAAAGTTGATATGAGGAATTCAAGCATTTTTTTAAAAAAAAAACAAAAAACAACAAACCAGGTCAAATTGTTGAATGTGATGCTAATTTTTAATATAGTAATATATTTTTATCTATCACGTGATTTTATTTACAAACAATATTCAAAGATGATAATTTATTTTTAGACTGAAAGTAGCTTGATCGCAAAATAACTGAAATATCTATATAATTGATGTTTTGATCGTCTTTTACAACTTTTAGAGAGAGAACTAAGCAGGAATTTGTTATGGAATTCTTATTTAAACCTTTGACTCGTATGATGTCATTGTTGACAACGTATGGGAAAGTCATTTAGAATGACTGTATTGCAATCACGGAGTCATTATATTATCTAGTGTATATATATATTTTACAGGTAAATAATTTTTTGCATGCTTGCTGCGACCCCCCACTTTCTTTCTTAATTGAATAAACTTTCAATAAGCATAAAATATAATTGTATTAAATAAACTTTTGTTTGTTTTGAAATAAATAAGTTCTTTTATTTAAAAAGTTGAAAGTATACCAGTCTAGAAGTTGAAATTCACTGTAGAAAGTTAAATAAGTTTTAAATTCAAAATATCTTATTGTACTTATATTTCTTTTTCTATTGTGAATTCAACTTCCATAACAATAGTAAACAGCTTTTTTTTTCGGTCACCCTCCTTTCCTTCGACAGTCAAAAACAAATTTTAGTGTTAGTTGGAACGAGGTGGTTCAAGGATAAATTCAAATTGTTAGACAAATTATTAATTCTCCATATATATATGCTTCTAAAATTACTAATTAAAGCCAAGTTTTTATTTGTTTTTATCGTTAAGCTGAACTATTTAAGGTTTCTGAATTATTCATATTTTAAAACTAGTTTGTAAACATAAATATATATTGTTCATTTTGATAATTATCTGATGAATTTTAATTAGATGTTTATTGCTGTTGTTTAAAAAAAGGTGTTTAATTTATTTGATAAGTGTCTAACTTACTGCCCTCACAACTTTGACACCATCTATTTAATGCAAGTATATTAATAAATTTTATTAGTCATTCATTAGACTAGAGGTTATCCAATAATGAATAATATTTCTGTAGTATAACTTTGACTACACCACTCTCAGGTAAGGACCGGTTTCTATCCACTTTTAACACTCTGTGGAGGTATCTAATTATAAATATAGAGCCAAACACGTGAAAAAAAAATCTATGATTCCCAACATGCATTTTAGTGCTGAATCAGCACTCATCAGTTGGCCCAAAACACAATTTCTTATACATATATTTGTTATTGTTCAATATATATTGCTAGCAAATTACTACAGTTTATTTGATAAGTGTCAAACTTGCTGCCTCACAACTTTGGCATCAATTACTTAATCAAAGTATATTAATGATTTTTCTTAGTCATTCATTAGACTAGAGATCATCCAATAATGAAGAATATTTCTGTAGTATAACTTTCACTATATCACTCTCACTCAAGGTAGGGACTGATTTTTATCTCCTTTTAACACTTCATGGAGAGATGTAATTATAAACATATGATCAAAGATATGTGAAAAATATCTATAATCCTCAAGATGCACATTTTGTGCTGAACCAGCACTCATCATTGTCCCTGATCACAATCTCTTATACATCTTATATTTAATTTTATATCAATCAAAGCACCACAATAAACTCTCAACCAATAGTGTAACTTGGCATTTTTTCAGTTTCTATGTAAAATTTCAAAAAAGTCCATTTGAGATTTATGAAAAAGCACTCTATGTTTCTCCCTGCTTTCAATTAACATTTAAGAACAAGAAATGATAAATATCAGATGGCAGCAGAAATCAAATTTCCAAACTAGTTTTTGTAAGTAAGCATTTATTTTATATAGCGCTATGTTTATAATTGTAATCCAATTAAAGATCAGCCTTTCAAGCTATTGTGCATGCGCTTTTTACGAGTATTAATAATAAATGAATACTTTCATTCCCAACACGAGATATAGTATTCATTTATTATGCACAATAGCTTGAAAGGCTGATCTTTAAACTAGCTTTTGGTTATTGGCCTTCATCAGTAAGAAGCACTGCAAATATATGTCCATCTAACAGTTAGTGTTACTTCTTTTATGAATATTATTCAAGTTAATGTCTTGAAAGTTTCAATCATCATAAAAGCACATTGTTTGCATAGCTGTATAACCAACATCAGATCTTCAATTACTTTATATATGTATATTAATGACCTCTGTTATATATTGTATATAAATATTTTTATTTCTTTGACACCAAAAGAAACAAAACAAAAAACAACCTATTCCAGTTACATTTAACATTAACAGCAATAATCCATTGTATCACTTTATTTAACATGACTAATATCAATCAGATTTTGGTCTAGTTTGTACTACTGGCCTTCATCAATATAAAGCAGTGGATTACACATATTCATCTAGCAGTTATTTTTACTTTACTTCATTCATGTTAGTGACTTTAAAAATTTCAGTACTTTAAAGTGTGAATCCAAGATCAACACTCAGAAACTAACTTGAAGATTTAATTGGCTTTGTCATATGATATCCATTAATTATTTTTATTTAAATAGGTTGCTTTATAATAGAATATAAAAAATTTGTTAATATAGTTATATGTATAATAAGAGCAGTGGTATAGCTATTATAAACAAACATAGGTGATGCTTGTGAACTCTGGTTTGCTACGTGATAGCTGCAGCAGTACTCTCAATTTACATTTAACACTGACATTTAACAGTAATTTTCTATATTATTCTATTATAAAGTTACCCTTGTAGCCACGAGTAATCAATGGACACAATATTATAAAGTCAAATAAATCTTTAGATGAGTTTTTGATTATTAGCATTGTGTTCAAACTATATGCTGTTGAAATTTTCTAAGTCAATAACTTCAATAACATAAAGGTCTAAAGTTAGCATATAAATAAATGCAATCCAGTACTCCATACTAATGAAACCTATTAGCCAAAAACTTATTGATGAATCTGGTATTCATTGATTATTCATGCTTATAGAAATGGCATTAGGATATAGTGATAACTGGGTTACTATGGTTAACATTAAATTCAAGCTAGTAATCATGATGTTTTGTTTGATATATTTGTTCGACAAAGGATCAAAAGTCTGTAGATAGATTATAACTAAGGCTATTAAAGTATTATTATTGATGATTTAATATCACACATACATAGCTATGCAAACAAGCTAACTTGAGTTCATTTTTGGGCATGATAAAAACTTTCAATTCATTACATTGAATACTATAAAAGAATTAATGGTGACTACTAAATGAATATATGAAATCAAGTGCTTTTTATTTTTTGAAGGTGAATAACCAGATACTACTTGGAGAATTTAATTGATCCTGCCTTGCTAGTTTAAATAATTTTACAGATTACTTCTGCTACCATTAGATGTTACAAGTAATAATAAATACGGAAAAAGAACAGAAATGAGACAGTAGTCTGGAGATTTGGTCGGGACTACATTCTGGTGCCCATTTAATATACAAATAAATAGGTTTAGAATTAAGTGATGTAATGTTAATGCAGTGTTAAATGTATACTCAGAATCATTTGATATTTTGTATACTATCTTTTTGGTGAGAGAGTTTACAGTTAGCACCCAACTGAAATAGCCAAACTTTAGCATGTTAAAACTTTTTAAGTCATTAATTTGAATATTATAAAAAGTAAATTGGCTGCTAAATATATGCAAACAATTCAGTGTTTCTCACTGTTTAAGACCAGTAGTCTGCGATTTGGTTTGCATTGACTTTCATTGAAAGCAATAGAGTGATATAATGGCTCACTATTAGTATAAATATTTTTTAAATATGAAGGAAGAGGTTGGGGGTGGTGTGAGGGGGAGGGGTTCATGATTCAGTACACACAATACTTTTCCAGACCTGATTATTTATTTATTTTCAGCTTCACCAGGCTATCATAAGTTTGACTGATCATTCTAATTGCTGAATGTAATCAAAATATGTTAGATATAGTGCTGGATAAAAAGCACATTAAGTCCAAAAAATCCAAATGCAGTAGTTTCAGATCCAAAATTCCTCCTTGAAAAAGACCTTAAATCCTAAACTAGTATAGTGATATGGTGATAGGCAATATTAGAGATTTAGTAAACATTGTATTTAACAATTATTGATTGCACAAGCATACAACAGGTGTTAGACTTAGAGAGGAAAAAAATGATTAATTCTTGATTTATCTGATATTTATAAAAGTCAATAAACTTATTGAAATTGTTAATGTGAAATTTATAGACATATACCTTGCTTCTTGGCATATTGCTTAATCAAGTCTGTTTGCTATGCCAAAATTATTAGATGTAAATCTTGGTTATATGAAACTGAAAAGCGGGCTTCACATTTTATTTTTATTGCTAGCTTTTTCATTCTGTGTAAATGGATACTGAATGACAATTTAAATAAATATTGGAGATGGGTATTTGATTAATAAACAGCAAAAAAAAAAAAGATTGTAAAGTAATGCAGTCTCCATTGCTTGTGTGAGAATTGTGTATCCCTAGGAACAGTGAGCTCACAATTTATCATTATGTAGTACTGCAAATATTGATATGACTTATCATGATTTTATTATATATAAAAGGTATAATGTACTATAAAATAATAAAATAAAAATTCTTGTGCTTCTTATGAACAAATACTTTCATATCATTAGAGTAGGTCTCTAATTTTTTTTTATCTTAGTCCATAGGTAAAGATGAAATTATCTTTTAAATAGAGAATCAAAAATTTTTCCAACAGTATTCCAAAATGCAATGGCTAGTAAAAAGAAGGAGGCAGTGACAGGCCGTTTGGGTGGTGGTGAAGTGCTAATATTTTTTAATTTTTATTTTATTTTCTTGCTAATAACATCTAGATATCCATAAAGTGTGTATAGATACATGCGCATATACAGATATATATATACACAGGGATTTGATGAACTAATAGGAATATATTTAAGTCTTGGACATTCTTATATTTTATTTGAGATGGTGTTATATATTAAAATATTGTCTAGGTCAGAGGATTCTAATTTAATTGTCTTTTTTTTTTTATCTTGATAAAAAAATTTAAAACTGATAATTGTATCGATTATAAATAAAACAATAAATTAAAAAATCAAAAATAATTTATTGGAAATACAAAAAAAAAAAAACAACCAAAACAAATGAATAATGAATAGGAAGTATTAAATTTCTTTTCTTTCACTATTCTTTCAAAATTTGTTTTAAATCTGATCAGCTTAATTCTAATATCAGAAATAGCATTCAATTTACTTATTTTGTTGTTGGTTGAAGAGCAATATGATATATACTTATTTTATTTTAAGTATTTATCTTTATTAAACAACATATACATATTTACAAGGTTTTAGTTTTTTTTAAAATCTCTTTTTTGTTTTTGATTACTTACAATTTATACATTAATAAAATATATGTCCTTATATTTATGTCTTTATGTTTGTCTTAATAAGTTGACGTTAGTAAGTAGTAAGTAGGTGTCGCACTTTGTTTCTTATTGGTCTGCCTTAATTTTATCTTTGGTTGGTTGCTATTATTCCTTTGTTTAATGCATATCTTCTTTTCATAAAATTATCTATTTCCATATTTCGCATGCTGTAGGTGCTGCTCCTCCCCAGATTTTGATCATTTGTTTTCTTGGCAAGTATTTTAAGCATTGTTGGAAGTATTTATTTCATTCTTTATCAAGTTTTTTTATCCAATTATATTTTTTATTATCAAATATTAGTGAACATCTTATTTCCCATATTGTTCTAATTGTGTGGATAAGTACCATAGCATTGTGTGGAGCAAATCTCTTGATGTGTGTGTTAATCATATCTTTTAGATTACTGATTTGCAGTTTTGAATACTTTTATCCTTATTTGTTTAAATGCTCTACACTCTTCGACCAGGTGTACGATTGTCTCTTCACTGTCTATGCAGGTTGAACACCTTGGCTCTAGATTCATATGTAGTTTTTTATTTAAAAATGTTGTCGGGATATATCCCATTCATCAATTTATAGATGGTTTTCATGTATTTTTGGGGTGTATAGATTGACTGAAAGTTTCTTAGAACTTTACTTATGGATATGTTTACCATTATTTTTCCTGATAATTGTTACTTTTTTTAAGGACACTGTATTTTAGCCCTTCTAAATTAGACATATTTAGCTCATCTTGTAAGTCTTTATATGCTATAAGTTAATCGACCACAAAGGATCTTGTTTCCTTTTCCATGTTTTTATACAATTTTGTCACATTCTGGTGGGTTGAAAGTCTTACTCTTTATTACATTTATTAGAGTTTTTGCTTTAATAAATGACACATTTTTTTTAGATCTATTACATTGAGTCCTCCTTTATTAATTGGTAATTGTAATATTGCCATTGATATTATTTTGGTTGTTCTTCCCCAAATGAACTTTTTTGCTATTCTGTTTATTTCATTTACTGTATTGTTGTATAGGTTTACCCAAGGACCGTAATAACTTAATATTTCTGTGGCTATTCCATTAAATATTTTGGCTCTAGTCACTTCATATAATTTTATGGGTGAAAGGTTATTTATTTTTTTTGGCTATTTTGTGAAATATTAGCTTGTTTAGATATCTATTCATCTTCGTTTTAGATTGGAATAAAGGGGATTCCTAGGAACATTGATGGATTTGCCTGGAAATCACTGGGAATTTTTTTTCCAGTTGCTAATTGCCATGCAGTTGATTTGGATGGTTGTATTATTGATCCTGTTTGTTTTTGAAACTTTTCGAGTGTGTCTATAATTATTTGCATGTTGTAGATATCTTGGAATATAATTATCATGTCATCAATAAATGCAATTGTTTGAATTTTTGCACTCAAGTGTGGTAGATATATGCCTGAAACTATGTTTTGTATTTCTTTAGTCATTGGGTCCAAATAGATAGCAAACAAGAGAGCTGATAGTGGTGATCCTTGTGGGATTCTCTTTTTGGGAGTAAAGAGATTAGTTTTTCTCATATAATTTTTTAAGGGTATACTGCCATTACTCAAGTAATTTTTAATTGCATTTATCATGTATCTGTGTTCAGGTACTAGTTCATTTATTGTGTTTATTAAGTATGACCAATTAACTAGATCAAAGGCTGACTTAAAATCAACTTTGATGGCATAATATTGAGTTAGTTTTTGTTTTTTCGCATATTTTATTGTTTCTTGGATCCCGATAACTGTAGTAACTGCTCTTTTTCCTTTTATTGCATGGTAGGCTGTTGAGATCTTGGAGCTCACCAACTTGTGCAATCTCTTTAGTAGTATTCTTGCCAGAATTTTAGAGTCTATATCCTCTATTGATATATGCCTCATTTCTTCTATTTTAGGTATCTGTATCAGTTTGTCTTTTTTTAGGATAAACACCACTCTATTATTCATGTATGGCCAGTTTATTCTTTCGTTACACATTTGGTTGAAATATTTCCACATTGCATGTATTAATGTGTAACTTAACATTTTGTAAATTGTGGCTGGTATTTCACCATTGTTATGTACATTTTTAGTTTATCTATCTCTGTCTGGATTTCTTGCTTTGTTATATATTGTTTGGGTTCTTCTAAAGCTATGCTTTTATATTTTTTTATACTGGATTTTTTTTTCACCAAATTTTAGTTTTATCATTTTTAGCATTTTCTCATTTACCATTATACCCAATAGTGAATTACCTTCTTCGGTTTTCATTGTACTAATTCCTTTTGTGTGTGGTAGATATATTCTGGCATAATTTGTCATTGGCTTGGAGATTTTACTGAGGTTTGGGATTAATTTCCTGAGCCTTATTGTTTGGGTTTCTTGTTTTAGTAATTGATATATTTTATCATGCTCTTCTTGTAAGTCCGAAATTAAATGGTGTTTTGGTTTTAGTTTTTTAATATCTTGGAGCCAATTTTGAATTTCTATTACTCAGTTTTTCACTTGGTTGTTAGTTAAATTTCTTTATGATGCTTTTTTGCATTCTTCGGATATTCCTTTTTTTATTTTATACTAAGCAATGCATGGTGATAACTTGGTCTCATACATATAGTAAAGTAGGGTCCCCAATATATTTGACATTTGATCAATTTCTAATTTTATATCATCTCTTATTATTTTGTTTATCAAAAATATATATTGTTTTCTATTTATTTTGTAGTCATTGATTTTCAGCTATACTTTGAAGTGATCAGAGAAACCAACCATGGATGTTGTAATTACTGAGTCATTCGCTTTGTGTCCTGAGACAAAAAAATAGATCAATTAATGTTGTATATCTGCTATTGAAAAATGTATTTACATTATTTTCATATTTGTCTTGTAGGGGATATAATGATATTTCTTGCATTTTATTTTTCAATTGGTTTGGTAGGTTATTGTATGTGCAGTTTATGTCTCCTCCTAGTATTATTATTCCTGGATTCTGTATAAATTTGTTTTGTATATTTTCTATGACTTTTTTAATATCCTTACTCTTTGTTGTTGAGTAAACTGCTATTAAGTAGTGTATAGTTCCTTGATAAAGATAGGAGATTACTATGGAATTTGTTTGTAATGACAGTATTTGTAGTGATTCTATTTCTGAGTTTACATTAAGTAGCACTGCTACTTTTTGTGCTGGTCTTATGTTAGCTTTATGTATTAGAATATTCTGATGGGACAACTGATCTATTATTGACTGGGACGTATTCAGATTTATTTTTGTCTCAGTTAGTATAACTATATCATATTCTTGGTTTTTTATATAATCTGTTATTTTATTTACTTTATTTGGGCAATTTAAACCTCTTATATTTAGTGTTATTATGTTATAACATATATTCATTTTCAATTAAGTCTTTTTTGGGTTATCTATCATTATTCTTTCAGCATTTATTTTTGTCTTAAATTTTGTTTATTGGTTCTTTATGCTTTTCTGATTTATTTATATTTAACTTTATTGGAAGAGTGTTTTCTTTTATTATGTCAGTTTCTTTATCTACTGTTTTCGTGACATTTAGTTATTTCAGTTTCTTTGATTTTGTTGCTATTTTCAGTTTCTTCTCGGTTTTTGTTAAAAGTGGTTGTTGCTTTTAATTTAATTGTGCATTTCTTAACTTCATCATCAATATTCAAATCTTCATACTCTTTTCCTTCCCATTCTTCTTCCATCTAATTCGCTACTATGTTTGCTCAGGTTTTTGTATCCATAGAGTTATATATATGTTTGTCTATCGGATTTGTTGCATTTTATACAATTTCCAGCTTCACATCCTGCTGCTATATGCCCCACTCTGTTGCATTTGAAACATAATGGTGGCCTACCTTTCAATATAATAGATATAGATAACTGGTCTTTAATCATTCTATGAGGTAGTTGCTCTTTTAGGATACCTTTTTTTTTAGTTTTAGTAGTATTTTCCTTGTGTTGGTGGGAATTTGAAATTCAATGTCTGGGGTCATTTCTCTCTCCATGGATATTATTTCAGCATAGTTACTTATTTTCGGTTGGAAGAACTCTTCGTTAAAAGTTGGCAAATATATATATATACTTATTTTATACTATTAATTAGATATCAAAAATTAATTTTATGATGGAATCCCAAATTCTTAGTTTCTATTGCTCTAAATTGAGAATCCTGGATCTAAATATTAAATAATTTCTTGTGGAAAAAAGACCCTGGTTCCTAGAAGATGTTGGTAGGAGTCATTGATTTTTTATTAATTATTCAAGATTAGATGGATAGAGTTTTGAATAGACCATAGAACTAAATAATATTTAACCTGAAATGATTAACAAGATCATGAGAAATGCACAATATTATCTTCATGGACTAATTTTGTTAAATAGTTTATATTAATAGGAACTTTTTAGCATTTTAGATGATGTAACTCTTGAAATAATACAGACCAGTAGACATAAAATTGTTCAAGTGATGTGCTATGGTAATATATTCATCCAATTTAAGGAATTGGGTCAAGAGAATATTATGACATAGCTATCTATACAATGATAAGTGTTATTTTTTAAGCAATCTCTGGATATAAAAGATTTCCATAGTTGGAAGAAATATAAATGACAATTTTTATTACAATCTAATATTCTTCCAGTCATTTATTGTTCTGCTTTTGTGTTCCTAATATTATTGCTTTTCAATATTGTAGGATTTATATTTAGACCAGTGACTTTGAATGACAATTTATCCATAATTGCTTTGCTTGTGAAAATTGTAAAGATGTATATTTTCCATAGTTATGATTTGGTTAATTCAAGTTTAACAATCTCAAAGTGTTATTGTTTAGCAGTTTTAGACACCAATGTTAATGGTACATTATCAACTTAACTCCTTTTAAATTTAGGAGAGTCATATTTTTTGTTATAGATTTATGAAATTGATGCTTTGGATATACCATACTAGCTTTTTCTTTGATCACATTGGCATATATTTTTATTTTTAATGTGACAGGCATTTCTATTATTATCTTGATGATCATCAGTAATTATTGATTTAATAATTTATGGAAGATGTTTTTATTGCATATTTATTTTCATTTTGTTGTAGTAAATATGTTCTTGTGATAGTAAACTTATCATGTTATCAATAGGAATTTGTTGATTTGATGACACCTTATTATATTAAGTTGTTCATTATTACTTCCATTTTGACAACATTCTATTTGGAAGCTTCAGTTACACTTGCAACAATTTATTTTTATAATTAAACTTTTATTCTATATTTTATTTTGATAATCTTTACAATGTTTATTACAAATATAAGTTTACAAATGAAAACATTGTTAAAGATAATATTTTAGTATTGCAAATATAGAAAAAAAAAGTAAAGAGAAATATATAATGAGAACAATAACTTTATTGTTTTTTACCAATTTAAAAAAATATTGAACAAATTATTTTTTATTTAAATTCCAGTTCTAAAATCAAAATGAATTCTTGTTGAGATATTATAAAGCGATGCAATTCTGTTGTAAAATTTAACATTGTACTTATAATTTTGAAAATGTCACGCACTATCTTTATGCAAACATTATTTTCAGCAAGTCAATTATAACCTTCATTTCATCATAATTATGGTTTCTTTTAATTTGTCTTCTTAGAAGCAAACCATTTTAACCTGCAATATCTATAGTTGGTTTACAAATGTTCAGATTACTAGTAGTTTGTAATACATCTCTAATAAGAATATTTATTGAAATATTTTAAATTTGATATTTTTAAGTTATAAACATTATTTATAATGTACATCATAGGTTCCCAACCTTTTTGCACTTAAGAGCACATTCTATAATACTGGCCAGGTGGCGGGCACCATTAATTTTTTTCAATCAGATGGCAGGCAACATTTATTTTTTCAATGTAAATTTATAGTTGTATATTGTTAATAATACACATACTGTACAAAAAAATATTTATTTCAAAATAAAATTTTAACATATAATTAACGTTTATATTTTTACGCTGTAAAAGTATAGTATGCCCTACAATTTGATTACAGTATAATACAATAATTTATAAGAGAATAAAAAAATTAAATTTATTTGTATCAGATAAATAATTTTTTATCATGTTTGGATAGCGGCAGGCACACGTAAAATGGTCTGCGGGCACCGTGGTGCCCGCGGGCATAGGGTTGGGGACCCCTGATGTACATTAAAATGTTTGTATAAAAAATATAACCATAAAATCATGAAAATTGAGAAATAAAATTATTTATGTTTAATTGATTGATTTTTTGCAATCAGTTGTTATAACAAAATAAATTTGTTTTTTTTTTATTATTATTGTCATTAGTTACAATACAATAAGTTTTATAATATTTGTCTTAAAAAGTAGAAAAAAAAAGCAGTCATTTGAAAAAGTTGAAAGAAATTTACAACTGTTTAGATTACAAGTGGCATGGAGATAAGGGGTGCTTTTGCAAAGTAGAGATATATTTAAGAAAGTATTGAGATGGATACCTGTTTACTTAAAAAAATATGAAATTAAAAAAATATGAAATTAAACCATTTGAACATTGATAGTGGTATCACACATTGATTGTAGCTGTTGAGGATTAAATAAAATTAATGCATTCATGAATATTTTTAGTTTAAAATAAATATTTTACAAATACTTTGCATAAATAATCATGAATATATAAATAAACTACAGAAAAACAGTTTTCTTTTCAACGTAACAAAAGAAAAATGCTTGCTTTCAAAGCTTGAAAATAAAGAATCTACCCATCTATGGCATTGTTGATTTTTTTGTGTTATGGTATTATCAATCAGCAGCATTATCATATTCTTTGAATTTCTGATATATATATATGATACTGATATCTTCAGATTTTTTTTTTATAATAAATATAAATTTTAGTTCCACTATCTGCCAGAAAATGAACAAAAAACTGGCAAAATAGTGCTATAAATAGCCACAAGATAGCAAAGAAAAGCCAAAAGCAACAGCAGCATGATCAAAACATCTTGAAAACATGAAATGGACAGGGAATTTTTATTAGTTTTTGCTAATGGTATCAACTGCCAATAATTTTCTATCTTTCGCTGACATTAAAAATGATTTCAAATACTACACATATGAAATGGGATCATAAAAATTTTAAAAAGATGGAATTATTATTATTAGGTAGTGTCAATTTCAGGTAATAAGAAATGCCTATTCTTATAATTTTGAATGTATTATATGGGAGTAGCTTAAGATTTTTTTTTACAAACTATTACAAATATAATTCATCTTGTTATTAAGAAAATATAAATAAAACAAACAGAAGAAAACAAAGCAAAATAGATAATATAAAAAGATGTAATAAAGTTATAAATTACTATTTTCATTTATTTCAAAGCCAAAAATGCTACAAGGCTTTTTTTTTAACCTAAAGTCAGCTAATATTCCTTAAAAAAAAAAAAAGACAAATTTAACTAACTTACAAAGTGAGAGGAAATGTAAACAGATTAAGAAGATAATAAGTAAAATCATTAAACATTCAATAACTATATTGTGACTTTTAGACTTGAAATCCATTATATAGTGAAAGACTATCCAGAGTTACATTAAGAAAAGAATAATAAAAGAGAAATTATTAACAAAGTTAGTCTACTGCCAATTGTTGATAGTTTTGCTACTTTATTATTATCATCATCATCACCATACCCCTCCTCCTCCTGTAAACTCAGAATAGCTTGACCATATCTGTTTTATTGACTAGTACTTTGATATTTAGCTAGATTAATTTGAACTTTTCATCTGAAAAAAAATCTAAATTTCACTTGGCTTTGAATCTTCTGATTGTGGGCATAGTAAATGAGTGTGCTAACAACTATACTATAACAATCTAAGATATCAATATATATAAATTTCAAATTGTGATATTTTAATTATGACTGTGAATGTAAAAGTTGGACATTAGAAAATGATAGGAAAAATATTGATAGTTTTGAGATGTGGTGGAAGCAAAAACTTTTAAATATACCCGTGAACTACAAGGCAAATGAGCAAGTGGCTCTGACTTTTTGCTTGAAGCATAAAATTATGGATTGAAATCATTTTATTTTAATCATATTGTGAGATAATCTAATTCATTAATAAAGTGCATGATGCTTGGAAGAAGAGAGATTGATAATTGCAATAGTAAAGATGTCATTGAAGAACTTTAAAAAAACAAACTAAACATATATCAAGCCATTTTGGAGAAATTTCATTCATATGATAGCAAGAATTCCACATTGGCTTGACAGCTTTTAACAATATCAGTAGCAACAATAGAACATTATAGGTAGTATGGATTGTTTTTTTTTGTGTGTGTGTAAGAAAGATTTAAAAATAAATGTTGTAAAACTAAACATCACAAAACTTTTTTAATTTTTATTAGACCTATATTAAATAATGATGATCTCTAGCTTTCTTTACTCAAGAATAAACTACTTGTGCATTTAATTATCAATAGACATAAATGCAGACAGATTTATGTGATTGAGTTTTATCTAATTTATTCTCTAACAAATGGCCATTTAACTGATTATTTTTTTAAGGAGAGTAAATACAATGCACCCTGCCAGAAGATCATTCAGTCTAAAAGTAATCATAAGAGTTTACATATGCATATATTTAATTCATTAAGATAAGTATGCATTGCAATACCAGTAGTTGAATATGTATGATATTAATTTTTGGGTGACTTTTTGTATGTTCCACTCTTAGTGATTATTTTAGAAGATTTTATATATGTTAGCAGTAAAAAAAATGTTTAAAGGAGTATTGAACAATGGAGCACTATTTTTACTTTTTGCCATACTTTTTCAGGGATTTTCTTTTTGTACTAAACATACAGAAATGTTCATATTTTTTTTATTGGTGATTTTTATGTTAACATTTTTGAATAACACTGTTAAGCATTATTTTAAGCGAATTACATTCTTTTGCAGAAAATTAAGAATAATTTACGTAAAGAATTAAAAATTATATTGATTATTTAAACAAATCTTTTACCAGGATAAAAATTATGTATAAGTGCACATATAAAATATATATTCATAGAATACCATTATTTATAAAGTCACAAATTTGAAAGCTTCTATTTTGAAAACATTTTCATTGCAGCCATAAAGTCATCACAAAAATTTAAAACATTACAATTTTCTTTATATGCTCATTAATAAAAAAGTCAAATTGTTAAAAAAATCAAGTCTCAATGTATTTATGTATTTACTATTTGAATACCTCTAATACATATTGATTTTTAGTTGTACCTGATCTACAAAAACAAACAATTTACAATTCTAAGCTAAAAAATTATTTTCAAAGCACATGAGAAGAGAAAAAATATGGCAAAAGCTTTAAATATCTGGTTATTTTTATGTCAGCTTCTAAGCCAAAGGCATCAGTCAGTTTTCTTTTTTCTTTTTTAATTAATCCTATTTTAAAGCAATGTTAAACCACTAAACATCACATGACTACCATCTCTTATGCTAGCTCATAACTGAGTTTTGCCTGTTTAAAGCAATGTTCACAGAAAATCATGTTTCAAGTGTTTGGATAATATTATTTAAAGTTATAATTTTTCTTTAATTAATAATGGCAAAGCATCAATTGTTTCCATGATTAAGGAGAGTATTTTTGCAAAAAATATTTTATTTATTATATGCTTAAAAGAAACTTTCATCACATACCATAATAAACTTTATCAAAAATAAATTGAAAAATGCATATTCACTTAGTTAAAATATGATTTATTTGTTTACATTTTATTTAATATTTCTGTAGTAAAAGAAATTGCAAAACAGCATATCTTCTCATCACAAATGTATATAATCTTACCAAAAGTAAAGTCTTATTAGTGTATAATTTAAAATCATTGATTACATAAACTGGATTACAAATAAGAAAATGTGCATTACATGATTTAAATTTTTTTTTGTATTTGCTTTATTTGTATTTGAATTATTAACTTAAATAATTGAAAATAACATTAAATTGTTTGATGAAATTTTAGTTTCACAGAAGAAAAAAAAAGTACACAATTGTTAAAAAAATGGATCATATTGCATAAAAAAATAAATTAGAAAATATATATTATGCTAATTTAATTTTTTTTTTAAAAAAATTATTTTAATTTTAAGAAATTGGATTTGATCTCATTAATATTATCATCAATATATTTATCACATTCAATAAAATGTTTAAAATTATCAGTAAAAAAAATGCACCGAAGTATGCTTTACAAAATACCATTTATACTCTGTATTTACTAACAGATTTGTATTTTTGTTTAATAATATTCTTAATAAAATGTTTGTTAATTAATTTTCACTTAAAAAAATAAAATGGTTTCTTATTTATGAGTTTATAAGAAGTATGAACTCCAGAAGTGTCAGAACTGAATCATATTCAATGGACCTTGAGCTCTAGAGACTATCTCTATGATTATCTGTTTTAAACTAATATTTTCCCATTAAGATATTAAGTATTTATGTATATTTTGAATGTATTGTAATAACATATTTATTGACCATTATAATTGCTTGTTTTTTAAATGAGGATTTAAATTTATAATGATTTTTTGGAAAAACTAATTATTGTCACTATTTGGGCTGGGTAGAATGGAGTGGGGTGGTAGTGTAATTTTTAATTTTTTTTTTTTTGTAGCATTTGCAATTAATGTGTCTGAGTGACTTCATTCAAATTTGAAAAAATTTCCAAATCCAAAAAAGGTCAAAAACTAAGTTTTGTAATAACAGTATTAAAAAAAAGTGTAACAGAATTGAAATGATTATATTATATGTTGATACCTAAACATTGTTTATTTTTTTTATAGGTGAACCATAAATACATATATTCACCACATGTAGGGATATACAAACAACTAAGAATAACCAGTATTTTTTAAAACCATTTTAAGCATTTTTATAAGGAACTATATAAGTCAGCTCTAATCTCCATGACATAGATTGACCTGGAGTTTGTTATTTTTCAGCTAACAAGAGTTAATAACTAATTCTGAGTAGTTAAATAAGTTAATTGTAGGTGGCTACTTGGAAAAATCTCTTTGTTTCTTCACATTTAAATTTTAGATTGTGGGCATGGTAAGTTATATTAATATACACCTAAGCTTTACAGTTACATTATAATGAAATTTTAATAATACTCTTATTATTTTTGTTGGCAAGTCAGAATTGAGTCCCAAAGAACATGTGAATGACCTGCTTCCCACTGGTTGTTGTGATCTTCGGTGATGTATGTTATTGTGATAATGGAATACCATTGTAAAACTTTCTGAGCACAATATCTGTATAATGAAACAGATTATTTTCATAACACGAGCATTTTAATTTATTAGCTGCATGAATATATGAGAACATTTTTATACTAAGGGATCATTATTTTTTATTTACAATTAAATTGTTTGAAAGAATGAGAAATGGATTGATAGGCAAATATAAAGCGTTCAACAAATTACATTCGTTTTTATTTTTCAATTTTAAAATAAAGGATTTATAATTTTATTCAGTCCACAATTAAGTTATTTTCTCATGGATTTACTCATTTCCAGCCGATGACATTTGTATGTTTTTTTCTTCTATAAAAGTATATTAACAATAAATATGAGAAATAACAATTTTACTACTAATAATTAGTTCTGCTTATAAAGTTTTCTTATATTATTTTTGTTCATATACTGGGAATTCATTTTTAATCTCCTGATATTTTATTCCATTTAGAAAATGAAATGTAAATTAATTTTTTGATTTCACTTTTTATTTTTTGTTCCCAATTCCGGTTTAATTTAAAATAGCTTTGATTTTTTTGAAAATAGATTTTTAAATCTGTATTATTCTAATAATGTTTTATTATTCATTTAAAACTTTCTTAAATAATATTTAAATTGAATAAGTCCTTTTATCTGTAGAAGATACTTGAATATAAAAGCAGTTGAAATGAGGGCGGAGGATTAAAGAAAACATTCATTTATTGTATTTAAATTATAATCGCTAAAGATTCAGTTTTTTTGATTAATTATTTATCATTTGAAACCGAGTTTTCGAAAAAAAAAAAAAGGTTTTTATTTTTTTTTTGCAAGACAATTCATATTCATAAATAAAACAAACCGTAGAGATTTCAATTAAGAGATTGAGTTCTTCATTTCGCCATTATTTGCACAATTGCATGGTTAAGTGCAGTGGTGAAGAGTTGGTTGCTATATTCTATAAGTTTCTCAAGTTAATAGCAGTTAGTTTATTGCATGTCAAGACTTAATATGAGTGTTTTTTTAATTTTTATTATTTATTTTCAGTGAAGTACAAATCTCAATTTGATCAATTAAATAGGCTAGTGTACTCAACCTGACATTCATCACGTGATCTCTTTGAACAGTTAATTTTACAATTATTACATAAACATCTGTATGATCCATGGTACATATACATCTAATTGCTGTACGATTTGAAAAGCTTTTGAATTTTATTCATATACTAAATAAGCATAGTTACCATAGGTAAATCTGGAATCTATTGAAAAGATTTCAATAATGTCTGGGAAGACCAAATTTACACACAAATCATATAAATATATTGCAAATTTTATTTTCAGAAACTAATTATCATCATCCTCTATATCATGTTTTCTCTAGCATGGTTAAAAAAAAAAAGTTTAATAAAAAAACTTTTTCAGCTGAAAATTATTTAATACAAGTTGTTCTTTGTGCTTTTTTTTTTGAGTGTTTCTATGTGAGCCTTCAAATATATTTAATTAGGTTATTTGTTTGAAAAATATATTTTCCTATCTTATTAATATTATGTATATTTATCTTCCAAAATAAAAATAAAATGAGGTACTGTAAATATTTTTAAAAGTATTTTTAACACATTTTTTTTTTACAGATATTGATTTAAGGCAAATATAACTAACTGCATGTGAGGACTTTTAGTCTCCAATCATGTTTTCAAAAATTAGATGAATTTAGTCTGTTGTAGAATCGAAAATTTTATTTAATTGAATTATTACATATTAAATATTCTAGAAGTAAAAAAAAAAAAAATGCTTACTTGATTATATTTAATTTTATCCAAATAAAAAAGCACTATTCACTTGAAAGTCATTTCATTATCATTGTTCTAATATTACCAGATAAAAAAAGTGCATATGCAAATTTTTTATTAATGTAATTACAGTTTATAAGTATAATAACTGCATAAATACAGTAAAAGTTAACTTAAACACACACACATAGAGTGTGAGAGTGGGGGAGGGAAGGGGAGAGAGAGACTGTTCAAGAAAATACTAGACACGAAATAATAATTAAAAAATGGAAAGTACATAATCTGTATAGAATACTTAGAGAAAGGATTAATACAAATTAATTTTCTAAATTTTAATTTTTAGTTCATAGTGCAATCACTATATGCTGTAAATACAAACATTACTATCAAATTTCAGATGTAAAATATCGATTTACATCATTAAATAAACAATTTTACAATATAGGTAGAATTTGAATTTATTGTGGATTTTTTAAATGTCAACAATTATTATAATTTTTTTTTTTAAAGCAACCAAACTTGATGAAAATTTAAATGAGCATTACTTTTACTATCTATAGTCTTTCACACGACCCACCACTCTCCACTCTTATCTAATAACACTAATACACTCAAGCACATATATGCTGAAAAGATAAATAATCACCAATATACGTATTTCATGCTAAACCAGCAATCATCAGTTGGTCCAGATTATTATCTCCCACACATATATACTATAAATGCTCAGACATATATCAAGATAGACAATATTCATCGTCCATCCAATTGAAAATCTGATGATGTAATGCTCAAAGGCCACCCTGAGGCCAAGATTCTTATCACCACCCATGTTGACCTAGAGTCAATCTGAACCCACATGTACAGGACATAATCCATTTAATACATATGCAAGGATAGGCAGACATCTCTGTAAAGTAATAACTGAAACTCAGGCTTATTATATACCTGTGTCTATATATGTAATATATAGGGTATATGAGCACAGACTTTCACATGACCCACCACTCTCCACTCTATCTAATAACACTAATACACTCAAGCACATTTATACTGGTTTAACATGAAATATGTATATTGGTGATTATTTATCTTTTCAGCATATATGTGCTTGAGTGTATTAGTGTTATTAGATAGAGTGGAGAGTGGTGGTTGTGTGAAAGTTTGTGCTCATATACCCTATATATTACATATATAGACACGGGTATATAATAAGTCTGTGTTTCAGTTATTACATTACAGAGATGTCTGCCTATCCTTGCATATGTATTAAATGGATTATGTCCTGTACATGTGGGGTTCAGATTGACTTTAGGTCAACATGGGTCTGACAAGAATCTCGGCCTCAGGGTGGCCTTCAAGCATTACATCATCAGATTTTCAATTGGATGGACGGTTGAAGGGTTGGAGTGTGTAGTAGATTGGAGCCTGACCATTAAAGTATGAAGATTGTGTATCTTAATATATATCTGAGCACTTATAGTATATATGTGTGGGAAATGATAATCTGGACCAACTGATGATTGCTGGTTTAGCATGAAATACTTATATTGGTGATTATTTATTTTTTCAGCATATATGTGCTTGAGTATATTAGTGTTATTAGATAGAGTGGAGAGTGGTGGGTCGGTGAAAATCTGTGTCCCCAGGTTGCGGATAGGGGTATGGCATTCAGATATGAAGGTTAGCTGCGAATAAGCAGAGTACTGTAAATAAGCAGTCGCTGACAATGGGACAACATTCACTATCAGGAAGTGGTGAAGGAGACAGTGGTGTGTTTACTTCTATAAAGTGCCACAATTCCTATGACGGTGGATGTATAATGGCCAGTGTTGACCGCCATTAAATAAATCAACACCCTGCTGGGTCAGCAACGGCATTTCTTCCAAGTCAGCAGAAGATCACTAGAGGTGACAACGATGAGGAGGAAGAGGTAGTTGGATTTTCATTTTATGGGATTTGGCTAGCGCACTAAGCCTATTATAGAGGTTATTGCTGGGCAAAGAAGGCAACGGGAAACCACTTTGTCTTATAATTCCCTTGTTTTATTATGAGTATGTCTACAGGAATCATTACATTTGGTGTTGAGACCTTAGTTAAGAATAACTTTGGTGTCTTGCCCGGCAGGAGTGGACATGAGGCTACTCAGGTCATCAACCTGCGAAATCCTCATAAATATAATTCATTGAGAGGGGATACACTGAGAATTGGAACGTGGAATGTTAAATCTTTGAGGAAAAGTGGGAAATTGGAGAATTTGAAAAGAGAGTTGCATTTGAATAATATTGATGTAATGGGATTAAGTGAAGTGAGGTGGGAGGGATGTGGAGAAGTAAGTAGTGGAGATGTAAAGTTGTTTTATTCAGGTGGTGATAGGTCAATTAATGGAGTTGGCATTGCTGTGAGGAAGAAAATATGGAATAGTGTGGCAAAGGTTGATGGTATTAATGATAGACTGATGGTGATGAGAATAAATGCAAGTCCTAGGGATTTGGTAATTATACAAGTTTATATGCCAACTAGTACTCATGATGATAGTGAAATTGATGAAATGTATGAGAAGATAGAAGAAAGTATTCAATGTGAAGGAAAAAACGCATGTATATTGCTATTGGGGGATTGGAATGCTGTTGTGGGGAAAGGTAGGGAAGAGAAAATTGTTGGAAATTATGGTATTGGAAAAAGAAATGAAAGGGGTAGTCGACTTGTACAATTTTGTAAAGAAAATGGGTTTGTCATTGCAAACACTTGTTTTAAAAATCATATTATAAGATTGTATACACGGAAAGCTCCAGGTAACAAAGAACCTTATCAAATTGATTATATATTGATCCAGAATAGATATAAGAATGCTGTTAAGGGTTCACATGCTTTGCCAGGTGCTGATATAGATTCGGATCATAATTTGGTGATGGCTAAATTAAAGTTAAGTTTAAAAAGAATTAAAAGAGGGAAAAGATACACAAGATGGGACTTGGATAAATTGAGACAAATGGAAAAAGGAAAATTTGGTTTAATATGTGAAAATGAATTTAAAAGAATTGTTCAGGATGGGAACTATATTAATAGCTCTGATGAGTGTTGGAATAGAATTAAAGAGGTATTCTTGAAAATAGCAAAAAATGAAATAGGTATTATTCATGTGAGAAAAGCTAAAAGACCTTGGATAACTGAAGGTATGTTGGAAAAGATGGAAGTGCGGAGATGGTGGAAGAATGTAAATACTGAGGAAGGGCAAAAGGAATATAGGAAATTTAATAATGAATTAAGAAGAGAAACAGATTTAGCAAAAGAAAAGTGGTTGGAGCAAGAATGTAAAGAGATAGAAAGGTTTCAGCAGATGAAAAGATATGATCTAGCATTTGATAGAATACAAAGTATTTCTTGGGAGAAAAAGACATGGGTAGCAAGTGAGATTGCGGATAAGAATGGAAGAAGGTTAACCGATAGTAATGATATATTAAAAAGATGGGAAAAATATATTCGGTATCTGTTTAGTAGAGGAAATAATTTAATTAGTTATGAACTTGAAAATGAAGAAGATGTTGCAATGGATGATAGAGGTATGGACATACTGCCAGATGAAGTAAGAAAGGCAATCGCACAAATGAAGAATGGTAAGGCTATTGGATTTGATGCAGTACCTATAGAATTTTTGAGAGAAATGGGAGAATTTACTATGAAGGAAATAGTTGGACTTTGCAATTTGATATATAATAGTGCAGTTTGGCCTGAAGATTTTTTAAGAACTATAGTGATTCCAATTGCTAAAAAGAAGAAAGCTGTTAAATGTGAAGAGTATAGGACAATAAGTGTATTGTCTCATGTTTCTAAGGTGTTATTGAGGATTTTAACTCAAAGGATTTATGGGAAGGTTGACTATTATATTGCTGAAGAACAGTTTAGTTTTCAGAAAGGGAAAAGCACAAGAGATGCTATTGGTATTGTTAGGACAATTGCAGAAAGATATATTGAAAGAGATAAAGGAATTGGTATATGATTTGTAGATTTAGAAAAGGCATTTGATAGAGTAAGCTGGAATAAACTGATGTCTATCTTAAGAGATAAAGGAGTATTCTGGAAAGAAAGAAGATTGATATGGAATATGTATAATGGGCAAAGAATAAGAGTTAGATTTGGATGTAATGAGACTGATGAAGTGAATATAGAAAGTGGAGTTAGGCAAGGATGTAGTATGTCACCTGTTTTGTTTAATATTTATTTAGAAGATATGCTAAATAATTATTTGGACTGTGGAGGAGCAAATGTTGGAGGGAGAGTAATAAAGTGTATAAGATTTGCAGATGATATGGCTCTTATTGCTGAGGAAGAAAAGGATCTTCAGAATATGTTGAATAAATTGGAAGAAGGATGTATGGCATATGGAATGAAGATTAATATTGAAAAGACTAAGTGTTTATGGATAGGGAGAGATGCAAAAAGACTGCAAATTGGAATCCATGATGACATGGTGCAGCAGGTGAAGGGATTTAGATATTTGGATTGTTGGTTGAGTGAGGATGGAAGAAGTGAAGATGAAGTTAAAAGAAGAATAGCATTGGCAAAGGTGACATTTGTAAAAAGAAAGATGATAATTTTGTGGACCTATGGAAAGAGAATTAAGGAAAAGATTAATTAAATGTTATGTGTAGAGTGTATTAATGTATGGTTGTGAGACATGGACATTGAGTAATAGAATTAAGAAACGACTGGAAGCTTTTGAGATGTGGACATGGAGAAAAATGGAAAAAATCAGTTGGGTGAATAAAATAACAAATGAAGAAGTTTTGAAAAGAGTTAATGAGGAAAGAAGATTGATTGAAAGTATCAAAGAGAGAAAGAAACTGGATTGGACATATACTAAGAAAAGATTATAGTTTAATGAAAGATGTTTTGGAAGGAATGGTGAGTGGAAATAAAAAGAAAGGACGGAAGAGATTGACATTATTGGATGATATACGAGATGGAAGGGGTTATGTGGAATTGAGGAAGTGGGCAAGGAAGAGAATGGAATGGAAGAATGGATGAACTGATGTAGTGACTACTCTCTGGACCTGTCTATTGGACAGACTACTATTGATTGATTGATTGATACCCTATATATTACATATATAGACACGGGTATATAATAAGCCTGTGTTTCAGTTATCTATAGTCTTGTATATGTGTATAAATATTTTCTATATATTGTGAACATTTATTTTATTAATAACAACATAAATCTTTAAAATAGTATATATTTTTTATTTTTAGATTATATGCAAAATTTTTATATAGTAGTAATTAAAATAATAAATCAAACATATAATTTACTTTTATTAATTAATCATCCTCACTTAACTTCTTTATTTAAAATGCAAATTAGCTTAGTCAGGAATTTCTTAACCATTTCCACTTGGCAATTCAGAGCAGTCTTTTTAAAAAATTTAAATGATTTTGGAATTATTTTCTTTTCCAGAGACCCCCCAGACTTTCATGCAATTTAAAAAAAAAAAAAAAATTTACAGTATTGGAATGAATTAAAATAGATAACTTACTGCAATTAGTCTTATTAACTCATAGGTATTAATTGAATTTGTTTTTTTTTTTTTAATTTTCTTGCTAAATTTGTATACCTAATAATTTATTTAATAATAAAATTATATTATAATTATGTATATATATATACATGTTAAAAACATGTATTATATATATTAAAATATATAGATTTCTCAACTATTCATGAATGCTATAGTTTAAAGGACTTTACAATTAAGATTTATTTATAGAAAATAAATGGTCAGTGTTCAGCCAGAAACATATTATGAGGAAAAAGTAAATGTTTAGAAATAGAATTTAATAGGACACCATATTATACCAAGCTTTAAAGAATGTATATCTAAAATTGTATGAGATTAAGATTTATTAAGTCACCCATAAATAAATATTCAAAATATAGTCAATTTAATTATTTGATTAATTAGATTTTGGCATATTATAGCAAAGATGAGTTACTTAGTTTTATGATGATTTAGATTCAAAAGCTTTTAGTGTTTTTTTAATTGCTCATAATTATGAAAAATATTAATTAAATATGTACACTGTTAAATTGAATTAAATTGTAATAAGTTTGAAATGTTTTTACAAGAGATAATTCATTTGATTAATTGATTATGATGAATTTATGTTTTCTTGAATAGTAATAATAGCAGTGTTGCGTGTGTGTGTGTGTGTGTGTGTATGTGTACATGTTAGAATTTTTAAGTTTACTTATTAATTCTTTATTGCATTTTATACTCAGAAATCACTTTGTCTTAATTAGAAGCATTTTTATTTTTAAAGTCAAGTGTTTAGATAACTTTACATTTATATTTTATCTTTTCCATATCCAATTGAGTAGCAGTGGATTGGAATAATCAAGAACATTACAAACACACACACACATATGTATATATATATATGATATTAACTATACTTAAAAATATGTGTAATATTTAAATACATAGTTTATATACTTTAAGCTAGATGTAATTAGAGAGATTTGAAAGCAGAGTTTTCAAGCTCCCTTCAGTCATCCATTTCATCTTATACAACCAATGTGCATGACCACATACATGTGAAAAAGATAAATGATCTCCAATATGCATACTTCGTGCTGAACCAGCACTCTTTAGTTGGTTTGGATCATCATTTCCCACACATATATATAAAATCAGTGTTCAGTTCATTTTAAGATAACAAATCTTCAAACTTTAATGGTCAGGCTTTAGTCTTCTCCATTCTCCAATTTTTTAGCTATCCATATCATTGAAAATCTGATGATGGCATGTTCGAAGACCTTATTTGCCAATTTTATTATCATACCCATGTTGACTGTAAGTCATTCTGATCCCTCATATGTAAGATCTTAAGACCATTTAATTACACATAAGAGGGATGAGCTGATTGCAAGCTGAATTTGTAATATTTAAATACAAGTATAGTATATATACTTTAAGCTAGATGTTATTAGAGAGGATTTGAACCCAGACTTTCAATCTCTCTTCTGTCAACCACTCCATCTTATACAATTGATACATACGACCATGTACATGTGAAAAAGATAAATGATTGTTACTATACATATTTTGTGCTATGGAGCTAATTTAAGTGCTCTTTTTCATGAAAATCTGATTTCAGTATTTTTAACTGTTGCCCAATGCAGAACAAGACAACTCTCATTTGACAGTTTTTTCAGCCACAACATAAATCTTTACAGGCATTCTAGAGATCTAAACACTTGTTTAACACTAGAACAATGATTTGAATATAGGGTGCTGATTTAGTTTGTGCTTATGGTCATTTTGAAATCTACAGACCAGCCAAAACCACCGCTGACACATCCAACCTATAAATGACATGAATAAAAATACTTTAAATTCATATTTTAGAAATTATAAGCTAGTAAAAATAATATACTTTATTTCATTTGGGCATATGGTATAATCTTTTAGTATTTGGAAATTATAAGCTTGGTTTGATCAGACTTCTGCATCTTTTGGATGATCCTTTGGATTGGCCAAGCCATTGTTCCCCCTCCCTGCATATTCCGACGCTTTGTGCTGTCGTATTTCAAATATTTTATGATGGTAAATTTTTTTCTTTTTTTAAAAATCCTTAATAAAATAAAGCATATTATTTTTACTAGCTTATAATTTCTAAAATATGAATTTAAAGTACTTTTACTCAATATTTATGTCATTTATCACAGTGGTAGTTTTTAGATTTCAAAATGTCATGAACGTAAACTAAATCAGGACCGCTATCCATATATGATTAAGATATATTTATAGAATAAATTAGCAAATTCCAGCAGTTCTGATGTAGATCTCATTTGAATATTGTTAATCATTGTTTAATATTGTTTAATAACAAATGAACGTATTGGGCTCTCATATTATAAATGTTTTGATCATAATCTAATCTTTTCATTAGAGTAAAGATTTGAATTATTATGTGTTTAACATACTAGAACAACAGACTGACCTTAATATATAAATAACTTTGTGAGATGTATTTATTTTTAAAGAGTAAATAAATTTACTTATAATTAGAATCATATATTATGTTTAAACAAGTTCTTCAGTATTAAAAAAGACATTACACAAAAAAAGAAAACTATAGTTTCATTTCCACCATTGTATGAAATGATGACCACAATTTTCTCTCTTACATAATATGTATTAATAGTACAAAACTTGTTAAAACACAGCTGAAATCATAGGTTATTCAAACTTTAATAATAATAATAATAATAATAAAAAAGCAAATTATAACAATTATAAACTATAGTAGATTTCAAAATGGCCATAAGTGCAAACTAAATCAGTACCTGATAGCTTTGTTATTTTATGAAATTAATACTAAAAGCAGATATCAGTACAGTTTTTTGTAGCTCTGAATATGTGATGTCTATGGTAATTGTTTAGCAATAACTATTAAATTATAATTATTGATAATCAACTGTTATTGGCTTGGTTGTAGTATTCTATTAATCTAGATTGATCTATCTGCTGGTGGGGTCTTAATATATGACAGATTTATGATTTTTTTATTATCTGTAGATGGTCCATAGTCAGCTCGGAGAGCCATCCAATAAAGACCAGTAAATAGGTCTCTGGTTAATCTGGATTGATCAAATGAGCATCAATATGTTGATTATAAAAATGAAATGATTGCAATATGATGTAACCTTCATTTTTAGTGGATGGAAGATATTGTAATGAGGACAGCATATTCCTACAAGTACTAATCCTTGGAGTTTAGCCAGCTATATTATAAATCTATTATTATAAAGCGGTGAAAACTTTGAAATTATTAAAATGGAAGTCAATCTCCGATAATGCGCTATTTCTTAAATATTATAAATCTATGCACACTCTTCTGCTGGTAAGAGTTTAAAAACTTAAGTGAATCACTTAAGTTTAGAGCATAAAGCATATCTATATACACCAACTCTTATAGACCATGCTTAAATCAGGACTTGAGTCTACTGTGTGCCTGATGTTATAATCAAATATTCAATTGTACAAATCTATTTAACCCATCACAGGAGAAAGACAGTATCTCATTTTTAACCACCTACAATTAGACAAACATGACTTATAAATGTAAAGCTATTACTATAAAATGCTGAAAACTTTGAAATTATTCAAACGCAAGTCAATCTCCGATAATGCGCTATTTCTTAAATATTATAAATCTACTGCACACTCTCCTGCCGATAAGAGTTTAAAAAACTTAAGTGAATCACTTAAGTTTAGAGTGTACATTTTATATACACCAACTATTACAGACCATGCTTAATTCCGTGCTTTAGTGCCTAATGTTATAATCAAATATTCAATTGTACAAATCTATTTAACCCATAGCAGGGGAAAGACAGTGTCTTATTTTTAACCACCTATGTTTAGACAAACATGACTTATAAATGTAAACCTATTATTATAAAGCGTTGAAAACTTTGAAATTATTCAAACGGAAGTCAATCTCCAATAATGCGCTATTTCTTAAATATTATAAATCTAAGCGTACTCTCCCGTAGTAAGAGTTTAAAAAACTTAAGTGAATCACTTAAATTTAGAGCGTACAATTGAATATTTGATTAAAACACCAAGCACGTAATAGACTGAAGCCCTGATTTAAGCATAGTCTGTAAGAGTTTAAACTTAAGTGATTCACTTAAGTTTTTTAAACTCTTACCGGTGAGAGAGTGAGCTTAGATTTATAATATTTAAGAAATAGTGCATTATTGAAGATTGATTTCCATTTGAATAATTTCCATCTATATGCTATAGACTACAATGATTTTTGCATGCACATCAACTCATATTTTTTTAAAAAAAATTTTTTTGTTCAAAAAAGAACTCTCTTTAACTACGAAATTTTATTTTTACTGCTGGAAATAAACGTTTATTTTATTTTTCAATGTTTATTGTTCCAGTTTTGATATGCTTGTTGATAATGAAAGTAATTTTAGAAACTGACAAATAATTCAAAAGTCGGTTTCAGACAAAAATAATTAGCATAGTATAGTTAATGAATGATATCATTAGATTAGTGTGTGCTTAACGATGTAACAGATGATTCATTTGTCATTTCTTTATGATGAGTGCGCGTTTTTATATATATAATAATTTTACAAACAAATATGCTTTAAAACCCACTAGCAATTCTAAACAGTAAACATATATTAATGATGCAAGCGTATAAATTAAAGTTATTTATATAACAATTTTATCACTATAAAGATAATATTTTTTTTTTCTAATAGTGATCCTAAATAGCAGCAATTTAAATTCAGGAATCAACTGAAATGGTTTATCACGAATAATGATTATTACATTGAAGTTTTTATATGTTGTTTATTATAGTTATTTATTTTTTTAGTTATTAAAGTCCAAAACTTAATTTCTCTTTGTATAGTAGTATATAAGCCTTTTTAACCATTCAAATCAAAATGCTGTATTCTTAACCAACTTATCACATTATGGTTTCAAAATAATAGTCTATAGGTGACTGGAAAGTCATCTGCATCACAGCTCTCACAGAATGGCTCTGAAAAATTGATTTTGCAGCAGTGAAAGATGCCTTTTATATTTATTTGGCTTTTTAAAGGCCTTATTTTGCTGCTAATGTACTCACTAAATCTCAGTTTTACTGCATTTTTAACACAATTTCACTATGTCGACCATGTGCTTATCAGCATTGAACTACCTCACCCCCCTCCTGTTTGGTGGGTGGTTCAACTGTTTCATGGACCATAAAGGGTGTTATTCTCTCTTAGACTCTTAAATATTTTTCCTACTCCAATTTTCCTGTTACCCAGAACTTTGTTTATAAAGTTTTTTGTGTGTTGTTCCAGTTATTTAGGCCACTTTTAACAATATTTTTTTCCAGATCCCCTCCCCTGAGGTAACTAACTGCCTAAAATTCCACTCAATTTCCACATTACTCAATTAAAATTATTAATAAAAGTTTTCCAGTGTTGTTTCTTTGCTTTTACATCAATATACTTAATTTTTCCATATCAAAATTGTTTTCTTCATATTACTTTTCAGTCTTTCAAACGATTTAAAGATGGCAACTTCCCCTAGCGGAAAAAAATGTGTAGAGTCCTAAACTACATGAAGTAAAATCTTCAAAATTACCCAAATTTTATCCAAATTGTATTTCAAACAAAACTTAACTAAAACCATCATCACCAAAGAACTTATTTCAAGTCTCCAACTCCTTGCCCTCTAGATTTTCCTCTCTTTCAGGCTGTGGTTTGCTCTATCAAAGGTAAAAAGCAAGTCAAAAAGAACAACATGACCAATCATAATGTCACTCCAAGTTACAACGGGGAAAACTAAAATTACTCATCTACAAAGGACAAAAATCAGTCTTTTGCATATAAGCATAACTCAAATCTCCTCATTCATACCTGAAACCTCTAAAGACTTAACATGTAGTAATTTCTCCAAAGTTAATGTCACACACGGATTCTCCTATCAATCCACCAGGGCAACCAAGCCTATCAACATCACTCCTCCTTCACCATATTGTACTTGAATTTCATTTTGCCATGTAATCATCTCTTTGTAAACCTTTTTTAACTGTTGGGTATTTTGTCTTTTTGATGAATAAAAGCTTTCATCACAGAGAAAAAAAATAAATAAATAGTAAAGTAATAATATATATATATTAAAGCCTAGCCAAACAACTCAGAATTCTAAGATTTATGAAAACAATAATACAGATTCAAATGGCTTTTATGGATCTACTTTCAATTTGCAGTGGTGGATGTCATTAGGATATTGCCTTTGTTTTTCTTCATTGGTTAGATCTTACTTTTTTTTTGCTGTGGTTTGATGAATTGGTTTCTGCAGGAAATAATTCTCGATCTTTGAATTGTTGTTTTTATATAGGAATTTCTGTTGTTTTTTAAAGTCTTATTCCAATTTTTTTACTTTTTTATTAATAATTATTTCCAGGCAATTCAACAACAGCTTAAGCCATTAACTATTTATCAAATGTTCTAAAGCTTCAGTTATTAGCTTGTTTATTAATTTCTCTTGCAACTAATTATTTTTGCAGTATTTAATTTGGTACTACTTTATAATGTCATAATTTTATGTGAACATATTTCTAAAATAAAAATTCGTATAACATTACAATATTAGCCAAAAAGAAAAAAAAACGAAATTTTACTAAAATTCTTTTACAACCACAGTTTCATCTATTAACAAGTAGACTTTTTTAATAGATGAAACATAGTTATGGAAGAATTTTAATAAAGTTTAATTTTTTGGCTAGTATTGTAATGTTATATGATTGTTTATTTTATTTATTATTTCTAGTATAGCTTTAGACAGTATTTAAATATATATTTGTATGTACAAAACACATATGTGCACTCACAATATGTATAGTTCATAATATATATTCAAGGTTAGCCTTTGCAATATTGAAGGTTCCTGATTTGGAAGGTAAATTTCTTATCCTCTGCACTTAAGCATTTAGAAATTTATAACAACCACAATTTTTTTATGTATTAGATATAATCATATTATTACACCTGGGTCTCGTTTTACGCCATAGATAGGTTCCTCAGAAAACACGCAAACGAAATCGCACGAAAATAGACGTAACTTACATTGAAAAAGGGGGGATGCGGTCTGTGATTTTTCAAAATTCGCGTAAAAGCAAAGCACCAACGTAAAATTACTTTAAAATTCGTGCAAAAAAAAAAATAAGGAAATAAAATATGACTAATAAAAAATTTCAAATTTGAAAAAAATTGATACAAGACAAACTTTTTTTAACTATAATATTTAATTTTATTCAAAATAATATATTTTTATGCATAATTTACAGTACAGTAATTTACATTTTTTATACACGTTTTAATTATTATCGCTATTTGCGAAAAACACATTCGTTTGCAAATTGAGGAAATACAACTAGCGCCAACTTCACACTCATGTTGTGTCAATGGTTTTCTGGTGACAACATAATTAGTAATTAATCTTTGAGACGATGATTTTATTAATTGTTTATGAAACTAACAACTAAAAATTAAATTCTTATTTTTGTCTTTAATTTTTTTAATTTTCAATTCCGTTTAAAAATCAAATTTCACATCACATTAATTTCAAGTCGCCAAGTAATTGTTAAATTGTTAATTACAATTAAAAATCAGATTTTAATTTTTAATTGTCACATTTAATTGTGCCCACTGCTGTTACTCACCTTTTAAAAATAAACTTGTGGACACTAAATGATTAATCCTGTAATTGATTACGTTCTTTTTTAAAAAGCAAAAACAGAATGTGATTTAAAATGCAAAATTAACACGCACAATGTTTGAACAAATTTACATTATAATCTTGTAAAATTTAATGTGTGTATACATAAAATGTGGAAATCATGATTTTAATTTCATTATTGCATAAAATCTTGCTATTATAAAGCACTGAAAATATTGAAATTACTAAGATGAAAGTCGAATTCCAATAATGTGCTATTACTTTCAATATAACGTAAGTGCGCGAAATTTATTATTTAAAGTAATAGCGCATTATTTTAGTTCGACTTCCGATGAAACAAGAATCGCGTAACTTCAAAATCGTGTTAAATAAGTCCACATAAAAAGAGACCCAGGTGTATTTGAAAATATGAATAAAAAATCATATTTACACATATATGACGATGTTGTTAATTGAATGAAAGATAAATGAATGTTATCATTTACTTTCCTTATTTACTCGATAATTATTAACATTTTTTTTTCATTACCTTTTCTTTTTCTATCTTAGTATCTTTAGGTTAGTAAGTTTTATTATCATAAGTCATAAGCCCTCATATTATAAAGTCCTTTGCACTAGTTGTGGCTTTGAAATTGTATAATTATGCAATCTGATTCCTATCCTTTAATTACATGTTTTACAATCTTTTTTTTCTTCACTCTTGTTTTTCCCTGTTTTTTTTCTTCTGGAGACAGAATAGTCATATTCATTTATAAATAGCTGCTCATAATAGTAATGAAATGCCAGAGAATATAATATATTATACCAGAATACTGGATGGTGCCTATACTACTAATTCGTAAAATGCAAACAAATGAAGAAATCCATAATATTATATAAAATTCCATCCTGTAATTTACTAAGTCATCCATTTTATCTATTTTCTTTTCAATAGTAAAGCATATAATAATAAAAAAATGTTTCTTAATTACTGTAGTTTTAATTGTTAATGATGCTATTGATAAAACTATGCCTGACTTATACAATCATTTTATGCTACTTATATAAGATACCCTGCTAATATTTCCTGATCATCATAGTTTAAATCATCTCTCAGAGAATTGTATTCAACTCTTATCCACAAATATTATTTTATATATATGCGCTTGAATTACACCATCCCTTATCTATGAGTACCATCACAATTTTACATTATTAAGATGCTAGTATGTTTTCATCTCAGAATATAATTCCTTAGGATTGCTATAAAATTATTTAGATATCATTTGAATAAGATTAATTAGATGAGAATGGCACCGCCAACTAAATAAATTTATATAACAAAACAATTGCCTTTAAGCTTTAATTGGTATCTATCATTGTAAATGTTAATTTTACAATCTTTAAATATATATATATATCTGAAAGGATTTCCATTCTTGCTATTAAAAGGTGTGAAGGTTGCCTTGACAGCAGTTAGAAATATTGGTTGCTATATTTACTGTGAATGTTTAGGTGGTTACTGGTTGGAAACTAATTATATCTGAAAGAGTATATGTTGAATTATTGTGAAAATTAAAGTTTAATTATGATAAGCACTAATCATATACCTTCTTCAGTCTATTACCAAGCTCTCTCTCTTTTTTTAATAGCTGATACACACTCCCTTGTTATGCAATAAGGTCTTAATTATAAACCATTAAAATAAAACTATAATAATTAAATAATTAACATAAAATACGCACATTTCCCCCTTAATCTTAATAATTATAATCAAAAAAGAAAAAGCTTAAGATATTACAATAAAAAATAAAATATTTTATAATGAAATTGTTTTTAATTATTGAGAGCATTTGTTTATGTTTATTTATAATTGAAAGGTCTTACCGTGGCTTTTTTGATAATTCAGTAAGCTTACTTTTAATCATAGACATAACTATACATATCAGTTGGTATTTCAGCATTTATTTTATACAATGATTGTATTTGGACTCAATTAAGAAAAATTTTTAATTATTGGCAGCTATTTTCTTAATGCCAATAACTTTTTTGATTCTTTGATAAGTTTGATAATTGAGGATAGTGAGAAAACATTCCATTATGAATTGGAAAAACCTATATTTTAAAGCATCCCCATTTCTGGATTTGTAACAGGCATCAGTTTGTGATTGGAAAAGCTGCACAGCTAAGATTATGGATAATGTCTTCTAGTGGTTTTAGCATATGGTTTTAATGATTTCTGTCCTCCAGAAATTTATCATTGTAGCTATGGTTTAAGTTAGCTAGAGCCTTTTTTTAAAACACAAATAATTGGCACTGAATTATTGGGACAATAAACCGATTTTGCAACTCAGAATCTTTCCACACATTAATAGGATTTTTTTTATTAATGCACAATGCTTTATATGCACACTTTGATTCTCAGCCAACAATTTCCCCTTTTTCTGTTATATATCTATGCCAACTATAATGAAAACATCTTTCTGTCACCTGCAATCTAATTTTCTATATTTATTTTTCTTTCTTTGCTTTTATATTGTTGTTTTACTTTATCAGCTATTTTTCAATCAACGTTTGATTAACCAGCTTAATTTTGACTAAATAACAAAATGAATTTAAAAAAGAAGCAAACAAAAATAACTTTCTATAGGTACAATTTTTTTTGCGTAAAATTCATTTCCTACATTTGAAAATTTATGCACATTTTAGACAACTTTGATTATTTATTTTTATAAGAAAATATAAGTTTGCAGGGTCACTACATGGGTAACAGACACTTTTGTGCAAGCAGAATTCTAGTGCCTCTAGTCCCGTGAATACTGGCCTGAGTTTGGTGAAACAGAACAAGACTTTGCATTTACCAAAGCCCAGTACTTGTATGATATCTTTTATGAAAATCAAAAAATAAAACATTTTATCACATGTTAAGTAAAAGTACTTACTTTTTTTTTTTTTGCCCAAACTCTAATTTGTAGACCTTACAATTAATATCACATGTGAAGTAATTACAAATTGTATTATGCAGTAATGCAGATTTTTTAAAATTATGTTGTATACCTAAATGTTTCGCAACGTTCTGGTTATGTTAATGTGAAATCACCATAGATCAATAATATTTTTCTTTGTTAGGCATTTTTATGTAGTGAATCAGAATTTGGGGGGAAAAAAAATTAGGACAATGTTTAACATATTTACAATAAAACAAAAAAAAAAATGTTTTTGCATTATATCTATTTTGTTTTCTCAAATATTGATTCAAAATCATATTTATAAGAAATAAATAATTATTTATACATTATAAATATTTGTCTTATTTTAATCTATTTATATTTGCAAGTAAGATATATATATATCTAAATGTTTTTTATCATGTAAAAAAGACTCCACTGCTACTCTGCCCACGAAATAAAATTAGTTAAAACAAAATGAATTCTATATAATTTTGTTTAACAAAATACGCATTAGAATATTAAAAAATCTAATTATTTACATTTTTACCTTTTTATTTACATATTAATTCTCCTGACTTTGGTGACAGCAATATGAAAAATAATGATTAGTTTTAATTAGGTCAACTGTAACCAAAATATTAATTAGTTTAAAATAACTTTTTTTTACTTTGTTTCATTTAGAATGTCATGCAAAAATTGCTATGTTTTCTTTTAACAAAGTTCGTTTCTCAAATATTTGTTCAATAATAGAAAATTTACATTATTTTATGATTTAATTTTTTGTATGCTTATTATTTTAGTATAATAACTTAGTCACACCATATAGTCTGGTATCTAGGAGGTTTAAGGATTTATATTACAATTACTTAAGGCAATACATTTTCACATGTTGTTTATTTGATATTTTTTTAGAAAACTTTACCATGCCTGCACTCTCTTTTGTTTAATGATAGATTATAATTATTAAAAAAAAAAATCAAACAATTACATTCTTCTATTAGAATAGATAAAAAAAATTGTAGGCATTTTTTCAATAGAACAGTTGCAATTAATGTTGTATGGTTGTTGCAATCGAAAGAGTGCATTAAGCAATAGTATCATTTTAAATGAAATATGCACAATATCTTGTTTAAAAATTGTTTTTTATTAATGCTGTTTTTGTTGGATTTGGACCACCATGTTTTTGGGTAATATTATGGATCAATTATTTAATTTAAGCTAAATAACATGTTCCATGACAATCCAAAAACAATGAAAAGGAGATTAGTAAAACATGTAATATATATATATATATGAGTATTATAATAAATATTTTATTTCACCATTACTTTGTAATTAATAATACCCTGATACGTTGCGGTGAAACTTTTCTATATAATTTGTGTAGGTTTAACGCTTTCAGAGTTGTTATTCCATAATCATAGCCTCTTTAGTTTATCAATGTTATTATATGCAAATGTATGCAAAACTATTATTTATATTATACATTTTCTGGAAATGGCAAAACAAGTGTTTTTTCTATTTATTGAGTTGATGTCACTGATAATGAAACAAGCTTCCTTGATTTTTCTTTTGGTGCCATTCCTCTCTGTGCACAATATATCAGCCTTGGAGGGTTCAAATCTGTGGTTGAGCATTCTTTTTTGGTTATTGCTCATGTATATGTGTATTTGTGTTGAGCTAATCTAGTACCAATTGTGGCATGAATCTCACCATAATAAAAAGCACCACATCCTGTATGGGGGCACACAATTTTATATACTACTATATTATATACTATAATATTAGTAATAAAGAACAAAAATTAACATTAGTATTAAAAAAAGAATATAATAGTACTGGAATCGGTCTCCAAATTTTATGTGTCATGCCATGATATTCTAACCCAACAGCTATACCAAACATACAATAGAAGGGGTTATAAGACTGATAAAACAAATTACCTACTATTAAATAATATTTTTAAAAAATTTATTTATAAATAAATTTATTAATAATAATGTATCAGTTTTTTAATATAAATTAGGATGTTTAACTAAAAGTAATAAATCTAAATATTTTGATTTATATATAAATTTTATTAATTATTGCAGTGAGATTGCACTGATTTGTTTTGTTTTGCACAGTGATATACATAATAATATTTAGGGTATTAAACAATTGTCATAAAACTGAGTAAAAAAAAATTTCTTATATTTATATAAAAAATATTTGCAATAAAATGTGTTTCTAATAATGTAGTGATTAGGAGATGTAAACATTATCATTTACTTATAAATTTTATTACTTGTCATGGTGAAATGACGCCCATCAGTTTGGTGTACTGTAATGGTAGAGTATATAATTTTTAATATATTTTGAACAATTGCAGCAAGATTAATTAAAAAAGGGAATCTTATATTTAAACATAAAATATTTGCAATAGAATATGTTTCTAATAATGGAATGATTCATAAATTGAAACATTTTCATTTACATATAAATTTTATTAATTCTTGCAGAAGTTTGGCACCACATTGATGAAGTGCCTTTGCACTCTGCACACTCCCATACTGTGGCCCTTTAAATTGTTTTTTAAAACTCCCTTCTAAGACAATATTTTAAAAATCAGAGAATACAGGGTCTATTTAATATTAATGTTTATTTTTTAGAGGTTTTATATCAAAATACTAAAGTATATATATTTTAGAATACAATGTTCTATGCTCGTCTTTAAAGTAAACTAATTTTCAATCTTCCAATTTAACCAGTTTAATATATATATATTTGCCTAATCTAGTCAAAATAAAATATAAATTTCTTTTCTATTTATTAAATTTTATTTCCACTTTACAGTTTTTTCCCCCTACCATTCTGAAGGATAGATACCACTCAAAAGAGTTTTATTTCTTTATTTTAACTGCTTTTATTTAGTTAATTTAAATTATTTAGCTTGCTTTTTTATTTTGGGCTAATATATTTAATAATTTAAAACAATGCTATACTCTGAATAAATTCGTATAATTACAACACATATAGTTGAATAAGACCACTTGAAACTTCTTTACTCAATTTAAATATAATGTTATATGTGTCTTTAGGTAAAAATAAATATATTATAATGAATGTACTCTAGAATAATCTATATAATATATTCATTAGTTAGTCATAGTTGTAATAAGATTTATGATATAACTAATCTAAAATCTGGATTGCACTACCAAACATCAACTTATTTATATGTGTTTTGAAGGCATACTCTGTTGAAGACAAATCAGAAGTTCTTATGGGGGGGGATGGACGAATCAGAATCATTTTTTTTTTTTTATGAAAATAGTTGGAAATTATTTATTTAAAGCAATAATTTATATATTTCTTCCTTTATTTTTTATAGTTTTGTTCAGAATTCTTTCTTTAATAAGCAAACTTTATATTATAGTGTTGCATTATTTTTCTAAGATATTGAGTATTTTTTGTTTCTTTCAATTTTTTTTTCCTTGCTTATTTTAAATAGAACAACAAATTATATACTTCCTTTCTTTACACTTTAAGTAATGCTCTTTCTGTGATTTTTATGAGATGACTCTAAGCCGCTTCAAGTTGTTCAAATCCCGTCATTTTTAACGCTACGGTAAAAATTTTACCATCATTTGAAAGGTTATAAAAAGTTCTGTAAGATGCTGCCCTCTCTTCAATTGTTTTACAAGTAAAAAATCAATAAAACTGATGTAAAGGTCTAACAAAGGGAGGCAGTCCATTCTAAGCATTGAATGGCTCTCCACTATTGAGGACAAAAGAATTCACTTGTCAATAACTTGAACTGTTATGATTTCTTTTCTTTCATTTTGAAAGTGATAAACGAATGTTTTAGACCATTTTGAAGGTATTTTTGGTTGTCATCTGATCGTTTGTGTCAGCCGCCAGAGGCGCGATTTCTAGCTAAATTTCTAGAAATATGCCGTTTCCACGGCCGCACCCAAGCCTTTAAGCATTCTTTCTAAAAGAAATCCTAGAAATATTGTTAACTCGGAGTTAAGTCTACTTTCTACACTAAAAGGTAGAGTATTAACTTGGAAGTTAAGTCTCCTTTCTACGATAAAATCTAGAAAGAGTGTTAACTCGGCTTAGCGGCTAACGGTGTGGCTTTTATCCGATGCTAAAAGCAGAGGAAAATGCCGTAGTTGTTTGTGTCAAACACTATATCGTAATGCTGCGTTATGTATTTGATGTAACAATATCGTACTAGGGTGTTTATTTTGATCGTGTCAAAATTATTTAAATTTTCATCGGTGCCTTGTTTTTTTTAAGACCAATCGATGTACTGTTACATTTTATCAATTTTAACAGTATCGTGATTGTTCCTCATAAGTTTGTATTTCTCCTAAATTTTCGATTAGGGTGGAATAGCGTAAAAATTTAAAAATCACGCTTTGAGTCACGTTTTAGCGAGAAATTTTCCGAGACAAAAAGTACGGCTAATTCCCACAACAGAAAACTTTAAAAGATGGGAATTGCCAGACACGGGCCAGCACTGGAATATTTCTACAGCAGAAAAAAGAAAAAAACATCCTGCTGCTGAAAGAAAAGATTGGATTGTGCGGCAAATATATGCAGATTTGAGGTCCGAAAACATCTGCCGACGGAAAGGTTCACTTTGTAAAGGCAAACTTGTTTGAGGGATTCTAAATGACCTTTGTCAAATGTCAAAAATAAAAGAAGTAACTTCAATTTTTATTTAAACGTACATCCCTTCTTCTCCCGATAATTGTTGGCGTCGGCAATCAAATGTAAAATAAAAGAAGTAACTAAAATTTTTATTTAAACATAGCCCCAAAAACCCCTCTTCTCCCAATAATTGTTGTCGTCGGCAATCAAACGGTCAAATAAAAGGAACGTCAATTATTCTTTAATTGTATAGAAAAAAACAAAAAAAACCTCCCACTAATTGTCCTGGCCAATCAAATGTAAACCAATCGAAGTAAGACAGTAAATTATTAGTTAAACATAACCCAAATTACTATTCGAATGTACACCGAAAAAGGCTCGCTCTTGTCAATCAAAATTAAAGAAACCTAGACTATTATTGTCCCATTGTCAAATCGAATATTATTTGGGAAAATCCAAATAATTTATAAACGAAAAAAAAAAAAAAGAAAGTCAAATCGGTTTTCAATCAAATGGTAACCGATAAAAGTAACTTAAATTTTGATTTAAACATACACACGAACAAAAACAAAACGCAAAACTCTTTCTCCCAATAATTGTTGTCGCCAATCACCAAAAAACACCCACCCCTCTCACTAATTATTGTCAGCAATCAAATGTACACCACTACTAAAAGTAACGTAAACTACTATTCTTTAAACGGTTACACCCCTTCTCCCAATAATTGTTGTCTACAATCGTACACACAAAAAAACACCCTTACCAGTAATTAGTGTCGGAATCAAATGTAAACCGATCAAAGTAAGACCGCAACTTATTATTTAAACATAATCCAAATTACTATTTGAATCTACACCAAAAAAACACCCGCTCTTGTCAATAAAAATTAAACAAACAACAACTATTATCATCCCATTGTCAAAAATATTTATTTGTAGAACCAAAACCATAATTTATAAATGATAGGAAGTCCAATCGGTCGTCCATCAAATGTAAACTGATAAAAGTAAAGGTTTTAAATTTTATTTAAACATAAACACACGCGCGCGGAAAAAAAAAACAACACTTCTCCCAATAATTGTTTTCGGCAATCAAATGTAAACCTATCAAAGTAACGTAAATTATTATTTAAAGATCCATCATAAAACCCCGTTCTCTCTTGAATTTTGTCAATCCAATTTTACAAAAACAGTAATATTATTTTTTTTTAAAAAAAACACAAATTACTATTTGAACACACACCAAAAAAGACCCTTTGGTAAAAAAAAAAAACTATTATTATCCCATCGTCAAAAATATTATTTGGGAAAAATAATTCAGAAATGAAAAAAAGTAAACTTTGTAAACAAACCAAAAAAAAAGTCAATATTAATAGAGAATCGCTATCCTGGGAACTATATATTAATGTGTTTTTCAGTTAGAAATCGCGCCTCTGGCGGCTGACACGAAGGATCAGATGACAACCGTATTTTTTGACATATAAATTATTTTGATAAAATATGCTAAAAATAAAATTATTATAGAAAAATATATAAGATTTTCATAAAAATTATTTCTTTTTCGGGAACGTAAAACTGAGAAAGAAATCACTGTTGTCACAACACTTTTTAGTTGGTTACTAACATTCGTTTTACATTTGCCGCTATCAAATATTTTTATAATTATAAATAAAAATGTATTTTTAAAAAAACTTTTGTTCACTTTCATAACCTGAAAAATTATTAATATACTTTTTACAAACGAAATTAAAGTGAATATATTAAAAGATGAATATATTTTGATATTGAGTTTGTGAGTTGACCAATTAAAAGTTTAGATTTTTACCTCACTTGGCCAATAAAGTAATCAGTGCTCAAAAGGTTAAAATGGACAGTTTTGACTCTGGACAGTAAAAAATTTTGATCTTAAGAATAAGTCTGGTTTAATTTAGTGTTTATTAAAATAGCAATGCAAAAGTAATGAGATTATTAATATCTTAAATTTTTTTATGGTATTTTGCAGTCTTTTTTTTTTTTTCAAATATTGCATTAAAAAAATCCAAGATATTTAAATTAAATTTATTTCAATAGCCATATTAATTATTATTAATATTTTTTGAAATGATATGTAGATAATTTTGATATTAAACAATTAAATTATATTTGTTAAACAATTAAATTCTATTAAAATGTATATAAAAATGAAATATAATAAGTTTTATTTTCATGCATATGGAAGATTTATTAAATGCCTTCTATTAGTTTATTATTTAAGCAAGATATGATATTATATAATGCCCACATCTTGAATTGTGAACTTTTATTATAAAAGGCTCACAGTCACGTTTCAAGAGAGAATCTCCATTATTTGTGCCATAAATGAATCTAAAATTAATTTAATTATAAAAATTGATTATAAAATAAAAAATAAAACCAGATATGTATGAACACAAATTAATATATATATTGCTAAGTCATTGCAGATCAGCATAGTCTCAGTCTTATTTATATTAATCATATTTTACTTATTTTATTTCAAAGTGTCATATTTAATAAGTTTAGTCCTATATATTCTGGAAACTTTTTTATTGCTATAGTTTTTAATATAATTCCTCAATACACTTTATGATATTGTTTGTCAGTTCAACAATAGTTTCTTTTTATAATAATAAGCAATTGCCATTAGGAAATAATTAGTAATAAAATAATAATAGAGAAATAATTTTTAATGTCATAAACACCCCATGGAAGCTTAACCTTTGAAACAATTTTAAGTTAGATGTATAATTAAATTAAGTATATTCATATAAAATACTATATATTTCAAATTTAGATCATTCTTTATCAGAGTTAAACAGCCTATGTAACTTAAATTTATTCTGTAATATATCTGTTAATATTTTAACAATATATATTGTTAAAAGGAGATTGCCTTGACAGCAGTTAGAAATTGTTGATTGTTATTGATATTGGGATTGTTTAAGTGTTGACTGGTTTTTAATGATGTTAATATTTGTATATAATTTATCAACAAAGATTTTTAATATATGTAAAATAATATTAGTTTTTAGTTTTTTTCTTATTTGTTTTCTTCCAATATTAAGATATATTTTTGAAACTTGTTCTTTCTATAGCTTTTCTTGCAGATTCACATTTGTATTTCATTATGCCATCATTAACCCTTTTTTATGCACAAATTTGTGCAATTCCGGCCATTCATTATTTATAAATGGATCATTTTAAAATATTTTCATTTTCCTTTGTTGCATGTATGTACTTTCCATCAGTATAGCAATTTCTTAATAGAGTATTAATTATATTTTTATTTTAGCTAGCGTTTTATATTTCTCACCCCAAATCTAAATTTATCCACAGCATTTTCAATTGCCAAACATTTTCTCATTTTTAAAATGTTCTATGGTTTGTCATAAACCTGAGTTGTCTGCATTTGAAATTTTCCATAAAGACAAATAATTAATCTTGACATTCTATCTGATCAAATCAGTTATCTTTTCTAACTTCCAACAGTTCAACATTGTTCTGCTTTATACTAGATAATTCTTTTTTAATTTGAACAATATTTTTTTGCTTCAAAATGATCTGCAATTTTAAGTAGTTAAATAAAAAGTTATTATTAGATCATAAGCTAAATATGTAAATTAGTAATTTTTAACACTTTCTGCCGAACTATTATAAGCTATTAAGATTATGATTTTATAATTGTCTGTCATGGTTGGTATACATATAAAAAAGTTAAGAGTGTATACACACTCATTCTACTTTCAAGAAAATCAATCTGATGTCTCAGTCAAGAAGTATTAGGTATCTGAGAAGGAAAAACATATTTTTTAAGTCTTAAACTCAGAGATAAAAGCCAATAAACTCACTATGGTGGCTTACATGTTGGATAGTATTCCCACCCATTTTTTTCTCTTTAAATAATCATATAGTAATAATAACTGTAATGATAAGAACATGGACATTTATAAAATTTCCTGGTTCAGATTTTTTAAGGCCACCATGAGGAATCCGAATGCCTTTTTAAAATTTAATAATAAACTTTTTTTTGCACCTGTTTTGATATTAATGAAAAATAAGTTAATAATAAATTATAAGATTCTTTGGAAGTATGTAATGATACACAAAATTAGAATAATTGATCACTTTTTCATAAATTTAGAACTACAGGATAATGATGTAAATTTGAGTGACTTTACCATAGTTTTTTCAATTACTAAATCAGATGTATACATAAAGTTTAATGTCTAATTATGAATTTGATTAAGACGAAATTGAGAGTGATGATATCAATACTTTGTTCTGGAGAAGAATTTCCATGTTGTCCATTTTTTGTCAAGCATTGGTGGTCGAGTGGTCAGCACAGCTGCCTTACAAGCAGTTGTCCCTGGTTAGCGGGTTCGCTTCCCGGTCGATGCTATGACACATGAAATTAGAAGAACCCCCCCTTTCCACTTATTGCAGGTTGTTAAATAAAAGTTGGAATATAATTATTAGAATCTTAATCTTTCCCCCTTTTTCCTCCTTTGGAATTATGATAATAGATAGTTGTCAAAAAATTCAATATAGAATTGATTAGATTATATATAACTTAAAGCAGTTTATATATTAGTAAAAACAGAAATTAATCTTAAAAAATGCTAGATAGTTCATTTGAATTAATTAAATATAAATTAGTCTCAAGAAATGCTAGATAGCTCATTTGTTCTATGAATTAAATATGTAAAAATCTTATACATTCAATGGCTTCCATATAACACATTACATACATGCCAGTAATGCCTTTTATATTTTGTTATTTTTATAAACAATCATTATATTAAGCATATTATAAGCACTGTTTGTTTTAAAGCATTCACAAAAATTATTTCTAATTTTTGAAACATATTTATATTATTACATATAAAATAAAAATGCTTTGTAAAAATCAGATGAAATCGGATTTGCTGCAAATTTCAAACTAACAAGATGATTCTGATTTTAGTATCTATTTATTGTTGTGACTAGAATATGTACAGTGTGATTGAAATGAATCTCATGTATCCTACAAAATAGATTTTAAACATTTCCTTTATTATTTATTTGATGACTTCAGAAAGAATCCTGTCATTCACAAGGTATCAATTACAGCCTCTATTATCAAGATAGCAACCTGTTTTCCCCTTGCTTCAGCTGTCTAGTAATTTTACTTTTATCAACAATAAAAAATGAAATCATATATAATTTTCTTTTTGTCAATCATATTTTTTTAATTTTAAAAACATCATACTGTTCAATGAATCGAAAATATGTATATGAAAAGTAGATATAAATGTAAATAACAAGATTTTAAATATTTTCCAATTTTTATCGGAGTATCTCGTCTCAAATTCCATTATATCACAACTATTCTCCAGCGAAAAAATTCCAGGCCACAGTCTCTTTTTATATATATTCTGCAGACAATGTTCACTTGTCAGATAAATCGAAGGCATTAAATTGCTGCATCTCTTTATGTCATGTAATTTATAATTACATGACATAATTTATATATTGTCAACATATTGTTTACTTTTTATATTGTTTAATTTTTAAATTTGATTTTATTAGCAGTCAGACATAACTCTTCACTTTGTTTAATCCTTTATAACACAAATCTCTTCCAGTTTTAGGACACTTTATTCATATTATGACACTTATATGTAATTCATCTATAGCTAGGAATTTATATAGTAATAATTAATAGTTGGAAAGTGGATCTTATTTAAGTAACCAAATTCAATACTTTTCTGTTAGTGCACTCCTCTATTTTACACTTTGTATCACTTTTAATACAAAGAATCACACCTTTTCCTTAAGATATATGTTAAGGTCTTCATCCCAAAGGAGATTGAAATAAGTAAATAATACTAATACTATGATCAAGTGGAAATAACCATTACTGGTGGCAGTTTGCAATAGATTTATCAATCTTTAATTAATTCTATCATTTCAGTTTTAAAGTATTATAAAATAAGCTTTTTTCAGCATTGAGATGAACAGGCATAAATATTGAAGCAGTAAAATCTGTTATACACATTTTGCTTCACTGTCTGGTGATCTAAGAAACCTTGAACCAGAGGTTCAAACCCATTTATATACTTTGTTAATCACTAGGGAATACAAGTACATATATACACGCGATTACCCCCCCCCCCTCTTTTTGTTAGTTAAACATTATTTTGATTAAAGAATATTAGTTTTAATTCGGAAATTGTATATGTGTGTATGTGTCACAGATAGCTAAAAATATTATTTCATATTTCATTTTATTAAATATTTTATATTTTTTTATTTGTAATTCCTGTATTTTATTAATGACTGTAATAACAGAGAAAGTTATAGAGAGTAATTAACATAACTTAAATTCATAAACAAAAGTAAGTACCTTGTTTAATTTAAAAATGTCGTTAGAAAAGTAGATTTATTTTAAAAATCCTAACGTTGATGGTGAATCTATTTCCAAACTTAAAATAGATTAAAACAATACTCTCTGGAACTTATCTTGTTGTCACCTTTAAAATGTAAATCTTGAACAAAAGATAAGTGCAGTCAGGTCAGTTAATGCATATCTGGGACTCGCCAGTGGCAAGGTAATAGAAGTTTCTAGACGGTTTTGATGGCATATAAATACAGCCAAAATTCTATGCTAGGCACTCAAAATTTTAACTATGACTTTTGAGTAGAGGGAAGAAATTTGCTTTTCTGATCTTTCAAGATCGTCTTTATACCACTATGCTGCTATGCCATCGCCACTTAAAGACTTTTCTAATTAAATGTCAATCTAGTTCTACAAAGTTGCCAACCATTATTTTTCCAAAATCTGCATTGCTGACCGTGTTTTCCCATGTTTATTTTTCCATATGCATATCAACCTGTACGTCCTTCAAGTCGTCATATCACAGAAGGTAATCTCGTCTCTGCCGCTAATATGAACTCTTTAAAATCTCCATCTCTGCAATTTTAATTTGTTAAAATAAAATGTAACTCTTTGTCTGTTTAATAATTGGTGATGAAGAGCCGATTATTATGACTAATAAATTAATGACTTTCTCTTTTTCTCTGTAAAATATAATTTCACGGATCTAAGTTTATTCTCTAAAGGTATTTGTTGGGTTTCACTATTTCTATCTTATTATTTTAAATGTGGCAAACTTCTAACTTTATTTGTATGTTTGATTATATTTGATTTAATATGTTAATAATTCAATCTAGCAAATCAATCTTATTTTAATTCTCCATCCTGCTATTATGGGATTTTAAATGCTTAAATTTAAGTTTTCTTACGAAAGTCAAAGTTTGCTCTATTGAATAATATTACTAAATTGTTTTATGTGCTTGATGGCAGATTATATGCTGTCACATTTAAGATATCAATTTATTACTATATTAATGCTATTGATTTAGTGAATTTTAATATTATCTAAAGTAAAGCTTAATGATCTTATCTTTTTTATAATCAGTCATTTGCATCCCTCACCATCCAGCTTGATAATTTTATTATATAATTATCTACTCGTTAAGTGTACTAACATTTTTTTAATGAAGGGAACTACATATTCCCTCTTTTATTGTCTGACTTTCTAACTAATATTTAAGGTCAATTGCATATCTGTCAGGTTGTAGTTAGGCTCTGCATGGGATAACATTGGGAAATCCCAAACCATGAAATTCCTACCAACCATTTCTTCAGATACTGTTCTGTCACAAGTGCAGCCGAATTTTCGCGCTCACAAATTTGATGAAGCTTTTCATCCTAAGATGGATTTAATATTTTTGGCATTATCACATAGGTTAGCACCGCTATTATTAATTAATATTTTATACTGTCTGATTCTTAATCTATAAGTCGTAATGCTGTGATTTTGTAAACCATCCTATTCTTTCCTTTTATATGTTTTATAGGTTAGAAAAGTCATTTTAAAGATTATTTAAGTTATCCGCCAACTCATTAAACGATTTTTAGGCATGCTAATGAATAACTAACTTTCAGTAAATTTTGTCAACTCAGAGTGATGTGATAAAATACGCAAATAACTGTTTTTCTTTTTAAATGATTGATGACGTATAATTAATGACTGAGTAAATTTTGTAATTCATACTATGTTTTAATATATAGTTAAAACCAACCATAATAAATAGAATTATGTAAGTCAAATTCCATTTATCTGTATTCATTAAGGTCATTTATTTTCATTGAATTAATCACTGTGTTCAAACTATAGAATCGATGTAAGTTTGATATCTCCTTCCATTAGCATATTAAGCCTCATCATCTTGATTATCTATTGATTTTTATTCATTGATGTAACTTGTATTTGTGTATTCTTTGATCATTAATTTGTGTTCTAATATATAATCTCTTAGAATACGCAAATCACTGCCAATAATGCTATTAATTATGACATGAAAATAGATTCACCTTTGTATTTATTAAATTATTTAATCATCATTTGTTTACTCATTTTCTAATGAATTATTATTAATAAATTATTAACATTTTATAATCAGTTATTTAAGTGTTTTGTCTCATGTTTTATGCGTACACATTGTTAATTAGATTGCATTATATATAACTCATATTTCATTGATCTTAAGCCACTCTATTACCTTTAGTAATGATTCTTAATGAAATAGTAATATAAGCATAGACTAGCACATCCTGTTAGGGGTTCAAAGTCATGTAACACCATCATTTCCTTGTAGATCTCTTGTTTCTCCACTGTGTCTCCGGGACTGGGAATCAATAAATTTCATCTGCTATCATCAGAAATATTGATCATAGTGTTATAGTTTTAGAGAAAGGTAAACAGGGCACAGAATCCATGATTGCTCCTGACTTGTGTATCTTGGGCATGAGTGAATTTAAGGTACTTTTGCCTAGATTCTGAATCTTATTAGATAAACATACAATTCTGACCAGTACAATATATTCAATGTATAGGTAAAATGAAACAATGTGGCTTTTTTTTCTGTTCTCTGGCTGTTTATGGTTGTTTGATTTGCCAATATATATGTAATGTGGCTTCCTGGAATAGCTGTTATCACTATTTATGCTGATAACCTGGAATACATCTCCAAGACTGAAAATTTTTTTAAGTCATAAGCTGGCTTGGGATTTGTCTTTTTGGTAGTATAAGGGTAGCTTTAAAGGCTGGCCTAAAACATAAACTTAGCTAACAGGTGGTTAAATATGCAATATAATTTTTTTGTGTAAACATACACACACATACATATATATATATATGATAAATGATTGCTTTATTAAGTACAAAATTCAACAAATGTCACAATGAACTAATTTCTCTTGTTAAATAATAAATAAAAAACCAGTTAAGTAAATCCTTCCTACATATATGTATAACATCAATGAGTTATTAATCAATGTGTTTTACATCACTAATAAAGACTTAAACTTGGTAAACATAGTGATGACTTAATGTCAAACCAATCTCTAGGTAACCAAGTACGGAAGATAAAAGTAGAATTCTATTACGTAATTTTATTTTTACTTACAGAAAAGGAAATGCTAGTATACTAAACACTGGAAACTAAGCAGAGTATAAAAGCAAACCCAGTTTATTTCCGTCATCTTTTATTTTTTTAAGAGCTATAATAACCGCACAAAGTCAACCTTTAAAGATCGAAAGATCGATTCCAATAGAAGATGGATGACTAGTTTGAACATTCCAAATTATTCGTATAACCTTCTTAATGCAAAATTATAAAAAATTATAGTCAACATTTAAGCAAAGAAAAGCTTTATAAATTCATGCATCTTGACAAAAGAATTGAACTAATTTTAAATTGATATTTAAAATTAAAAAAAAAAAACTGTGTTATTATTTGAACATACAGAAATAGAATTAAAATATTGCTAGCATATATATATATAAATGATAAAGTAACTTTTGTTCTTATATAAGCCATTAAATGGCAAACAGTAAATTAAGAAAAAGTAAATATATTATGTACTGCTACGCAATGTACTCTAGGGCTGGAATGCTATAATCCTACCATAGAAGTACAATGATTTAATCTATTTGTCTATATAATGTCTAGAAAAAACATCAGATGTCCTAAAAAAAATGTCTAGATGGATCCAAAAGGAAAGCAACAGCAGAGATTGGAATCAACATCATTTCAAGTGCATTGCCGAGGAATTCTCATGGGTGATGAATGATTTACCAAAGGAGGATGATCCAAAAGAAGATAGACTGTATCTATGAGTCCTTATTGCCAAATTCATGGACATTCACAAGAATTAGCTAATGAACATTTTGATTGATTATGTATTTTTTTTATACTTGTTGTAACAATTCTAGTTTAGCTCAGCTTTCCCTCCATATTGACCTGACATTTGTTCATCATCACTATTGTATGGAATGAAGTAAGATTGTTTTGATACTATTCCATATTAAGTATATTCACTACTACAGGACAGAGTTTGTGTTTTATTTATTCATTATTAACTAACAATTATTTATGTTTATTTTTTCAGTATGAATGATTAATCTTCTTGTATGAATGCTCTTTCCTATCAACTTTAGGAAATTGTACATACATAGGGGCCCCCAAAGAATATGGAATGGCAATAATTGGATTTGAATGACGAGGCTAGCATGGAAATACTTGTTTAAAATTATTGTGGTCAATTTGCTAAAAGATTTTAAATTATTTTGCTTTGTAAATAATTAGTTTTTGTTATGTACTTCTACCACGGGTTAAAGGTTGGAATACTGAATATATTAATCATTGAAATGGTAGAAATACATTCTTGACGCATATAATTATAATTTTTTTTGTTATCATGTTTAAGAATTTTTGAATTCTTATTTGGTTGTTAACTGGATTTAAATTACATTGGTCTCTAGTTTATCAAAATATTTTACACATTAATTCATCAACTTATAACTGGATATATATATACACACATATTTCATTTTTAAATAATAATACAGTAATATGATTGGATGGATCTTTAATTGGAACCTATATGGAGGTGCGGTAGTTGCTATCTAGAGTAAATTCATCTCTTAAAAGAGTTGAATGCATATTTCCCCCTATGTTTGAATACTGAGGCATAATGGAATTCAAAAAGTCTTAGCCCATTGGAGTTAGATGCGATCATAGGTTAGGTACTTCATTGCGTTATTCACAGCATTCTACCTGAAGACCCTAGGTGTGACCATAGTGAGATATGTTCCCCCTCTTCCAGTGAAAAACCCAGACCGTTATAGTAGCTAGTCCAAAATTAAATCATTTTGCCACCCAATACTATTTGTGAAATTGGTATCTATTTATAATTAGCTATAGTATAATGAATTAGATTAATCTAGATTATTTACATATTATTGTGTTTATTGTAAAAAAAAAAGTGATTGCAGTGTAATGTGTTCATCACTTGTGTAACAAAAATATTTGTATATATGCTGAAATTGAGGTTTATTATTTAACTATGTATAGGTAAATAATTTTTAGGAGGAGATTCACTGGCAATAACTATTTTCTATACACATATGTAATTAATTAATGTCTGCGTGCAGTACTTTTGATTTATAATTCATTAATATGAATGAATTATCATCTGAATTATTAAACTAAATCAGAAATTTAAATAATTGTACAAAATGTGAGCCAGAAATCCCACCATTTGTAAAATTTAATACTGCTGAGACATTGATTCATTGCATTATTAGAAGGCTTAATAAACTGAGTCTCTTTTAATATATATGTTTTGATGTCCTTCCTTTCGTATCAAATGATTTTGACAAATCAGGTTTAAACATATAATCTGTCTCAATCTCATGATAAAAATGTTGAGTTATATTTAGAGGAAATCTTAGCTTTTTTACTAGTGTGAATACTTAGTGTAACTCTGTTTTTCATATTGGATTTTGTCTCATCTAAACCTATGGGCATATAATTTGATAAAGTTACATTATTATTTACAATTTCATTTGAATTTGCAGGAGTTTTAAAACCTATCTTGAAATCTTGTAGTTATAGATTAGGCTTTCCTTCATTTAATTGAAATTGTTAAACATAAAAAACAAACAAACAACAGAACAATTGTAGGTAGTGTAATGCATCCATATGTACCAAGAATAACAGATAAACCTGCAGTTAATGTAATGTTGAACAACTTTCCAAAATTATAAACCAATACAAAAAATCCTAACCTGTATAAAATCTAAACATGAATTGTAGAAACTTTGCCCTATTGAAAAACAATTAAAAATATATTTATAAAATAACTATTAAAGAGGAAAAGATTAGAAACAAAATCCATCAATTAACCTAGTGTGATAATCAATAATGTTTGCAACCATCCATTAATTAATTTTGTCATTAGAATGAAAAAATGAAATCAGGAGGACTTTTATGAATAAGCATATAAAATTTCTATTGAATTGTCTTTCACAGAAATCCTAATTTTTTACCTTAAATTCATTATTCATGAATTTAAATTTCACTGGCCTAATTTTTATGCTAGCTATCATTGATTAGATCAGCAACACCACAGGGAAAGAAGAAAATAACTGTCACAATTTAGTTTTCCACACTAACTTTTATTTATTAATAATAATTCAACGTATTTAGAAAGATATAAATAAAGTTTGGATTTTTTAAAAACATTTGACAATTTCAAAATTTTTAAAATAGCAGTAAAAAAACAAAACCCTCTAGACCAGCGTTTCCCAACCTTTTTTGGCTCATGTACCACTTGGTAGTACATCACGCTAAATTGTACCACTTCATAAAAATGATTGTATTTTGTGAAATTTGTTATTGCGAGTATGTTATTTTATTTGCATTATATATGTTATAGGGTGACCAAGTATGTGTTCACATCACATAATGAGACAAATTACATTGGAACACGCCTAAACGTCATGCCGGATTATAAACTTACTGAAATTATAAACTCACTGTAACATATATATATGTATTTGTTCAAAGTTTCATATTTATCTACTATTTTGTCATATTTCGTTTACTAATAAATGGTTTTAATAAAAACACAAAATTATAAAAAAACAATTAATATATTTTCTTATCATAATCAAATATTTTTATAAAATAAATTTAATGAGATCCTTGTACTTGTTTTGAAGAACATAATTTTTTGAAATTTGGTTCAAAAAATGCGTTCAATCTGTTTCGATACTTACTTTTTTAAAAAATATATGAAGAAAAAACTCTTTCTACTAATTCCATACTAGTAAATGGTAATAATAAATTAAGAGCTTTCTCAGAAAGTTGTTCATATTCTTTAATGTTTAATCAAAAATTCATTAGATTGTGACGTTTGAATTCTACTTGTAAAGTTATGTTACATGATAATTCTATTAAATTTTCTTTATCCTTTATTGATAATGATGTAGCTTTTTCTAAATTTTCTTCATAGAAGGGGTTTGAAATACAATTATCATTTGTGTTTTCGGGTTTTGGAAAATATTCCATGAAAGACAATTTTAATCCTGTTAAATGTGCTATTATATTTTTTATCTTGAGACATACTAACCTTATTTTCAAAGAAAAAAAAAATGTAGAGTTTCGAATACTTTCGGTTCATTGTTTTCGATACACTGTTTCCAAAAATCTAATTTCTTAATCATACTTTCAATTTTATCATTAACATTAAAGATCGTTATCGACTGTACATATTAACAACTTTACTGTATAATATTATTAATTAAAATAATTTTTATGAATTATAGGAAAAAAACATTTCTATGATATTTTTATGATTTAATTTTTTTTTATTTTTTATTTATGTCCGCCATTATTGATTATTTTTCGTGTACCACCAACCAGCAACTCGCGTACCACCAGTGGTACGCGTACCACAGATTGGGAAACACTGCTCTAGACAATCACCATCCTAAAATTATTTCTACATATATTAGTAAGAAGTCAACCAAAATTAGGGACATATGGGAAGGAGCTTTTCCTTTATTGTTAATATGGATAAGGTATTCATAAAAATCTAGACACATTTTTCCCCGTATATTTTCTCAATTTTTTTTTTTTTACAGTTATAATCCAAATGCCAAAATTTATAATTTTTTTAAAGAAACAATCTAAATTCAAACAATTTGTTGGCCTCTGACATAGTAAATTTTTAATCAGTGAACCCTATGCTACATGCACATTCAGAAGTATATGCTATAATTATTGATTTATTCTAATAAGATCATTGTGTATACCCATTCAATATTTAGCAGAATTTTTAACATTAGAATTGTAACTAAATTTTTACTAACTCAGGTTTAGACATAACTATAATTAACTAATAATCAGTGGCCTATCAAAAATATCTTCTGCTGCTATGTATTTTACAATATTGGCTCATCAAAGCCTAGGAACTGTTTCAAATATAGTGTTATTTCCTGTCTTTTATCTTTATCTTTCCTTCTTTTTTTTTTTTTTTTACTATCATCAGACATTTAAGTTGGTTTAGGAACTGGTTGTCATAAGATTTTCATCTCATAATTTATTTCTGTGTTAATAGAATTATGTGGTTATACATCTACATTTCATATATTAATTAAACATCAATTCTAACTACAATCTTGTTTTCCCTTTTTATTGTGCAAAGATATATGAATATATGAACTATGCAAAGGTCATTTACATGGAGTAAGCAATGAAGTGAGTAGGTTTTTCAGTTTTAAAAGTTTTTAATTATAAAGTTGCATGAGGTATTACCATAAATAATAAATCATTTGGAAATTGCATTTGATACATGTTTTACTTTACAAGTGTTTATAAACTCTATGATTATATAAAATGTTCAAAATATGCTTGCTGTCCTCTTCTAGCTAAGGAGTTGTTAAGATATTTTTTGATATTCATCTTGGGGATAGTTGACTTTTAAGTTTTTTAAGTTCATCAAGTGGAAGGAAGGAGCTTGTATAGTATTGGTATAATTTTATTCTTAGAATTTCTAGGCATATCAATAACAAACTATTGATATTAAAAGATAATACACGTATTTATTTTTTTTAGCATGTAGGTTTTAATGTTAGATTAGAAAGTTCAAAGAAAGAAAATTGTTTGGGTGATATTATTTCATTGATACCAACAAAAGATCTATTTTTTTTTCTCTTTGGAGCATTAATGCACATTCTAATAGAAACTTAAAATATGAATCCAATTAGTTCAGTGAACTCAAATGATTTTTTTAATATGAATCTTTGTTAAATGCATGGTTGACTATCATCAAAGTTTTATTTAGACAAAAATATTACTGTCAGTAAACTGAAAAATAACAGATTGTGTTATGGGTAGAACTCAGAATGTTAAAGAAATCAATATAATGAGTAATTATTTGGGCAAGTTATTGCCACTTTTGGTGCTTGAACTTATGAATTCCCAATCAATAAACCAATTAATTATTTTTTTTGGACAAATTTTCAGAGATATTAAAAAGTATATTCTATTCTAAGCATTTTATTTTTTAATCACTATTCATGATGAAGCCCCTACAAACTGACTTAAAAAAGCTTAGTGATTCAGTAACATGTCCAGCTTGAAAATTTAAATTGGTAATTTTAGTATTTAACAATTCAGATTTTTAGGCATATCATCTTATTAAGACAAGGAACTCTTTTAAAGAATGTATTCTAGATATAAATAAGTCTATTCTTATAGTTTTCTAAAATGAAAATTTTTGACATTCCCTGATAATGTATTATTAGTATCTTATTAAAAGGAAATATTGATACCACTGTATGAATAAACAATAAAATGAATGTGAGTTTCATAAAATAGAGTTTTAAAAGTAAAACATGTGAAGATATCGCCATTTGCGAATCATGATCATTTGTTTTCCTATGTTGGAAGCAGCATATGGATCTGAAAATCATAATTCTACTAAATCAATGTCTCTTTTTTAATATAATGATAATATTTTTAACAGATGAAGAGGGTATTATGATCACAGTTTTATAATGGTACAAGAATTCAGATAATTACATGATATAATCATCTATATGAGCTAAAACATCCGTTAAATGTAGTTGAAATATCTGTTTGTTATCTTAAAAATGAAAAGGTAATGTGCTTCTGATGGATCCCTGAAGAAGTTTTTAAAATATGCTAATGATAGAAAGTAATTATTATTAGAAATATATAGTTCTTTGAAGGTTGAATAATTTAAAAGTGATTCATCAAGGAGATAGAAAAGACTGTAGTAAATATCAAAGAATGTTGTTAATTATTTCCTCAAAAAATATTTTCAAAAACTTTATTTAATAAATTGTTGCCAATCATAAATGAATGGTTATTGGAGATATAATGTAGATTTTTAAAATCAAAAAGCATTTAAGATATGGTTTTTGTTGCCAAAGGTTTGACCAAGTTGTGATTTATGTAGTTTTTTTTATTTATTTAATGAACACAAATTTTGTGATAGACTTTGCTGATTATTCATGAAAGTTTAATTGTATTATGTAGCCTATATAATGATTTGAGAAGTGTTATTACTGGTAATTAGTTAGAAGCATTGAAATGAATATTCGAAAAGAATATGTAATTTGTTTTCCATTTTTGTGACAGTGGTTTTTGAAAAAAAAGCTTTTAGATGACCTTATGAAGTTGGTATCTTAATGAATATAGGTTTAGTGATGCATTTTAAATTTGAATTAATGATTATTTTCTCATTTTAATCAAAATATAGTTAATTAAAAATAAATTATTATAATTTACTATAAGAGAATATTGTTATTATAAATAGTAGAAAAAATATTTATATATATATATAAGTATAATTGAATATAATTTTTTAAGTAGAAAAAAAATAGGTCAATCGCTCTTCTAATAAGTGTCTTTTACATGCATGAAGCTTTTCTAGATCTCAATTTGTGCATTAAATATCATTTATGTAAATTATATCACTTTAAAGGGAACTTAATTTTACATTAAGTTTCAGAAAATAATGATATAATGCTTTCAGTTTTAAGTAATTTATTGCAATTTGGAAGAGCAAATGTTTAAATTTTTAAAACTGGTATTTATTCATTATTTCTTACCACAAGAAAAAGCAACATAATGACTTTACAATTAGAGATAAGCAGCATCTGATTATTTAAATAATTAATTGTAAAAGATAGTCAAAAGTGTATATGTGTAGTGAATCTTTAATATATTGTTTTTGGGGAGGATAAAGATTACAAACAATATGTATAGATGGAGGGGGTTGGGCTGTAATACCAGGAAATCATTAACAACTATAGATAAGAACTTTGTTTGCATCATACAACTCACTATATTAAAATTTAAAATATTTTACACTTATTTTTTACTTGCAATATGATGATGTGAATATACTTTTCATATCTCAGTAGTTGCCTATGTTTAGAACATCAATATTAAAAATAGTATAGCGAACTTTAAATATTATAGTATAGTGATTAGATATTTGCAAGCCTTTTATATTTTTGTCCACAATAAATTTGATTTTAATTTTACAAACAATAAAATATAAATGAAAAGATCTAATATTTTAAATCACTATTTGTTGAATAAAGTCTTTGACATTTGTTTGGGCAAAGTTTAAGCCAGAATTCAAATACCATTTTCATACTTTTTTTATATTTTGTTTATGAAATGCATGTAAAAGATGTAATGTGATTATAACATGATTACTCTTGGAAAGCTTTTACTTATGTTAATGCTACTTCGTGGATTTTGACAAATTTTGTCACAATTTCAAATTCATTATTTTTTCTTATTTACTAAAAGAAACAATGTTTTGAATGAGGAATAAAACAATACCAGGAATAAGCAGATAAAAATGATATATATGAGGGAATATAGGAGCATTTGCAATCATTAAAACTTGAAAGTATTCATAATCAATTGATGAAACATTATTTTCAACATCAGTGTTTTTATATCTTCACTTAGTCCTAAAAAAAGATGCAAGTCAAAGAGTACTGCATGTTTTAATACCATCTATATGAGAAAATGTATATTGTCAATGATCAATCTAAACAAAATGGAAATCTGAAAAATAATATATGAATCATGGGGAAAAGTTGGTATTTATATGGTGTTTTCACTGCATTTAATGATTAAAGTGAATCATGGACATCATTAAAGCAGAGAGAGACATTTATTAGCTATATCTAGGACCTGGATTCAAATCCTAACCGAATAAACTTGAAAATTTTTCAACAGACTTAAGATATTTTTTTTAGGTAGCTAACCCATATCCAACCCAGATAACCATGTAAGTAGGTCTTTAGTTATTTATAGTTAGAGAGTGAAATAAGAATGGGAAAACTCTCAAGCCCTCATCACTTTGCAATTGGTAAATATTGTATTTTCTTTTGCTTTACTGTTTCACTATGAAGAGTTGTTGGAGAAGGCTACAATAAACTATTTATGAAAAAGGCTGTTTACTTTACTTAACGGCAGTTTTGTAGCATATTCTTGCAAATGGTGAATGTTGCATTATGTTATTTATCTTATTTTAGAATCTTTTCTATTCAGCTAAGAACAGTTGAATATTTCTTTATTAATGAATATTGATAATTATCAGAATTGGATATCTGTAAAAGTTAAGGTTTCTACCCAGGCAAATGCACTAATTAATAAATTATGAATTTCAACCATTTTTTGTTAGTTAAATTATGGAGACATAAAAAGATTTATATTGGCTGTATCATTTAGCATGGCGATTGGTGACAACCTTTTGTTTAAAAGTTCTTTAATAGAGTGTTAGCTATGTATAGTAAAAAAAAAAAGTCAGTTTGGTTAAATAAATGTTGGATGCTCAAACAGCATATCTATCAGTGTTTTCATCAAATGTCTTCTCTCTCTCCTTAATGTGTTTTTAATTATGTTATATTAAACACTCATAACTAATTTGTTAATTCTGCTTATTTAAATGTAAATAATATTTTTTGCTAAAGTATCAGTATTATTAGCATTAGTTTGCACCAATGCTTTTATAATTTATTAGCAAAAATGAGATGTAAATAAGCTAATAATTTAAATATTAAATTCTTAAAAGTATTTTTTAATGTCACATTTAAATATTTTTCAATTTTTGTTTTATAAGTTGGATCATTTTTATCATTTAATTTAATTTTAAAATGGTTTTAGAAAAAATGAAATTTTATTTATACTTTTCCATATTCACCGTTTAATAATAATACATGGGTTAGTATATAACTTTTTGAGTGGTATTCTTCTCCTTTTGTTGTTGTTTGTCTGACTAGGGTTGTAATATATTTTAATTGGGAATTATTTCTAAAAGTTGAATGTATTTAGAAAAATATAAATAATATTTGAAGATTTTTATAACCATTTAACAATTAAATTAGATGATGGAATTAGTCCAACATATATTTGCAAATAAAATGTATTCTTCAGAAAATTCAAGATAATTTTTCAGATTTCATTAACTATTTTTGCTAATAGTTTTACAGATATATTTTTGCTATGAAGTTTTGGTCATTATCTTTTTTATTAGCAAATGCTATAAAAATAGGCTCTTGAAGTAAATCTTTTGGAAAATGTTGCAAACATGTAAGTTGATTTTTATACGTCATGGTTATTGTGAATGTTTAAGAAGTGTCTTCTTAGTCAGTTTCTCTTATTTTTGGTGCTTAATTATCACATTATATGTTGAGTAATTGATTATTTTCAATTAATCAGTCGATTATAATTATTATTTAGAGCTTATAGTAATAAATAGTTCTTGTTTTTAACTATTGATTATTGACTTCTAGTGTGGGTATATGTTTTGGGGGATCATATTAGTCTAATTGAAAAGTTAATTTTTCAGGAGGTCACATGATATTTGATAGAAATGGCATCCTAAAATTTTTTTGATTGAAGCCTAGTGCATCATTTCTACCAAACATCATGTGACTCCTGAGAAAGTAACTTTTAGATTATTAATATGATCACCAAAACATACACCCACACTAAAAGCCAATAATCAATAGTAAAAAACAAGAATTATTTATTACTATAATCGCTAAATAATAATAATAGCTATTAAAAGAAAAATTATATTATGCTGTACCATTACTGTTCCTATTACAATATTAATTTTTTAATATAATTATGTGATTTTATAATTAATATATAGATCCACAATCTATTATTGTGTAATAGAGAAATTATTTCAAAATATTAAACATTAAGGCTTGCATACACACACATTTTAATCTTACTCCATAGACAAATACTGTGCAAAGTTTTTTTTTAACTTACCAATCTAGTTCTTTCTTTTTAATTTTTTTAAAATTATATTAAATTACTTTACATATTTTAGTGATAATAACAAGTCAGATGTCACTCCTCACTGAAGAGACCCATAGGTCGAAACCGGTCTGGGGATGGGGACAATCCAAGATAAAAATGATTTGAATGTTTTCTCTTGTAGTAGCATTTATCATAAATAAAAAAAAAAAAAGATTGTTTAGAGCTATTAGCATGCTCTTAATTTTACATATTTTAAAAAATAATAATTCGTGAATTTAAATAATTCACATAGAAAGTGATTGTTAGTTATGATATCTTTTTTTTTTTTTAATGTTTTACACTGGTAGTTTTTTTTTCCTTTGTAAAGCTGTAGGAAAAATAGTTGCTATCATTTAAATAAACTTGTTATATATATAGTAATTTTGATTCCATGCAACTTTTGTAAAAACACTAATTGTTTATTTTATATCAGACATGTTTATGTTGTTACTATTTTTTTTTTTTAATTTTTTTAATTACTGAATTTTTTTTTTACATATTTATTTAACAGATATATAATTTTTTTGTTTTTATTTATACAGTAAAACCATGGACAAAGAATACATGTATCTCTATTATGGCATTTTGTGTAGAATGTATATCTATTAGTTGATTATTGGACTTGGTATAGAGAAGAACATTGAAATCACAATACATAAATTAATGTTACATAAAATTGTTTCCTGAATATGATAATAGAGACTGCCATATTTTACTTGCCATATAGATCTGGAGAGGAATTTCAGGGTATATAAATAATTATTGAAGCATTGTTGTTTTTTTTAAAAAGTATTTGTATCGTTTATTATTAAACAGGAGAACATCAAGCAAGCACATGATTCTAATTAGATTGAATGATATTGATGCATTGAAGGATTGAAATTACTTAATATATATTTTTAAATAATCACCTCATATTGACTGTTGACTATGATATATTGACTATGAAATACAAATAATTTTAATGAATCAAAATATAATAATGTTTGGAAAATGTGAAGTATATCTATTGCATAGGAGAAATGTGGATTCAAAATAAAGTTTTAAATAGTTAATAATATATTCCTTGATCAACATAATTTTTTGCAGTTAATTGAAAATAAATTTAATCATGCCTGGGCACACAACAAGATTCTGAAATGCAACTAAAGTACCAACAAAAGACAATTTTATCCATACTTGTCTAGGTGGACATTATTTTTTAAGGCCTTACATGAGAATCTAATAAGAGATTTAATGTTATACTGGTTTAAAAAATCAGCATGCTTTAAGACATGATCTGCGAAGAAGAATCCTATGAGATTGAAACAAATAATGAAATTAAAGCAGTTATAACAGTAAAAAAAATTAAATTCTCTTTATATATAATAAACAGTGTTTGTAAGTCCATAAAGTTTACTGTATATCAAAATATTATATATGCATGTTGAGTTCTTTACCTAAAGACTGATTAAGTTGCATAAAGTATATTTACAAAAATAGTTTTTTTTTTAAATCCTAATTTTCATGTGATACATAACACAATACACAATCTGATTCTTAGTCTTCTTATTCATTGAAAATTATAAATTTAGTTTTAGAAAATGCTTAAATGTTATGTGATTCTCAAGCAACAAATGTTTGGATAACCCCATACAGTTTAGGTCAGTCATAGAATGGACTCAGAGCTAAAAGTTGCAGCATTGTTTCTCAGCCCAATAACAAAAAAAAAGTCATTTCAGTCTATCAGAATTGTTAATTGCTTAATTTGCCTCTAGGTGTTCAAATCTCTTGCATAACCTTTTTGCAATTAAACATATGATTATATTTATATGTTTAAAATATTTCAGACTTTTCAAAATGCATTTGAATTTTTTAGCTTAACAAACCAGCACACAATCATAGCTGTGTGATAATACTAATTGGGAATTGACATATTTAACACATACATATGGGACTACAATTGCCATTATATGTTGCAGCATGATATGCTTTAAATAACATATATTGAAATAATAGACACATGAATAATATTTTCCTGAATGTTTGTGATGATGGTGTTCTAGCTGTATTTTTATATTGGACTATTTCCATCATCTAATATATGTGTTGAATGTCTTTAGAAAAGTTTAATTTTATTTAAATATTCCAAATACATACAACTGTTAGTAATATCACAGCAAACAGGTTAGTATATGCACCAACTGTTAGTCATATCACAGCAAACAGGTGAGTATACGCACCAACTGTTAGTAATATCAAAGCAAACAGGTTAGTATATGCACCAATTGTTAGTAATATCACAGCTAACAGATTAGTATTTACAAAATGTTTCGAGAGGTATTTTTCTCAGTTGGTTAGAGCGTTACCTTAAAATTCAATAATCAAGAATCTAAGGACTCGGCTTCGAATCCCATTCTAGTACTGTCACTGGTCAGGTTAGCAACATCCGAAGAAGAGGGAGAAAAATACCTCTTGAAATATTGTGCATATACTAACCTATTTGCTGTGATATTACTAACAGTTGGTGCATATACTAACCTGTTTGCTGTGATATTACTAACTGTTGAATGTATTTGGAATATTTAAATAAAATTAAACTTTTCTAAAGACATTCAACACACATATTAGATAATGGAAATAGTCCAATATAAAAATACGACATGAATAATATGCTTTGAACAATTAGTGCAGAAATAAATATTATATGTCTATTATTTGTATTCTAGGGAATTTTGTGATTTTGAGTTTTTGTCATTTAAATTTATCTTGCCATCTTTTTGCTTAGATTTTAATGGTTTATTGTTACTTCTACTTAAAACTATGTACATATTTTTTTTTAGTCATAACTTTGATGTTTTAAATTTTATTAAAAATTTAAAGCATATTTAAAATATTTAACAGGAAAAAAAGATAGAAATCTTTTCAAACACTAATTCATTTATGAATGACTGACAGTTGACTTGGTTACTGTGATAATTGAAATTTGTATGACTTTAAAATTTAAACTAAAATTTTATTTTTCTCAAAACATAGTGTTTTTTAATACATTCACACACAGACATTAGTTAATCAAATATATATTAATACACATAATATTTTTTAGAAATTAAGATTTAAACAGCTTGGTTATACATAATTTTTTTATCCAATTTGATCCAGCTCATATATTAAAAATAGTGCTCCATGTGTTGATAAAGTGAATGGGGCAGGTTCTGAAGCTTCAGATCCAGGGATCATTCCTCCAGCTTAAACTTGCCATGCCCAAACTTCTTATGAACTCCCAAACAATAAATCATTTGATTGTTATTGGTATTATTAAAAATAACATTCAAATTATCATTTTCTTTAAATTTTTTAATTTATTCATTTTGAATCTAATTCATTACCATTATTAATACATCAAACGTTTTGTTCTCAATAGTACAACATTTTTATAGTTTTTATCAAGGATGTAAAAACAACATAAATATTTAATATAAATATACTATTATGTATATATAATTTAATTTCTTTTTAAATATATGTTATCAATATATGCTTGCTTCATGTTTGTTCAAATCTAAAACTATTTCCCAGCATATGCCATATATTTCTAAATATTCGCACACACTAGTACATGCATGTGTGATGTGAAAACTTTAGACTTCTTTAAAATTAGAAGTTATTTTAAATCATTCCACATTTTAAGTAAGTTTTAAAAGAAAATGTTTTGTTAAAGAAAAGAGCATGATCAATTAAATAATAGGTATGAAAAGTATTCCATAGAATGGGAGATAGGTCAGATAATGAAAACAAATCATTACTAAAGTTATGTAAGTGCCTTATTTCCTAATCTAGTGAAACAATCGAACAAAAAAGTTACTATTTAACACGTTTGAATGTCTACACATATTTGAAGGTGTGAAATAAGAAATTGAAGCAAAGATCAGGAAACCCATATGGGGCACAAAGGACTAAAGAAGTAAAATTAAGATGTAACAGCAATTAGTGAAAATTAAGGAAAAATCACTAAAAGCTAATAAAATGCACTCCAGGTGTATGTGAACAATATATAAGAGGGGAATGGGGTATTGTTAGGGGAACAGATTAAAACAATTTATATTTTGAAAGTCCTTCTGTCATATTGTATAGAAATTATTATTAAAATGATTTTATTGAAGATTTGCCTTAGTTTTATTAAAAGACCCTATGAGACAAACTCTGCTTAATTATGTATAAAATGCATACAGTACGTGCAACCATGTGTGAGTAGTTGGCCATTCACTTCCCCATGGTCACCAGGCAGTGGGTGTCCAGAAGTTCCATTCCTCGTCGAGATCAAGCCACCTTTGCTATCACTATGCCAATCTATATTCAAGAAGCCCTGCCATAGGCTGCTGAGAAGGAATCCCAGAGATCTCCATAAGCTAGCTGATAATATTTCTTAAATCATTATCTAAATCACATAACTCTAATTTATGACATATTTTATAATTATGCAGTTTTAATTTACCAAATTTTATTAATATTTTATATGTCGTGGTAAATTCACCTACCAACTGATCTCCTGAACCAGCCAACTACTAGCATCTTAGAGACTGTCATAGTTAATTAAAGCACTTCTCATCAAGGGGAAAAAGGCTCCATGTATTGTATTGAAATGCCAAAAATATCTATGCATTTATATATAATATGTACAGAAAGTAATAGCCCTATACTCACATCACTAGGGACTGAAAGTAAAATCTTTACATGAACTGTCTGTAGATATATCAGTAAGCCAATGAGTGATGCCTAAGGGTGTATGTAATCTTTGTTTTATCAGTTTGTAGTTTGATACTTTTATCTTTATTAAGCAGTAGTTTTCTATATTACAATTTTATTGATATGCAGTATTATATTTGTTTTATTAATTTTATTCTTTTATAGAAGTGTTATATATTATAATTATAATCATTTGAGTATATTTTGGATAGACCTTTTTATTTCTTTAGAATTTGACAGTTGGTAAGTTAATAAACTGGCAATAGTTTCTAGAATTATTTTATTTCCCTCTTAATGTTATTTTAAAAAATCTTAGAGCCAGACCCCCGATTTTGTATTTGTTTTAAGCACTTTTTTAAAGAAAAGAAAAGAATTTCCATAAGTTATAAAACAATGAAAGTCTGGATTAATATATATTTAAAATATCTGTTTTAATTAATGTTTTAGAACTTGACATATTCATTTCTTATTCGATGTAGGCTGATGTAAGTATAACAAATTTTATATAAGTGTTAACCATTTAAAGTATTGACAGTTTTTTTCTTGTTGTTTATATCATAAGTATCTGAAAGAAAAAGAGATTATTGTGCTTCTGTGTGCATATGCATATGAAATGATCTCTCATATATACCAGGAAGTTCATTCATATATTTAATATTTTATTTATTTCTATGCTTACTGTTCTACAGAGGTGGATTTTGATTTAGTACTGGGTTCAGCAAAGTTTCTGCCTTGCTCATTTATATATTTTTTATTTGTTATAACTCATGTTAATTTACCATTTCAAATTTGCAGTCCTTATTGCTTTTGCATGGGGCTTCCCATGCCTTTATATATAATTTGCTTTTATTTAATGCAGGTTACTTATAGGCCTTTCTAATTGTTTGTTATATGTTTCCTTTAGTGGTTTGAGTCTTGCACTACATATAAGCTTTGTTAATAAAATCAGCATGTGTGAGCTTTAAAGTCTGCCTATGTTTAGTTATAATTAAATGTTATTGAAAGATTTCTGCACACATCTGAAATTGTCAAGCATATGAAAAATTCTATTATAGTGAAAGAGATATGTTGTTTTATATATCTTGACATTTCCCTCCAATTTATAAGTATATAATTAAAAATAAAAGCTGATGCAGTTAGTAATGAAATTTAGAAAAATAGATAAATAATTGACAGTGATTTAAAATCAGTTTTTCATCTAGATAATAAAAACTAAATGTGTGAATTGAAATTCTCTAAAAAAAAAAAAAGAAAATTAATATTTAAATTTACAGTTAAAAATGAAATGACACTTTTATTGAATGAAACTTTAACATTAAAAAATTATTGTTTCAAATTAAAATGTTACCGATATAATATTTTTTTTGTTGGAGATGAATGTTTTCCAAATTAAAGCACAGAAAAATTTGTAAATAGTTCATCAATGAATGATAGTGTCACTTTCTTGCCTTAGGCAAAAGAAATTAATATGTTTTTGAAAAACTTGTTGGTTAGCATGGGAGAGATCAAAGAGGATATTGGAAAACACCGTGGAAAATAGAATATAAAAAAGAGGAATCGAACAATTCGACCCAGTTGGTTGATTGTGGTAGTTGCTTTGCAGTAAATCACTGTTCAGTCTTGAGTCATTCTACAAAGAAGAGTTTAAATAATTGGACCAACTAAGTTTGGAGCCATCATGGTCATTAATTAAATAAGTGCTGCAGTAAAGATAAATCCAATGTTACCATAAAACTATGATATGAAGAAACAAATTATTAACATGGTAAATGTTAAAATGTCTGGCTAGTAAGAAATAGCTTGTTCTTTCACCATAATGGAATAAGTCATGAAGATGAAGAAATATACATAAGGGACCTGCACAAAATATATATAAACCATTCATCCAAAACAAATCCTCTTTTTAATGTGAAGATTTTATCAGTGATGAAACATCAAACATAAAGACTGTTACAGAGATTTGAAGATGTAATAAAACACTAAATAGTTATTGAAATGTGTTTAATTAAGATTTATGTAATTGTCTTGTGATGTAATGATATTACCTATATTTATTTAGTTAATAATAGTGAACCTCCATTATTGTATGAAATAGTTGTTTTATTTGAAATATTTAAAGGTATTCATGAAAATGCAGTGAGAAAAACATTTTGGAAAGAATAAAATGAAATGTAGTTATAGAGTTATTTAAAATAATTAATTTGACAAAATGTTAAAATGTTCATATCAAATTTAGAAACAGATGTCGTAATGGGTAAAACCCAATGTTTATATGAAAACAGTTATAAACCAAGATAATATCTGATTGATAGAATAATATAATTGCTACTATTATCAGAATGAAGAAGGTAAAACTGAGTTATGTGGATAGAAATGGTGAAACATAATAATGAATATAGTTCCATTCACTGGTTTTTTTTTTACTTGATAAAATGATAAAACTTAATAATGTTGACTCAAAATTAGGCTCTAGAATAAAGAATGTGTCAAATTGTTAAATCGCAACCTGCTATAATCGAAATATAGAAATTATAATGTAAGGATTAATTTAAAATAAACCTACTCTGATATTTATATACATCATAATGCTTAAGGTAACCAAGAAGGAGCTAATATTTTTGCTTACTAAAAAGGGTGTACATGTGTATACATGAATCGAATACATGAATATATTCGGATATACTTGTTGACTAGTAAACAATTGAATGAAAAGAATTAATTCAAATATAAATCAAGCTTGCCTTGGAGGATACTGTAATAAGGAATTAACGGGCATATCTATGAATTGTATATATATATATATATGCACATGCAAGGAGAATGTAAACTTACAGAATGAGAAATTAAACTTGTGAAATGATCAGGGAGATAGCCATGATATACACCCGGATATGTATGCTGGCGAACAGGATCATTGTACAAGTGCTGCCTGAATATGAACTTAGCCTTACTGTGAAGGTATATAGGCATATCTATACACCTATTATACAAATGGTGGATGCTGTATGAGTGTCATCAATGGAAACAAACATTAGAGAAGTTACCGATGGAATAGATTAATTGATCCATAGAAGCTGAACTGTCGATGATCCATAAGGAGTTATTATTCAAAGTATTGTTATTTAAATAAATTGTTGTTACATAAAATTAATATATCTTGTCAGTTTCATTTCATATCATCCATTTTTCAGTGTACTTGTTCACAGGAATCTCATGTTTCCTGAGCTATGACCGGCATAACCTGATTTAGGTGAATAAGGTTGTAGTGAGCTGGAACTCTAGTGGCACTGTTTGGGAAACCAAACATAAATTTCTAGTGGCTGTCAGTCTCTTTAATGCTATATCACCTGATGACCAGGAAATATTGTCGTAGGAGGTGACATCAGCATTGGGTAGCACCGATCATTTTTTCCTTCCTGCAATATGCTCATCAGTAAGTAAATCAACCACTAAAGTGGATGGAAACCCCAGTCCGTTTACAATAGTAATACTCAATTATTTTAATAAATAAGGTTAATTTGAAGTGAAGAATAAAGGAAAGAATAGAAACAATAACTGTCAAATTCATTAACTACTTCTTTAAAAAGAGTTATACTCAATTTTCTTATATGTCTGAGCTAACTATAGTTCAAAACCACCCATTAACATAAGCATCATACTGTATTACTTCTAATAAATAAGATGCCTCTGAATGTAAGATGCAGTAGGATTTTAAGCTCAAAAAATTGGGAAAAAAATTATCCCCCAAATTTAAGATGCATATATGTACTTAAATTGGAATCTAATATAAATACAATAAACTCATCTAATTTATTGTGAATGTTCTTCAGATGTACAGTACTTTTACTTTCTATATCTTCAATTTTAGAACTTAAATTTTCATCTTGACTATGGCAGCTGAATGCTATAATTTCTTTGTCAGTTTGTTTCATGTAAACATTTTTCTATTAAAATCTGAATCATTCTTCTAAAATAATTTATATTTTTACAAACATTTTCTGAAAAAATTAAAAATGTGTAAAAAGAGATTCTAAAACATTCATTTTCACTTTGAAATTCAAAACGAAAGCATTCAAATTGTCAACACTGGCAAAATAACATTAAGAGATTCTAAAACATTTGTTTTCTCTTTAAAAATAAAAAAGAAAAGGTATTGAAACTTTCAAAATTTTGACAGGTACTCTCTTGTGCAGAGAACAATAATCACCCAATCAGGACCTTGGAAGGTAGGCTCTTATCTCGTTGTTATATTCATTTGTTAATTGTAAAACTATTCTAAAGATTATTCAGCAAACTTTTCTTGATAAAATCATGGTAAAATCAGCAAAATAATATTAAAGATTCTAAACTTTTGTTTTCATTTTAAAAATCAAAAGGAGGTTATTGGAATTGTTAAAATTTTGATGGTCATTCTCTTGTATAAATGAACAACAATTAACCAATCAGCACTTTGGAAGGCGGACTTATTTCATTGTTATATTGATAAAACTATTCTAAAAGTTATGTGGTTACAGTTTTTTTGATAAAGTAATGATAAAATCAGCAAAATAACATTAAAGTATTCTAAAACATTTGTTTTCACTTTAAAAATCAAAATGAAAACATCAGAATTGTCAAAATTTTGACAGGCATTCTCTTTTGTAGAGAACAACAGTCAACTATTCAGCACCTTCTAAAAATTATTTGATAAAATTTTCTCAATAAAATATTGGTAAAATTGGCAAAATAACATTAAAAGTAGTGGCTTGAGAAAGAGAGAGTTAAAGCCATTTATGAAATTAATCCAAAAAAATATTAAGAAAGATTTAACACTATTCTACACAGGTAACAATCATAATATTATATGCATATATAATGTAAAGCAAAGATCCTCTGAAATAAGATGTTAAAATTTTCACTTCAAATTCACACCCTCTTTTAGTAATCCAAAATTTAAAAAAAAAAAAAATTCACCTTATATTTAAAGTAATATGCTATTTTATTGTTATTTCATTACTAATAAACATTGTCATTAATTGTTAGATTTTCTTGACATTTGTTTACTGTTGTTGTCCTGCCAATTGTTTATTTACCAAGAATCTCACTTTTCTCTGATTTTGTGGCAATAATTGATCTGTATATGATGGAACAGCTGTAGTAGGCACTTGTAATGAATATCCATATCAAACAATAATAAATATTCTAATCTAGAGACCTAGGTACCTCTGTTGAAGATATTAGGTGCTGATTGTCCAGTATAATATGTAGACAGCATTTAATTTTAAAAATTAATTTGAAATTAAGAGCTTTATATAAGTATATTTGTTGTATTATATCTAATTTTTTTGCCTTCAATTTTTCAAATATAGAAAAGTATTTTGATATTTATGTTGTTTTTACATCCTTGAAAAATATATTAAAAATGAATGAAACATTGATAATAAAAAAAAATTGATGTACTAATTTATAATATATTTGATTCAGAAGAAATAACTGAAGATTTTTTGTATAGAAAATGTTTTGAGCATTGTTTTAATTATTATATTATTATCTAAATCAGTTCTTAATACTGGGATTTTGACCCAAAATTTTAGTCAGAACTGTTCTGATTGGCCACAATATAATTTTATCTGTTTTATTTAATTTTATATTTGACCATTATGTTTTTTTTTTTTTTTGCATATTACACAGTCATATAGGGTCTTTTAAATTAATATAGTAAGATATATTAAAAATGCATGAGTATAAAGGAAAGAATCATTGCAATTAATTTGCTACATTTAGCATTTATGTAAATTTGTTTAAGACACAGTCTCTCCAACCTTGCTCCAATAGTGTCCAAATCTTTCAAAAATTTGTATGTCTAAGTATCGATAAAACAAAATGAATCACTTTGTCTGAAATCCCAAGAATGTTTAAAAGAAACAAAATATTTGAAGATATCTTCAATAGATTTATAATAATGTATGCTATTATATATTTATAATATTGCATATTCACAAAAACATCGAGCATTCAGAAGTTATTAAAATGAATATATAATTAAGTATTTATTTATACAGCACTATGTTGATAAATTGTAAATGTAAATTAGCGATCAGGCTAATGCACATGCGCTTTACTGATAACTATATGTAAATAATACTAACATTTTCAAACACAAGATAAAGTCTTTAGAAAAGGTAGAATGAATCCATCTAACTTTTCGATCCAAACGTTTAAGTATGGGCAAATCTTAAGTGTTTGGATATGAGAATGTGACAATATTAAACAGTCACTTTAAATTACTTTAATATGCTTGGATGAATGACGCCTAATTATGTATATGTTTAATTTCAATCAAGGATGACGTATAGTAAATTTTAAATAATTTCGCAAGCGTCATTCATCCAAGCATATTAAAGTAATTTAAAGTGACTGTTTAATATTGTCACACTCTCATATCCAAACTCTTAAGATTTGCCCATACTTAAACGTTTGGATCGAAAAGTTAGATGGATTCATTCTACCTTTTCTAAAGACTTTATCTTGTGTTTGAGAATGCTAGTATTATTTACGTATAGTTATCAGTAAAGCACGTGTGCATTAGCCTGATCACTAATTTACATTTAAAATGAATATAGTGGGGTTTGCCTTGAGAATAATAAATTGATTATTTTCATTAAAACCTTATTTACATTTATAATCAGTAAAATTTTGTTCTTGCAGGTAGTATTGTCTAAACTTCTGACCCTTACAATTTTTTTGGACTCAAGACAAAATATTCATTTTATTTGATCTACAGGTAGACATAAAGTTTCTGCAAGATTTAAATATTTATTTGTGCACTGATTAGAGGGATCTTCGTCTTCAACTTTATATGCTATTTCATACTATACATTTTTACTCTCTCTCTCTATATATATATATTATAGTGATGTAATTTTTTTTCGTTAAAAAATATATTAAAAAGAAAATGATAAAGAATTTTGGAATGATAATATGGTTAACTTTTCTCAGATACTAATAAAAACTATATTATAAATCCTGTGTGATTTAGCTTAGCAATAGAATGGTGTTTTGGGGAACTTAAAGGATGAAAAACAATCTTTTTTTAAAAATCTCAGTTTGAGTAGAACTGCATTTAGCTTTTTGAATATTATACATTTATTTGTTTATTTTTGTTACTAATAAAAATATCTTTACTTATTTTGCATCTTAGATTTTTATTTATTAAGTCTAGAAGAGTTAAAATGGTTACTTAATTGATCAAACAAAATAAATGAATTTTTGTGTATTGAAAAATAAATAAAAAAATATGTCAAAATTAATTGTAATTGCAAGAAATTATGAATTTAATTTATTGAAAAGCTAAGATCTAATTTTCAAATGAAGCTGGATTTTATTTTTTATAAGAATAGTTATTAAATTTTTTTACACTCTTGCTTTCAAAGTTCTGTCATATTAACAGGTTTATGGAATTACCAGAGGTCATCAAATCTTCATTTTTAATTTTTTAAATGTATTTCACATATCACTTTGACAAACTTATCCAAGACTATATCTCTATCCATTTTATTTTTTATTTTTCAAGTGCCCTTGACTATAAAGTAGTTTTATTACATTTTTATTTTTCTGTGTTGGGTTTTTTTTTCTTTTCTGGAATTAAAATGCTATACTTATTTACAAAAGATTGTTATTAACTATGGTTTAGTGCAATTGTAGAGTATTTGGTCTTTAGAATTTAACAACCATGAATCTGTCTGTCACATCCATTACTTATGAAATATTCAAACAATAAATCATTCAGTTTTTTTCTTTTTATTACATTGGCACGATTTTCCCTCACTTCATCTTTTTTTAAATATATATTTTAAACGTGTTGGTACTGCATTTATAAAGTTTGGAAAACAGAATTTAAATTGCCTTTTTTGTATGTGTTTTTTAATGCATAGAAGAAGCATGATATTGATTTATAAAATAAAACTTCAGAGTCTAGTGAAAATAGAAATTATAGATTTAAATAAGAACTTTAAATTTTATTAGCAATAATCAGTTTAATATTCAACACACACACACATATATATATTATAACGATCCAAACGAAGTGGGAGATCGCATCGCACCGCACTACCAAGGGCGCCATCTAGGCATTTGAGCCTAGAAAAATTTATAAAATAGGCAGATACGCGCTGTTAGGATTCCACTTTATTTACATATTTAGATCGTTAGCCCATTGTCACTAGCTCAGTGGAGACGCAGAGATAAAAATCTATAAATTTAGATATAAATATAAAAAAATAATAAAAGCCACTGCCAGAAATTAACACAGAAAAATATTTATTTACGCACATATAAAATCATTCTAAACCCGAGGAATAAGTTTAACATTTAGATTTTTATATTAACTTTTAATTTTACATTTAAAATAGCTTGCTATAATGTTTAATATTTTATTTAGAGGGTCGGGTATGAATAGGCTACATAGATCTGCATTTGAAAAGACAATATTCTTCCCTTATTTAACCCTAGGCTAAAAATTCAAAGTCAAACTGACGCCAACCATCTGATACACTTATGTATTCAATGTAGCATGAAAATACAACGGCACTAAATAGACTATACTGTCAGGAATGCACATCTGAACAGTATAGTGAGAAGACATTGTTGCTCTCCACCACCAGGAATGCTACTTCTGATGGCGAGTAGAACAATAAACATAAAACTCCATAGGAATGGATTGCGTCTTGCGTCTTACTATCCAATTCCATAGGCAACAGAGGGTGTGCGGCGTATATATGTAATCCTGCACGTGGCGGATCTCCTGCTACATTTACTACCTACATAAATATATCGAAACCATTGAGCCAATTCAACCACGAAACAAATAACCTAAGATTACCCTCCCTTAATATAACCTTACAAAACTATATAGCCGTTCACGCCCGACTTAAATTTATCATTTAGATATGTTCGCACAGATAACTTTTATACAATTTGTTTTAAAATGTTGGGTATAGATCGATTACATAGATTCCACGGTCAAAAACATTTCAAAATAAGCATAAACGATCAAAATACAAAATTATTGATACCGACAATCGCAGAGGGAAACTTATAAGTAACCCAATAGTATTCACCATAAGATACTTGCATTGTCACCAATAACTTAAAAGACATCCGAATAAATACATTTTAGATACTCACCGTAAGGTATCATTATTTATCGAATGTCTATATATTTTGATCAAATATGAAAACCAAAATATAATTAACCGCAAACGAATCCATGCAAGCGTCTATAAACAACTTAAATTTCATACATTTAAAATTTAAACAATAAATAATTTATACAATTAAAATAAATGGAAATGATTTTTTTATCAATAACAAACATATAAAATTAAACATCAATTGATTTTAAACTTAAAGGTCAAATAGAAATTCCATTTTAACATTTAAATTGCTTTCACGAAAGTTCTTAATTATTTAAAAAAAATTTTTAAGTTCATTGTCGATAGCTTACAGTAGCAGAGTCCAGGTTCTTGTTTTATATTCCCGTGACTTCTCGTTTAGAAGATAATGTTCTGGAGGAGGCATTAGCTGGTTCCTTTCGGTATCTCAATCAGTTCATTTTTAAAAATAGAGAGAGAGTGAGGTATGTGCGTCCTACCCCATCTCTCACAACAAACAGCTGGAACTGCCCAATACTCAATATTTCTCCTTTTTATATTATCCACACGGATTCAAACAACAAAACGTCACCAATCCATCACTTTCGTTAGGGTCCGAGCCAAGGCTTGGTGCTTCCATTGGTCCAGCTAATTTCTCTTATCTAATTTCCATCTGACCCTTTAATTACATAAGAGCCTTGAGGGCTAGCTTGTTTTTCAAATAATAAACAATCATTTCCATTTATAGATTACAGGAATTAATTAATACCTGTTTTTATTTTAACTTATATTAAATATTTTAATATTTAACTCTTGTATTTTTTTATCAAAAAAAAAAATACGTTCAAATACCTTTTTTTATTTATATATAAAAAAAAAATATTTTTAAAGTTTAGCATCTGTGCGAATATATATATTTAACAACATTTTAATTTTAGCGTCTAGTTTTTTTATAGATTTTTAATACATTTATTTTTATTTGCGAACTTTGTTTTTCTTTTAAATTAATGTAACGACATATCTATATATCGTTACAATATATATGTTCGCAATATTTTAATTTTAAGCACTATGTATATAAATTTAAATAAATAAAATTGCAATACTCTCAACCTTTCTCCAATTTTATTATAAAATTTAATCACTTGCTAAATTAAAATACTCATACTCAATCACTTTATATGTATGTACACATACACACCCATAATTAGAATTTTTTGTTTACATTTTTAGAGATTGGAGCATTACGTGAAATACTTTTGTATATAGTGTTTACAATTTAGATAAGTAAAAATGATAAAAATAATTCATGTTATCTGCCATTGATGAAGGCATCTTCATATACGGTCATAAATTTTGAAATTTGCAATCGATATATTGAACCTCATCTGACCAGTTTATGTTAACCTAGGCCTTTATTTTCTAGTTAATAGTATCTAGATAAATATCATTTACTAAACAATTAGTTGAATCAACTATAAATTAAGTATCTAAAAAAAATAAGCATTGTGATCTGAAAAAAATTTCATGGTTCATCTAATCAGACTTGAATTCCCTATCACAACCATAGAGACTCATCCTTCTCTCTCTCTCTCCAAAAAATGCACATTGTAATTTAAATATTTAATATTGAATTTAAATAAATTTAAATCTCTTCAAATATGTACAATTACACTCATCTCTCCATTATTATTCTTTTACAACTTGCTATGAATATGAAAATGCTGTAAATTCTCAAAAGCACCAAATTATATTTAATTTATTCTCTATAGTTGCATAAAAGTGCACTTACTACATTTATATCTGATAAGTATCCTAACCACTATGTCATAGGATTTTTTTCTTAAGTGAAAATGCTAATATATGCAATCACAACAATGGTGAACTTTTTTACTCCATGATTTTTGTAAAATTTTTGTAACTGTAATTAAAGCTGTTTTACTATGTCTATTAGTTATTGGTAATAGTACTTAATAAAGTAGATAATTGTAAATTTTTCACTTATTTTAATATCTGTATGATTTAGTGCAGGGCTAGAATGGCAGACTTCTGAGCTTAAGCTCGATGGATTGTAGTTTCAGCTCAGCCATTTCAATGCTCAAACTTCGTATGAACCTCATGAGCATTAAAGTACTATTCAATTATTTTTCTATTTACTGATTTTATTATTTAATTTTATATCTGGCAAATATAATTATTTTATGTAAAATGCACTAAATAAAAATGTTTTAAAATATATATTAATATCTCTTCAAAGTAAGTTTATTTAATGTTTTATTGATTAAGAATGATTTTTATCAAAAAAAAAAAAGAGTGAAAAATTAGCATTATTTGTATAATAAATATTTTCTTCAGTATTAATAATTTAAATGCAATCTTTTACTTAGTAAACATTTCTCAAATTTTAAAATACTTTGACTTTTTTAAAAACAAAACAAAAACAAAACTATAAATGATGTTTCATTTAGTAGTAAATTAAAATGTTATATTGGGACTATTACACTCTTTAGTGAAGTCATTTAAAATTTTGCCTTAACAATAATAAATATTTATTTGGACAGGTAGAGAGTGCAGGATTTTTTACTTGATAATTTAAATGATTTTTATTTATTTGTTTGAGTTTTGAAATTATTTTTTTTATGTTATTCATAAATTTTATATGATTTAGTGAAATGCTTTCCTTTTAAATTGTCCATTATCCTTTGATTTTAATTGCTTTTCTCATTGATTGAACCCAATAGTTTTAGAATTGGGCTCTCTTGAACTCAGAAAAGAGGGAAACAGAGGAGATCTTTAAATTAATATGATCAGAGAATAAATTGATTCTATTATTATTACTATGTACAAACATTATATGGCACTAGGCATTTTAATAGTATCTGGTTAGATACAGATTCACTGTACAGACAAATTGACATTATTAGTTATTAATACAATTGTCACCATACAGTTTTAAGACTTAACTACACTTACAGCTTCATGATACGCTAATCCTCTGTAAATCATACCATTAGAAAAAGTATACCAATATCAATCATTACAGGCTATAGTGCAGGTAAATAACAAAAGCACTAAGGGTAAAGGGCCAGAGATAGCATATACTTTATATTCATGAATGAACAAAGAATATATATAAGTGAAGCATATGTTATATGGTAGGAATGTTCATCTACCACATACTACTCCTCAAAGTAAGTTGCTGGGTGCTAATGACCGGACTATGCAACAGTATCATACTCATTTGTGAACAAAGGAAAAATATAAACAAAGCATATGATATATGGTAGGAATGTGTGTCTACCATATGCCACTGCTCAAAGTAAGTTGCGGGGTGCCAGTGACTAGACAATGCAATATCATTTCATTTATAAGCAATACATTATATAACAAAACATCTGGAAATAAAAGTACATTAGCTCAAGTAATTTTAATACATTCAATTATCCTTTTCCATGCCAGCATATTCCCAAACCTGGAGGGTATTTTACTTAAAAACTGTAAACCTTTTTAACTATTAAAAAGACCATCTTAATTCATATAATCTCTATTCAGTTCCTCTTATTCTATATAGAGATAATTAATCTGCATTATTCATGTTAATAATTAAATTACAATTTTTACAATTTCTATATTTAATGATAGTGAAAATGACCATTATTAACTCTGATTGTAACATACTAAATAAGTTTTTAAAATAATAGTGAGGGTTTGCATTAATAAGCTATTTTATAAATTTTTTTTTTTAATTGTATGCTGACTGAACTGTGGCATGCCTAATAAAAATTGCAATCCATCACCATCCTAATTTATAAACAGATCTATTTTTGTGCAAATCAATCATAATAAGTTATATAAAATCTTCAGTATAAATTAAATGTAGGGGATACATATATAATATTAGTAACATGCAGTCATAACAATATATATATATTCAAAGTTCATATTTGTAGAGTTTGCAGAATCAGTCTGTACAACATAGCTATGTCTGGTCTCTTGGAAAGCTTCTATTATATTGCTCTTAATGGATGCAACAGTCTTCATTAGTATACACATATTTTCTTATTCAATAGGCAGCCTCTGACTGTGTTTCTGTCATTGAGTAATGGCTGGTTTTTTCCCCAAAGACAGACATTTTTGAAATTAGGCAACATACATTTTGCATATATACTGAACACAACACTCCTTGAGATGGTTTACAATAGACTTTCGGCATTCACTTGACTGGCTTGATCAGAGTGGAGCAGATGTTGGCTTCTCTACTCTTCCATTATATTTTAACACTGCTTCTAATGAATGGATCAAAACAAATAACCAAAGCATACATAAACATATTCAAAGCACACTCCCTATTTATAGATCACTGAACTGTCTTAGCAAAATCAACTTCCATTGTAGTTTGTTTCCATATATCCATCTATTGGTGGTAGATAACTCCTAAACTTCATTACGATTCATGGCTTATTTGTCCAATTACAGCATTTATAAAATTTTGACTTTGAAAAGAGATTACACCAACATATTTTGACCAAACTACATAAGATTTTTATCTTCTAATTAACCAATCTGTTTATCTAGAATTTAATTATATAATTATATAATAACATCATTTCCACCTACCTAATTTCACATTGTTAATTAATATTTTGGTTTAAATTACTTTAAAATAAACTTATAATTACCAATGCCATATATATTTATTTGTGCATATACTTATATATATATAACTCGATGTTCATATATATATATCTCGCTTCAGCACAGTCATTAAAAACATTAGGAATCAAAGTTAGTAAAGTATCAAATTTGATCTTTTAGTGATGTTACTGAAATTTCTGTCATAACAATAATACATTTTTCTGTGAACTGTTGGACAGTATGGGATTTTTAGAGCAACAATATCCTTTTATTGATTAACTTGATATTTTAAAGACATTTTAAATTTTTTTACTCCTTCACATATCTCATTTTGAATGTCATAATGTAGCATGAGACGAGAAAATATAACCTGTTTATTGGTTAAAGGTTTTATGTTTGTTTTTTTTAAAGCTAATTCCCAGTTCTGTATATGTATATATCATGAAAATGTATTTCTTTTTTTTTTTTTGATTTATTATTTAATAATTAATTAAATATACTGGCCTTATTTTTGGTAAACTGGCTTTCAGGTTAAAAAAAATCACTAAGTTTATCTGGAAATATCTTTCCTAGCTGAAAAAATTTTCTAGTTCCGACCAAATTCAAATAATTCAAATTTGAAGTCTTAGGCCAAATGGGAAAATGTAATAACTGTTATGCTGTGTATGTGTAGATTCCTTAAGTATACAGAAACCCATTAATGTATATTATGTACACAGAAATATCAAAGAATCTGTTCATATTAATTTATATGCACAATTGGAAAAGTCTTAACATAAAATAAAACATTTTATTGACTGATTAGTAACATTTAATTAGGGTGTTGTTTAGTGCCAAATAAAAATGATAAAAATTAGTGATTTGTTTAGTCATTTCTTTTTGTTTAATAACCAAAATCATCACTGCAGCTACAGAAGTTGTTTAGAGCCAGCTCAAAATCTTTTTAAATTGATCTCCAGTTTTCATTAGTTGAATAAAAAGATTGTTTCTCTATTTTGTTTGGCAGTGATTGATGAAGATTTTGTAGAAAAGCAATTAAATTTACAAGAATGAAGTTCCCTCATTCCATTTTTAAAAAATAAAATCTTTTTTTGGATTTAATTAAAAAAAAAAAACAGTCCACAATATTTGATTATATGTTGAGTAATTAACATTTTCTTACTGACTTTATTTATAAGGGCCAATTTTTTGCATTCACACATTTCATGCCATTCATTTTAGGTAAATACATTAATGATTATTATTAATCACTTATTAGGCTATAGATTATCCTATCACTTTTAACTTAGATTTAAACATTAAACTTAGTCCATTCATGCAATCAACACACTAATCTAACTCACCCCGCCCCCATCTGTTATATCTTAGATACTTCTAATCTATCTTATATTCTTGTAATATATGATTTTATATATTTCAGATATTTTTATTTATAAGTTCCAATAATGTGTGGCGGAATAGAAGTTATAATTATTATTTTCAGATTAAAATTGCATAAATATACAAAATTTTGCCCTTTTTCCGTGTGACAGAATTTAAATATATTTTATATTTATCATCAATTAAAGCAGCCAGGTATTTAAGTAGTCAATGCAAGTTAAACTAAAAAAAATGCAGACCTATCAAATGAATTTTTTTCTATTGATTTGACGTGGGAAAAAAAAAGATTTTTGTTTCAACATACATGGTTTTAATTTGGTGATCCATTTGTGTGTTTGTTCGTGAGTATATATATATTATAGCAATTTTATATATTCAGAAGTAATATAAAGTAATTTTAAAAATAGTTAAGTTTTTAAAATGTAATGCATACTATTTTGCCACTAATATATACAGTATATACATTCAAATCACCAATCACGATGTGATGTGATATGCTATTCCTTTATCGAAGTGAAGAAACTCAACCAATATGTCCAAGAAAAACCTGTTAGCCACCTTACCATCCCTTTTCCATTTCCCACCTTAAGTTTTTCCATATTCTTTTCAATTCTGCTCTTTCCCTTTCCACAGCATCATTATTGTCCAATCCATGCCCTTTAAATCTATATCCCTCTTATCTTTTTCCAACCTCAGCATAAAGACCAATAACCCACTTTCTGTATAAACACCTGCTCTATATTTATTCTTCCACAACTTCCTTATTTGTATTCTTTCTGATTTTAAGCATTTACATTCTATTAGAAAATGCCTAATATTTTCTATGCTTTCCTTACATAACCTGCAGGCTGAATCAGCCACATTTCTCCAATTATGTGTATTTTCTCCTGTTGCTAGAGATTCTGTTCAAGCCATAAATGATAAACTACTTTCTCTGTTATTATTATAAATTAACTCACCACCAATATTCTGTTTACTTCTATATATACTTAAGTTCCATTTATTCTCCATACGAGTTCTCCATCTCCTTATTTTTTTTATTAATACATCTATTCTTCTATCCCAGTCTTTGACACTATTACACTCAACAATCATTCCACCCTTTGTACAAATATACTGAAATCTTCTGCATACCTTACTACTTTTCTTATCCATCTTATTGTCTGCCTTTTATTCATAAATCTAATTTAATATTATTTTGGCTATTCTTTTACTATCCATAAATTGCAATCTCCAAACATTTTCATTTTACTTTTTTCATATTGAATATAAAATGTTGACCATCCCATTTTCCCCTGAACTGTCTTCTTTGCCATCCACACATCTGCATCTAATGTGTGTCTTCCTAACATCCCTTTTTAACATGTAACATCATTATCATAGTTTAAACCTGCTACTGCCACTCCCATACAATTCTTGCTACATCATACTTATCATATGAAAACACTGTTAATTTTTTTTATCACTTCCTTTCTTTTCTTTGCTTGATTTATCACCCCTCCCCCAATCTTCCAAGCAATTCCTTTGATTATTTGAGACAATTCCCAAATAGTTTTATCTATTCACCACATTTAACATTATATCCCTCAAGAAATTTTTTTTCTCTTTCCCCAGCATTTACCATCACTTTTGATTTTTCTTCACAAAATTTGATCCCCATCTTTTTACCTACTCCTGCATAAGTCTTCAGCACAACTTCCATATCTTTCCTACTTTCTATGCATAAGAAAATATCAGCAAATAAAACACATGATAATGTATAAATTTCCTTGCCATCTACTTATGGTATCTTTATCTCTCTTCCTAATCCTTCTATTACCCTTTCCATTTCTCTCATATATAACAAAAACAAAATAGATAACATAGGGCACCCATAATCTATTTCTATTCATTCTATGATATGTTTTCTCTATATCTATACAGACCACATATAATTGCCTATCTATATTCCTACTCATTTTTATAAGTTGTATGACTACAAATAAACTATCTCCTATATGGCTATCTATTATAAAACTTATTAAACAATTCAAAACAAAGCAAAACTCTCCATATAGTAGTGCCATCTTGTGCTAACAAGAGCAATCAATGGATGCCAGAAGGCTTGTGCATAAAATCCCTATCTAATGCTTACTCATCCAATAATTGTTTAATAACAATTATTGCGCTAGTATGAGATAGTGATCATGTGATGTTTAGTGGTTTATTATAAAACTTTTTTGCATTTCTCCCACTATATTATTTTCTTCCATCCATTTTGCCATCCCTCCACCCACCATATACGGAAAAACTTTATACAACACCAACATTACTGCTATCAATGTATAATTGTTAATTTTTCTATGGTCTTTACCCTTTCCTTTAAATAATATCCACACTCTTTTATTATTCTAGCTATCTGGGAATTCTGTCTTCTGTGCCACCTTATTTTTGCCCTATTTTCCAAATTCATCACCACCTGCTTTTATTCATCTAAACCTTTTCCCATTTTTCTAATTCTTCCCTGTCTCATTCAATTCATTTTCTGTAAAACTAATATTTCCATTCCTATGTGCATTTATGATTGTTATTCTGTCCTTCACATCTAGCATCTTTTCTATATTCATAACATACTTATTTAAGATTAACTCTAATTCTCATGAATTACACACACTTTCTCCTCATCATTTAATAACATTATTTTTTTCTCCCTACATTCCTTATTAATATATTTCCAAAATTTTTTACTCTCATCTCTTCCACTTTTACTAATATCTTCCAATAATTTACTATTTAATTTCATTCACTCTATATAATTATTTATTCTAGCCAACTTCTTTTTATTTAAATAGCATACTCATTTAATATTAACATATTTTTCACTTTCTATGTTCTTAATACATATTTATATTCTCTTCATATTTTTTTTTATTTTTTATATTTTTACTAATAATATTCTCCTGAATACTTTCACCTAAAACCTTATTTGCCACTTTTTAAAATTTACCACACTAATCCTTATATTTATTCTTAACAAACTCTTCCATGATTTCTTCTATTTTTATTTTATATTCTTCTAATGTATTATTATCATTCATTCTTTAGCCACATCTTTCACTATTTTTTTTTACTATTATTATTATTTTTGATCACATTACTAACCATTATTCTATTATAAAGAAATTATGCTTGTCATTACAAACCTTCTCTTCATTATCAAAAACTTTAATTTTCTGTACGTTATTCATTTCCTCTTTATCTATTAATACATAATATATTGTATGAAATATATAATTTCTAGACTATGGGCATTGCCCACATAAATATGTGATAAATTTCCAATATTCAAATTTGCTCTCTGCCAAAAAATTTCAGAAGCTGCCCATTCTTGTTATCCAAGTCACCAATTTATTCAATATGCCTATTTATATCCCCTCTATAACCATAATTTTCTTCCTCTTTTTTTTTTTTATAAATATGGCATATCTTTAAATAGGCATTCATATATGCTATTGTTCCATTACATTATAATTTGACTATCTCCAGGGGCCATATACACTATAGCTACCATCCATTATTGTTTTTCTAATTTTATCTCAAAGTGCAAATGTTCTTAATACTTACATTATTTAAATATTTTTTGACATTACTTCTATACTGCCCCCCCCTGTCTATTTGTACCCTGCCATACCACCTCTTCCAGGGTAGGTTCTGCTTTTTTTAGACATGTTTCCTCTACTTCTAATATCTGAAGTCCTTCATTTTTAATTGCTTAATTTAATTTCAACCACTTTTCTGGGTCTTGTACCATCTTGCATATTCAAATATCCATTTTTTACAATGTCTTTTTTTCTTTCTGCCTTTTTATAAAGTATTTTGATTTTGTATTCTCTGTTATATTCTAGTTAGTTTATCATTAGTTTTAATGACCCATTCCCTCTCCATATACACATTTACATCTAGATAATCTACTCCTTGTTTACTTCTTACATCCTATCCATCCTTAACCTTCTAAAATTTTGCTAATACAATAATTTAAAACCCACCCCCCTGCTTTTATAAGTTTTTGTGAAATATAATACTTTTCATAAATCAAGCCCCTAATGCTTCAGGTTTCTTGTTTTGCTAAATGCAATCCATTTTTACTGTATAACTCCCTCTTACTAATAAAAAAATGCCACACATTCATAAGCATAATATTATTTCTATTGTATAGTTTTTCCAATCTGCCATTTATAGAACATGCTTTATCTAACATATATTTGTTGTCAAATCTTCATAGTAATCCAACTATTCCCACTCTTCCTTTAACCTTATTCAAACTACTAATCAATTCTTTGTACTCATCCATTATTCTTTCTGATAACCCTCACAAATTATTTGTCCCCACAATAACACAAAGATCTCTACTCCCTTGTTTATTTACTTTATCTGTAACATTCCTAATTCTAAATCCAGGCAAACATACCCTTATATATTTATTTTCCCTTGCAATTATATCTCCACATTCTTTAATTAGCAAGTTCCCTATCAAGACTGTCTCATAGTTTACTTTCCCTATTTCCTTTCTAACATTTTCTTCAACTTTCTGAACTTCTTTATCTATTTCTTCCTTATCGTTTCTATTTATTAATTCCTTGATCTACTTACATTTCATATCTAACACTTTGAATTTTACTTCTACACCTGTTACCTCTTCCTCTATCTTCTTTAGTTTTTGGCTAACTACATGTGATGTTATGTGGCTACTGCTTTATTGAATTCAGGAATCTCTCAGCCACTATTCCCAGAAAAATCTTTTAGCCACCTTACTTTCCTTTTCCATTCCCCCGTTCTAAGTTTTTTCCATATTCTTCTCTATCCTGCTCCATCCCATTTTCATAATATTATCTTTGTTTACTTTATAGCCTTAGTATCTAGAGCCCCTTTATCTTATTCCAAACCCAGGATAAAAATCAGAAACCTACTTTCTGCATAATCACTTTATTTATCTATTTATTCTCCCACAACTTCATTATTTGTACCCTTTTTGCTTGTAAACATTTATATGCATTTAGAAGATGACTAATATTTTCCATGCCTTTCTTACATAACTTGCACTTAAATCACCCACATTTCTCCAATTATGTATGTATTCTGTTCGAACCTTACATAGTAAACTATTTTTTTTGGTATTATCATAAATTAACTCACATCCAATTAGCTATTAAACACTTATTACTATCCATATTAGTTTTTCATTTCTATCTTATTCTTTTCCACTATAACACTCAACAATTCTCCTAACATAACCATCCCATCTTTTGTACAAGTATATTGACAGTCTTTATCCAACTCTTCTGCATACTATAAGAATAGCTTTCCAAACTAGCGTCCTCTAGTATAAGCTTGAGCAATCAACAATCGCCAGATGCATGACAAATTTCCTATTTTTAATTTCTAAATCCCAAATCTCATATAGCCCTCTGGCATTTGCTCCCATCAACGTGGATTGGGATTCAATCACCTTGAACTCCATTTATCCATCAAACTGAAAACCTGAAATTCAAATCGGCACTAAACTGGAGAGCTGCTCTTGTCTTATTATAGTGTTTAAGTTTGGGAGTTTGATTATTTGTTGATATTAACATTCTTAGCTAAGGGAATAAAGTGCTAATAGTTAATGAAAAACTGAAGGGTTATTGAAATATGCATTTACTGAACTAGATTCAGATCTACATAACTGGTTACAAGATTAATTTGGGTTCAAAACTTTAGAATGATTTTAATTTCAGTTTTTCAGCTTGATAGGTAAAATAGAGTAAAAAAAAAAAAAATCAAGTCAGATGTCACATGACCTAATTTAAGAGTATTTGCTGGATGCATGTTTGCATTCCTTCCAACTTTGAATTCCAAGCTTCTCTAATAAAGGCAACAGCCAGAAAACAGATTGTAGATAGTGATTTAAATATTGAAATTTTATAGGCATCTGGTGATCACTGATTACTCGAGCTTACACTAGATAGCATAAGATTGGTGGACTGCTCGTTTTATCGTATTTATTTAAATAAGACATTTATTTTATATAGTGTGATGTTTTTATAAACTGTAATATTAATAAGCCAATAAGCTAATGCACATGCGCTTTGTAGATTTAATCCAAACATTTATGTATGGGCAAATCTTAAGTATGAAAAGTTAAAATATTGAAAATTTAAGAGGATAAGCAGCAATTATATAAATAAATGCAAAATATAAATTTTAATCATTAAAAGTAGTAGTTATAATTTTATTTGAAATACAAGCATAATTAATATACTTGGGAGTTTAAATGTTGATGTGATGTGATGTGATGTATTTGGCTTCTCTGCCCAGATAAACTTGTTAGCCATTTTATTCTCCACTCCCCACTCTTAAGTCTTCCCATATTCTACCTCATCCCATTTCCACAACATAATCTTTGTCAACTCTATGGCCTTTATATCTAAATCCCCCTTATCTCTTCGCAAACCCAACATAAAAACTAATAACTCACTTTCTGTATAGTCACTTTGTTCATGTCTATTCTCCCATAACTTCATTATCTGTACTCTTTCTGCTTTCAAGCATTTACATTCAATCAACAGATGCCTAATATTTTCTATACCTTCCTTACACAATTTGCACACTAAATTATCCATAGTTTTCCATTTACATGTATATTCTCTTGTTGCTAAAGATCCCGTTCGAGCCTTAAATAATAAACTACTTTCCTTACTATTATCATAAATTAACTCGCATCCAATATTCTGTTTACTTTTATATATATTTAAACTCTTCTTACCCTCCACACTAGTTCTCCATCTCTCCAACTCCCTATTTGTTGATGTTAAGATATTTCAGCCACGCCCTCTGTAAACAAATGTAAATTCTGAACATCATGATTGGTAATATGAATTCTTTATCTATTTTAGCTTGGATTATGCATTATGAAATTTATATATATTACTGTCAAAAATTATACATTTTTATAAAAATTGTTATTCTGATCATATCCTTCTCTTATCAAATTACAGATTAAAAACAAACTTAATATAATTAATATATTGCAATATTAAATGATAATAAAATATTTTTATTTTTTGTAAATATAATGGCATCCATAACAGATATGGTCGTTATGCATTTATTGATTGCATGCAAATGCAATTTTTTTAAAATATACCCAAAACAGTAATTCATACATATTGCTTTTGCATGTATAAGCTATAAAAGTTTACAGCATTTGATGCACATGGCGAAAGCATTTGAAGGAGAATTATATTACTATGGATTGTCCACTATGGAAATGTTCACACATCACTATGGAAGTGTTAAGCAATATGCTGTTTAAATGTAGAGAATACTCAAAAATGATACTGATTGAAAAGAGTAAATGAAATTTTTAATAATTATTGCCTTGCATAAAAAAAATAGTTTGGATCTGCTACATTGAATATTTATGCATGGAACAGATATTAATATAGTAAACATCTTTGTCCCATTTTGTGAAGTTTAAATTATCAGTTTAATTTATTTATCTTTTTATTTGTATCTTTAGCAGTGACAATATTTATTAAAAACATTCCTTTCCAAATGAAAAGGTATCATCATCAACCATTATCAATCCACTGCAGGGTGAAGGTCTCTCCAAGTTGAATCCATCTTTTCCTATCTTTAGCTTCTCTTCTCCACAACACCTCTGCACACTTTCTTATTTCATCCATCCATCTCACATGTGGTCTCTTTCTGGGTCTTTTACAATCTCTTGGAATCCAGTTTAAATTTTCAATTGTCCATCTGTTATTATCTCTTCTAATAATATGTCCAGCCCAACTCCACTTCAGTCTTTTAATTTTTTCAATGAGGTCAGTAACACCTGTTTGTTCTCTTAACCATACATTGCGTTTTCGATCCCTTCTTGTTACTCCCAACATGCATCTCTCCATACTTCTTTGAGTGGTCTGAAGTCTCTGTGTTGCTCTTCTATTAAGTGTCCAAGTCTCAGATCCATAAGTAAGAACTGGCAAAACACATTTATTAAAAGCCTTCCTTTTCAAACACATAGGCATATGTCCTTTTAGTATCAAGTTATTTCTACCAAAAGCACTCCAAACAAGTTTAATTCTATGATTAATTTCATCCATTATATTTCCATCTGTATTAATAATCTGACCAATGTATTTGTAACTGTTAACTTCTTCTAACTCATCATAATCAACCTTTATTTTCATATTTTGAGAAAATCTATTAAACATTACTTTAGTCTTTTTAACATTTATCTTTAGTCCTACTTTCATCTGATAACTCCTGCAACATTTCCTGTAGCTCTAAAGCATTATTTGCAAAAACTACTACATCATCTGCAAAATCTAAATGACTTAAATAATCTCCATTTACTTTCACTTCTTTAGCTTTAAAAAGTTTTGGAGATATGGAGTCATCCTGTCTTACACTCTTTTCAATGTTGATTTTTCTATTATCATCATGTAATCTAATTGTTGCTGTTGCATTTTTATAAATGTTCTTCAAAATATGACAATATCCTGGATCTACACCTTGATGATCCAATGCTTTAATCACTGAAGAAATGTTTATAGAATCAAATGCCTTTTCATAGTCTACAAATCCTAAGCATAATGGCAACTCATATTCATTTGTCTTTTCGGTTGTATTCTCATCCTTGGTGTTCGCCTTAAGAAGGCGTTGATGCTAATCAAAAACATATACATATAACGATTGAGGGCCAGACCTAAATGATCGATTTGATCTAAAAAGATCTGATTTCTTAGATTTGTAATAAAATATTCTACTAACTAATACTATTATATGGTGTTAGTTTTTTTCATTTTTGTAAATGTTTATTAATCTTATCTTGTTTTTGAGTTTGTGTGTGTGTGTCTTTAAAGTTATGGTGTTTTTTTAATTTTTTTTTTTTTTTTTGACTTTACATGTGTCTTTTTAAAGTTACGGTCTTTTTTTTTTTTTTTGCAGGAGTAAATCAATAATTTTATTCAAAAGCAAGATGTAATAAGTAAATGTTTATTAATCTTATCTTGTTTTTGAGTTTGGGTGTATGTTTTTAAAGTTACAGGGCTTTTTCAAATTTTTTTTTTTTGGACTTTAGGTGTGTCTTTTTAAAGTTACGGTATTTTTTTTGCAAGAGTAAATCAATAATTTGATTCAAAAGCAAGACATAATAAGTCAATGTTTATTAATCTTAGATTGTTTTTGAGTTTGTGTGTGTGTCTTTAAAGTTACGGGGCTTTTTCTCATTTTTTTTTTGGACTTTATGTGTGTCTTTTTTTAAAGTTACGGTATTTTTGGTCAAGAGTAAATCAATCATTTTATTAAAAAAGCAAGACGTAATTCTAAATCTATCAAAAATAACGTAATTTATATACTACAATTTAGAATTGATACCTGACTACTATTAGTAAGGACCATCATTAAAAGACTCGATTGAAAAATGATACCCGACTAATTTCCATTTTCTTTTGGGGGGGAGGGCAGTAGTGAATCAGAAAGTGGGTTGTTTTTGTTAAGTCTGTCTATATAAAAAGGGTACTGTTATTGAAATACTAAATTATGATAGCCGACTAATTTGCGTTTCTTTTGACAGTAATTAATCAGAAAGTGGGTTTCTTTTTTTTGGTAAATCTTGTGTACATATATAAAAACAAACAAACCGTAATTCAAAGACTCCATTGAAAAAAATCAAACCCTGTTGATTTGCTTTTTTTTTTAAAGACAGTAATTAATCAGGAACTGGGTTGTTTTTGTTAGTGTGTAGATATAAAAACTAATCTTATTTTAAATAATAAATGTAACAAAACAAACAAAAAAAAATACCCGACTAATTTTATTTTTCGGACAAGTAATTCCTAATAATTAGACAGTGGGTTGTTTTTGTTTGTGCGTATATATATATAGCGAAAATAACTGGTCACAGACGAATTCTCGCGAAAACGGTACTTTTCGCATGATCCTTTATTTTTTTCCCTTTCGCACCCTTAAAAGCAATTTTTGAGGGTTACCCCTACGTAATGGAATCTTCAGGACATTATTACTAAACTTACAACAGTAAAGTAAGTTACAACACATTAAAAAAAATAGACTTCTTATCAAATTTAAAAAAACTATGACTGCTTCAAATACACACACTCTCACACGAAAGTACAGAGAGAATAGATATTCTACTATTACGAGAAAATGATGAACAAAATCGACTACTATGGCAGCCGATCAAGACATTTCTTTCTCTTTGCTTTTAGCATAGAAAAAAAGCCATAACCGGCAGCCATTGGGAACTCTTTCTGTGTTTTGCCATAGAAAGAAGTCTCTTTGTGTTGGCTTCTGTCTCCACCGCCTCCTCCGTCCAACATAAAGTGAGGAATTTTCTGTGTTTATAACGTAGAAAAATTCCTCTTTGGTTGGTGAAGGCCGGTGAAACTGTATATTTCTAGGAATTTACCTAGAAGTAGCGACATCTTAAGGCGAACACCAAGGATGAGAAAACAACCATCTTTTCTATAATTTCTCTCAATACCTGGATATGATCTACTATACTAAAATTACTTTTAAATCCAGCTTGTTCTCTTGGTTGGTGGAAATCCAGTGTTTTCTGTAGACGAGTTGTAATTATCTTAGTAAAAATTTTGTATAAAACTGATAAAAGACTGATAGGTCTGTAATTTCTAATATCTTTTTTATCACCTTTTTTAAATATTAATATTAATACTGCATTCCTCCAATCATCTGGTACCTCTTTATCATTTAGACATTTGGTATATAACTTTGCTAAAAAAATTTCTATTTCTTCACCTGCTTCTTTTAATATATCAATTACAATTCCATCATTACCTGGAGCCCTCTCTTTCTTCATAAATTTAATTGCATGTCTCACTTCCTCATTCAAAATTCTGGGCAATTCAGAAGGTATAATATGTATAGGAGGCACTTGTTCTTTATTACTATATAATTTTTGATAGAAGTCTTCTACACATTTTATGATGTCATCTCTCTTTTTAGTAATAATGCCATCTTTTTTTCTTATTGCAGATATAAATTTCCTACCAATACCAAAATGTTGTTTTACAATCTTTAGACTTTTATTCTCTTCTACAGCTTTCCTTGCTAGTTCACAATTATACTTTCTTATATCATTTTCAACTCTTTTCTGCACCATTTTACAAAATTCAAGATATTCAATCTTTTTTAATGCATCATTGTTGTATATCCTCATATTTTTTCTTTCCTTCATAAATTCTCTAGCCTCAGTAGAAATTTTACTAGTCAATTGCTGCTTTTTTCTACCAGCAATCTTTGTTGCAGTTTTTAAAAGTGTATCGCTTATTTTCCTATTAATGTCATTCAAATCCAAATCATGTTCAAAATCTACTAATACTTGAAACCGATTTGCAAGTTCTAATTTAAATTCATTAGAATGTTTCTGAAGATTAAGAATATCAACTGTAAATATTGTTTTTCTTAATAATTTTTGTCTCTCTAGTTTTGCATTAACATGTATCTTACATCTTACTAATTGGTGATCACTTCCTGTGTTAAATTTATTAAGAACATTACAATCTTGAAATATGTATTTTCGGTTAGTCAAAATATAATCCAATTCTGCTGTACCTTCATTTGGACGCTTCCATGTCTATTTCCTTTTAACGTTTTTCTCAAAAAAAGAATTCATAATATAAAGTTTTTCTTTTTCTGCAAACTCCACAAGTCTATGTCCTCTCTCATTTCTATTACCATAACCAAAATTACCTACAGGATTTTCATCTTTCATTTGTTTACCAATTATAGCATTAAAGTCTCCCATAACAATTTTAAAATGTTTTTTACTCTGATCAAAAGCCTTTTGTACATCCATATAAAAATCTTCTATAACTTCATCATTATGAGAACTTGTTGGGGCATAAACCTGAATTATCTGCATTTGGTATCTGCTATTAAGTTTTAAAACTAATCTTGCTACTCTGTCTGATACACCATCAATCTCCACAATGTTATTCTTCCATTTTTTATTTATAATGAATCCTACTCCACTTGTATTTCCAATATTTGTGCCTTTATAGTAGAGTATATGTTCACTTTTTACATCAATTGTTTCTTCACTTTTTCTTCTAACTTCCCAAAGTCCAATAATGTCCCATTTAATATAAGACAGTTCTTCTTCTAATTCTTGCAATCTTCCTTCACTTGAAAGTGATCTGCAGTTGTAAGTAGCTAAATAAAAAGTCATCATCAAATGGCAGCCTGAGTCTGCAATCAGGGGATTCTTAGCACCCTCTGCCTTCGTCCACCAACCACTGCCTTGGTTGGTGACTTTACAGCCTCCTGAGAATAAGGGCCATGATTTATTTTTGTCTGTCATAATTGTATATATTGAAAAAATATTCTTAAGGCCATGATTTATTTTTGTCTGTCATAATTGTATATATTGAAAAAATATTCTTAAACTTGGAGCTAAAAAGCCAATAAACTCACCATGCTGGCTAATGCGTGGCGAGCAGTCCATGCATGTTCGTATACTATATGAATAATCAAATAGTAATAACAGCTGCAACGACAAGAACATATGGAGTGGACATTAGGAATTTGCCCTGCTCAGTTTTATTAAGGCCTCCAAGAGGAATCAAAGGGTCTCCTTTCAGTTAATAGCAAACTCCTTTCTGCAGCCGCAAAGGTATATTTCATTTTAATATTAAGTTGTTTCTAGCAAAACATTCCAAGTTTAATTCTGTGATTACTTTCATCCATTATGTTTCCATCTGTATTTAATAATCTGACCACAATATTTAACTGGTTGTTTTTCTAATTCATCATTATCAATACTATTTTCTTTTTTTGAGAAAATTCATTGATCATTACTTTAGTCTTTTTAGCATTTATCTTTACTCCTACCTTTTTACTTTCTTCTGATAACTCTTGCAAGATTTCCTGAAGTTCTGAAGTAGTATTTGCAAAACAACCACATCTGAAAAATCATGATAACTTAAATAATCTATATTTATTTTAAATCCCCTAAGTTCCTATTTTAATCCACAAAATACTTTGTGCTGTAAAAATATTGGAGATATGGAGTCACTCTTTTGTATGCTCTTCTCAATTTTGAAGAATATGATTTTATCCTGGATCTATATCTTGATAATCCAATGCTTTAATCACTATCAAATGCTTATATAATAAAATGCCATTTTGTACATAAGTCCAAAGCATAATTGAACTCATGCTCTTTGCTCCTTTCTATAACTTCTCTCAGTACTTGGTTGTTTGTAATTAAACCATCTTTAAATTCAGCTACTTTTTTTAGTTAGTTAAAATCCAAATTTCACTGTAAACAAATTAATTATGTTGGCAAAATTTTTGCATAAAACTAATAAAAGCCCGATGTACATCTTCATCATTTAAACATTTGGTATATAATTTTACCAACAATTTTTTTATTTGTTCTCAATTATAATTTCATTATTACTGAGAGCTTTTCCTTTTAATTTAAAATGCTGAGCAATTCAGAAGATATAATAATTAGAGAGAATAATTTTATTTTCTTATTTTTTATTGCTATATAATTGTTTATAGAACTCTTCCCCACATTTTATGATATTATCTTTCTTTTTAGTAATAGTTCTATCTTTTCTTCTTATTGCAGAAATGTTTTCTTTCAATACTTACATGTTGTTTTACACTTTTCTTTTATAGTTTCTTGATAATTCATAATTATATTTTCTTATATCATTATTAACTTTTTTTCATACTTATTTTACAAATCTCTAGATAGTCGTCTTAATGGATCATTTTAATTTATTTTTATATTCCTTCTTTCCTTCATACACTGTCTTATCTTAATCAAAAATTTATTGATAAATTGCTACTTTTTTGTAACAACTATCTTTGTTGCAATTATGGTGTATCAGTTATTTTCTATTGATTTCATTCAAGTCTGAGCCATCTTCAAAACCTGCTAGTATTTTAAAATAATTTTCAAAGTTCTAATTTAAATTTATTGGAATAAATTTTTGAAAATCAGAAAAATCAACTGTGAATACAGTTTTCTTAATTTTTGTCTGTCTAGTTTTGCATTTACATATATCTTACATCTCGCTAATCGATGATCACTTTCTGTATTGAATTTATTAAGAATATTATAAGCATGAAATACATATTTTCTATTAATCAAAATATAATTCAATTCTCCTGTGTCTTCATCTGAATGCTTACTTGTCCATTTCCATTTAGCATTTTTTTCAAGAAAAGAATTCATAATATAATTTTCATTTTTCTGTGAACTCCAGAAGTCTATCTACTCTCTTATTTCTATCACCACAACCAAATTTTTCCAAATATATCTATCTTTCAATTGTTTACCAATTCTACCATTAAAGTCTTCCATAACAATTTTGAAATATTGTTTGATCTGATCAAAAATCTTTCATATATCCATATAAAAGTCCTCGACTTTTTCATCACAATCAGGACTTATTGGAGAATAATCTTGAATTTTCTGCATTTGGTATCCCACAAAGTTGAAAAACTAATCTTGTCATCCCTTGATACACTATCAATGTACATATACTTATGGTACAGTATTTATAACTAAAAATTTGCTACTGCTTTAACAATTTTTGTAAGCATAAGAAAAAATGATCATGTGATGTTTTAATTGTTTAATACCAATTCTAGCCAAAGGATAATGGTTATTATGATTATTAAAAAGAACAAAAACACCCAAATATATAGATATTGAAATGAATTCCGATCTGTATGACTATACAAGGAAATTAACTTTGATTCAAAACGGTATTGTGTTTTCAGTTTGGGTTGATAGCTTTATAATTGACCAAAAAAAATAAAAGATGAATGCTGGATGAGGGCATTAGATTCAAAGATCCAGATGCACTATTTCCAGTTGCAAGGCTTCTCATTGATGAAACCATAAGATTGAAACTAATATGGGGTTCTGGCATGGAAAGCATGGCGCACAACCTTGTAGCATCTTTTGATTACTCAAGTTTGTACTAGATGTCATTGTGCAGAAAAATTTACTACTGTTTTAAAATATATCTTGTAAATAAATTTTATATTTATTTTTGTATGTATGCTTTTGATTTTGGTATTATATTTTTTTCATTTTAAATGCTTGTGTTGATAGTAACTCTATGAGGGCTTAGAATAGATTATTTTAAATACATGTATTTCATTGTGTGCTAAAAAGAATGGAATGTTTAATGAATGAGCTTCTGGAACCAGTTAAGTTTATTATAAGAAACTCCATTATATACATACATATAGGTAGAAATTTTTATTTTTTAAAATTTCTATTAAATGGCATTAAAATGAAATGTGATGAGCTTCAATTCAGGTTTTTCATTTTAAAAATAAGAATAGTATTTAAAATGAGTTTTGTTTAGGAATCTTTCTCATTAAAAGTTATCACCATTCCACAAAGGAAATATAATAAAATGTAGCCTTGCTATAGTGAAATAATCAGAAGTTAAAAACATTATTATCCTTTAAAATGTTTTTATATTTATCATAGGTTAAAAATGTATATATATATTATATTTGTATAGTTGACAGGTTTATTAATGCTAAACATTTTTTAGTCTGTGTTTTAATATCTGTGGTTCTATTTCGAAAGAGAAATTATATTTTATTTATTTTCCAACAAAATTAAACACTGGGACCTCTGTACATTAGCATTGTCATTTATTATTTCTCTGATTCACTTAGCTCAATGCTTCACTTCAGCAACAACAACACCATCATCATCATTATAAAATATTTGAAATTTTTTGACAAAAGCAAAATTGAAGCCTCTGCCTATCGATGTATTCTTCTCATTTAAAACATACTTTTTATATAATAATGGTCTGTGCTACTATATTTGACTGAGACAATGAATCCTTAAACTACTTTTTTTTTGTACTGGATTATAAAAATATAGGAATATAATAATTTCCTTAATGTCGAGAAGTCTCTTTTTTAATGCTAAACTATAACTTTTATTTTTTCATACTGTGATTTTTAAGATTTCGCTTTATTTTTAACTCTGACTTTCTTTGACTTCAATCTTGAGATGGCTCTAGCCTTATCTGATATTTACATAAACTTGGTGCTTTATCTCATTATTCACTCATTTATATATACACAGATACCTCTAGGATTAAGTTTTTTTACATTTTTTTATATTCTCTAGCATAATTCTATGCTTTTAGTGAAGACAATTTCCTGAGTGATTTTTTCCCAATTATTGCATTACATTCAGTAATAGAATATCAGATGAGATTAAATATTTTTCCAGATCAGAAATTTCAACATTAGTTAGATGTTAGGAAGACAGATTTCTAATGATATATCTTTTAGGTTGCCAGAATAGTTTTTGCGTCAGCGCTGGGGGGTTTCCTTAACGATTTGTCCAAAAGTCACTCTACATAAGCCACTAAGACGGCTCTAGCCATGGTTAGGTGTACCCATTTCAGGTGATTGAGAGCCAAAGGATCAGCTCTCCTATAATGGTCGTAAGGCTGGGGAATGTGTTTTGTTTGCCTGCCCATGTTTTATCAAATAAAGATACCGAACTCTTAATTTTAAGAAGAATGACAAGACTGTTGAAAAGAGTGCATGCTGCTCAAACTGTCTGAACGCTCATCATGATTCAAAACAATTTAGTTGTTTTTCCCTTGGTATTTGCTTTACTATCTCTTCTTTGTATTCATAGTCAATAAATTTACTTTTAAAATAAAATATCTTTAGGTTGTTAGATGCAGTATGAGTCCTTTTTTATGCCCCTCACCCCCCATTTACATTAGAATATGATTTTTTTTTTTTGTTGAAAAGAAGTCTTCATCAATAATCCTATCTTTTAATAAATATTCTATGATACTATTGAAAGATAAGGTTTGATACATGAAAAGCCTTTGGGAATTTGCTTTTTCTTTTAAGGAGTCTCATTTACTGACTGAATTATTTTCCCAGCTCTTTGGTAGTGAATTGGAGATTTTAGTGGCATAAATCCTTCAAGTTCATTTGCATAAACTTTATTTTATCTCACACTTTGTGATTACAATAAATTTTCATTTTATTTTTTTATTACTATATATACAATTATATAATTGAATTTTGTCATTATTATTATTATTATTATTTTAATGGTTTATCTTTTTATAGTTAAATATTTGTATAAATTTACATATAACTTGTGAATAATTGTATAATTATATTTCCACTTGATGAATTTTTTTTTTTCTAAGTATCAGTAAATGTATTAACAATTTTGAATCATATATTATATTCTATATGATCAATAAGATGAATAATATTTGAAATTATTTTTTTATATTTGTATGGTTGCTAGACAGTGGAATACTACAACCAATTGATAACACTTGATCATTTTATATGAATAGTTTACTATCTTCTTAATACGTTTCACATTATATGAATAAAATAGATTGGGGTTAGTTATGTAAGCATCTGACATATGTGTTTTCCTGAAGGTTTGTGATGATGGTGTTCTAGTTGTATTTTTATATTGGACTATTTCCATCTGATAGTGAATGTCTTTAGAAAAATATAACTTTATTTAAATATTCCAAATACATTCAACTGTTAGTAATAGCACATCAAACAGGTTAGTATATGCACAATGTTTTGAGGTGTTTCTGATCTGACCAGTGACAGTACTAGCATGGGATTTGAACCTGGGTCCTTAGATTTTTGAGTTTTGAATTTTAAGATAGAACATTACTTTAAAATTCAAAACTCAAAAATCTAAGGACCCAAGTTCGAATCCCAATGTATTTGGAATATTTAAACAAAGTTAAATTTTTCTAAAGACATTCAATACATATATTAGATTATGGAAATAGTCCAATATAAAAATACAATCTGACATATGTGTATGTATGTATTTCGATGCATTGGTTTTCCATTTTAAATATATTCAAAATAAAATCTAGGTAACTGAAAACAGCGACTTCAATTCTTCAGGGTGTTGTTATTCTGAAAAGATTGTTGTACATAGAGTTCGTTTATATTGTGCTGGTGTTACTAATATAGAATATTTTTCTCATTCTACAATATTATAAGCTCACGGGCATGCATGTACACACATTTATTTCTTTCAAAAAAGGCTTGTGAATATACAAACATTTATAAGCTTTTCTGTTTCTCTGAATAAAATTATTTTTTTTCCGAGGGAAAACTTTGAAAGAATTTTTTTCACTTGAATTACTTTATAATAAATTTGCTATTATTCATGCATTTAAAATGAAGTTATAATTTTCCAGCAAGTTGTAAACTCATTTTGAATGTGTCAAAATTTTTAATGCTGATTATTAAACACAGATAAGATATTTACAAATTCCTATACCTAAAATGTTTTGATTATGCCGTCCTAAGTTTATATATGAGTATGTATATTAATATTAGAATTGCTATCTTGGGAAATTTGAGTAACCAAGATTTTTAATATCTTTTTTTATATTTTTCTTCATTAAAGAATAGAAGGAATGACAGATAATTTTAAAAAAAATGTTTATAAATCTTAATTTAAATATTGATGATTATTAGTGATTATGAGTTTGCCAAATTTGAGGTACCATATTCCGTTTTATCTTTTTATGTCATTCCTTCACAATGAAGCATGTATCTTTTATTTTATACACATGTATATTAAAAAAAACAGGTCTTTTATTTTAATAAAAATACCTTATGACGAAATAAATACATTGGAATCAAAGATAGAATGAAATTTATTAAAACTTTTGTTTTAATATGTAGATTGCAGACTTCTCAGTTTTGGGAAATCTAGGAAGAATACGAGTGGATGATAGGAATGGTTTTGGAAAATATTGATTAGGATTGGATGGAAAAGAAGACTATATTGAGCAGATATTGAGATAAAATCAGTGTGGAAAGAGAATCAATGGACCTAATAAAAATTGAGGATAATGAAAATCCTGGACCACATTTTGACATAATGTTTTACTATAAAATATTTTGAGGATAAAGTTTTGAGAAGGTGAATAGCTGATATTTTACTTTAAGATGTATTCAGTGTAATTGGTTATGGTTAATATATAGGTATGAAAAAATGCCTCAAAGCAGAAGGATATTGGATAATAATAAAAATTATTATCAACATATTCCTTTTTTTTTAATATTTATTCTATGAACCAATTTTCTTAACATCTTTATATATATTATCTTTATAATTGTCTCTACATTTAAATCATATTCTATGCTCATTTTCAAATACAAATATCCCTTTCTATAGTTACTTTCTAATGAAAATAACTGTATAAAGAAATAATAGAAAATAGATCTTGAAAATAATAAAATATAGATGGGAATTATAGAATATAGAATGATTTATAGATACAAAGAAATTTAGCTCCTAGAATAAACAAGATTTGTAAATAAAATTAATATACCTAATTCTCTTTTTAGACAATTTTTTTTTTTTTTGCAGAATTTTGAAATAACACTAGCTTTTTTTTTTTTTACATTGATGCAGCTTTGGTTCCTGTCTCCTTCTCAGATCATATGGCACTAGTTATCCATCTAGAAGCTATTGCGGCTCCAATGCCTGCTGTGGGACCCGGCAGACCTATGCATATGGTCACAAAGTCCAGCATGACAGAAGCCATAGTTTCTGAGGCCTACATTTATTTCCGAAAGATCAACATCCTTTCCCTTCCAGCTGGAGAAGCCTGGTTCACGTATATCAATATTCTCCAATCCATTCTAAACCATCACACCAGGAAAATTAAAGGCCCAAATAGCCTACTCAGAGACCTCACAGACATTGAAAATCAACTACAAATGCTGCAACAGAATCATTCCAATATAGAAGTCATCTTATCACTTTAAAATCTTTACCGTATTAAACAAAAATCACTCGCAGAATATATATCCATCAGGGGGTTTAAATTTTTCTTGTCTCAACAACATTGTTGGACAAGAGGGTACCTCAGGTGGGCTCTAGGGACAAATAGACAACAAGTTACCCCATCATCAATTACCAGTAATGGTAACACACTCGTAGGTTATCCTATGATGTTACTCATCAGTCAGCACCACCAACTCATGCAAGCAGATAGTCCTCCTTCTGAACCAGACTGGCTGGAAGCCGGGGATCCAGGCGAGCGAGGCATCACAGAAGCTCTACTTATGTTTCTCCTGGATAGCATTCATCCAGGACTACATGGCATCCCTAAGTTCCTTCTAAACCACCTAAGCCAGTTTATAGTTCCCATCATGGTCAAAATGATTGAACACTAGCTACTGGACACAGAAATATAACTGATTTATATCCAGTTGCACTAGTGCCTTTTTTGAAAAATCAAAAACCACTCACTAATCTAACCAGTATTCAACCAATCTCCATGACCCCATTGCTTATGAAGATAATGGAATCAGTCATCAAGGATGAAATTCAACCTATAGTCCTTAAACACATTTCTCCTAATCAATATGGGAAAAAAGGCTCCTCCACCTCACATACTATGGCTAACGTTATGGCTCTCATTGATTATATCAGAATACAAAAGAAATCTAAACCCAGCTGGATATCGCTGTGGCTTTTGGTTCAGTGCACATAGACATCATTCTGAATCTGCTGGCCGAGTATGATGTTCCAGCCACCATTATACAGATAATCAGCAATCTATTAAGCAACAAATCTTTGTCTCACTATCGGCAAGCTCACACCAGGCTTCAAATCTTTTAAATCTCTCCCTCAAGGTGCCCACCCTCAGTGCTCTATGCTTCACAGCATACATAAATCCTCTACTGATGGATATTGAAAAAAATCTCCCAGGCATATTCATTCCATCCATCAATAAATACCTCAATTTATTTGCCTACATAGATGACATCATGATTGTTCTATCTACCATAAAATACCTTCCCCAACTACAATCCATTTTAAATCGATATTCTGCAAAATATTATTTACAAATAAACCACAACAAATCAGCTATCTGGCAGATAAAGTCAGGAAAACAAATACCATCTACCTATACTGCCAAGCCACAAAGATTTTTGGGGTTTCCCATCTTCAAATCCTCAATGGCAATGGCCAGATAAATACAGGACGGTATCCTCCAAACAACAGAGCACATCACCACATCTCTCTCTAGAGTCTACCTCTCACTATATGGAAAGGTAGGCCTCCTGAATATGACAATATTACCAAAAATTACTTATTACCTGCTCTTCATCAAACTAACCAAACAGTTTCAGAACAAAATTAATCGCCTATGCACCAAACTCTTCTGGAGAGGGAAGACTGTGGCCATCAGCCTCCAACAAATCCAGCTGCCTCGGAGGTTCAATGGCTTGTCTTTCCACTCTATTTAAGAGCCAGCCTCTAAAAAACACACCTTTCCACTGTATTTAAGAGTGAGCCTCTAAAAAACGCACAATACACTACATAATTTAAAAAGATTTCCCCAACAGATCGACCCCACCAGGGAAAATGCTGTGAATATTGTTCCTTATCAATCTTCTAAGTCAATACAAACCAATCATGGGCAACAATCTCGACATTAAAATCACCTTGTGGGAAGCGTACCACCTAATCAACACACACCCACAACCTCCCGAAAGTAGCCTCAACCTCATAAACCAAAAATTAATTACCCACTTTAAAAGATGGTGTCTGGAGCCCAAGTATCTGAACCTCATCATCAAAATTAATCTTAGCGTGCTTCCCACAAACTGGTTCCTGTTTTACCAAAGAGGTAACTCCAACATTGATCCGACCTGCAATTTATGTTCTCATGAAGAGGAAACCATTGAGCACTTCATATATCGCTGTCCAAACCTTAAAACGATCAGAGATATAGTCTTCACCAACTCCAATATCAGACCGGACCTAATTCTCTCACCCATAAAAGTGATCCACACCAGAACATTTGCTATTATTAGACTATCCATTTTCATTCTCTATGCAATCTGGGTAGTACGCTGCAAGTTGATAATGGAACTGCCCCGCCTAGACCCAGGTCTGTTGTTTTGCAGCTCATCTCTCCCAAAAAATCTTTTGAGGACACTTGGAACCTATTCACCCTCCCAGCTAATAACAAAACAAACATGCTGGCCTACTAAACCATTCATAAGAACTCTCAGAACTTAGCATACCATTCATAAGAACTCTCAGAACTTAGCATAATCTCATTTAACTTTGTATATATCATTTCCAATTTGTATACAAAGTAATTAATAAATATATTTTTGAAACAACATTAGTTTTTTTTTTTTTTAAATCTCTTTCTTGAAAAAATACAATCAGAAAAAAAAAAAAAAAAAAAAAAAAGAAAAAAAATGTCTACTATCATCTAATTTTCTCTTGATTTCCAATTATTTTAAAAACAAAAATCTCCTTTTTAGCAATATTCCTGCAAATGGGGAAATTTGTTTGTCTGCATTGTAATTTTTTTGATGTTTTGTTTTGAAAAGGAAAGTATCTTTTTGGTATTGATGCTTTGCTTGCATTTTGTTGTTTTTGACATTAAGTTTTTTTAAAAAAAGTGTTTCTTGTTGGTGTTAATGTTAAAAAAATTAATTTTATTTAAATTTAATCAATTTGTTTACATTTAATTTATTAATTTTGCCAAAAATCAATAAATGCCTAAGTTATACACTGGATAAGTATTTTTGAATATATGTTTTATTAATTAAATCTGAATATTTTTTCTGTAGCCTCATACCATGTCAAATAATTCACCTACAAAAAAGATTAGGAAAGCTATTTCTTCGGACATTAAATTTTTAATTTTAGATCATCTTATAACTGGAGGAGCAACATCTGTAGGAAAGCATTTTGGTTTATATAAAGCCACAATAAAAACTATTAGAGGTAATTAAGCTATTATTAGGAAATCAGTATGTTCTAAAACAAAACTGAGTGCTAAGTCATCATTTTACATAAGAGATATCATTAAAGAGAAACTGGATAAAGCCTTAATAATGTGAATAGAAGAAATATCAGAAAAAAGAGTACCAGTAGATGGAAATGCCAAATTTACAAACAAATTAAAGAAATTGAGCTAGGAACTTCATCTGATTTGAACAAGGAATGTAAATTTTCTGCAAGTATAGGATGGATGACAAAGTTCTTTGAAAGACATGCATTTCTCAACAATAAAATAAACGATGAAACTGCATCTGCAGATGAAACAGCTGCCAAAGAATTTCCAAAAAATTAACTAAATTTATTCAAGACAGAGGATACACTCCTGATTGAATTTGAAATGGTGATAAAAGCAGTCCTTTTTTGGAAGAGAATGCCAAGTAGAACCTATATGGCAAAATTGTACAAAACTGCTGGTGATTTCAATGTTGCAAAATATCATGCCACTTTACTATTCTTCTCCATTGCTTCGGGGAATCACATCGAGGCCAGGGACCACATTAAATGAGAAATGTAGATTTGGATAAATTGTCAGTTCACTGGATAGCAAATAAAAAGGCTAGAGTCATCACTGAAATTTTTATGGAATGTGATATGGTTCAACAAATGTTTTATTCCAGAAGTTAGATGCTACATGAATGCCAAGAGGCTACAATTTGAAGTTCTATTGATTTTAGATAATGTCCACAGCTATCTGGCCTTAGAACACTCAAATGGACAATTTTGTGTTCTGCCACCTAATACCATGTTCATGATTCGATCATTAGAATCACAACATTTGAAACTTATGTAAAATGAACATTTCAATTATGTTTTTAGCAAAGTGAATGATAAAACACTAAATGTTATAATAGAGTGTGGAAAAATTTTTTGATTATGGGTTGTGTGAATCATCTGAATTAAGATCTTCAATTTCAAATGGATGTTTGAAAGCTATTTCGCCAGAATGTGTAAAAAGCAAAAATCCTGCTGTCTCTAATATAACTGAATTTCCCAACATCATAATAATGACTCATTTAATTGGCAGAGAAGGATTCTATGATATATCATTTGAAGAAATCGATGAATTGTTAGTTGATAAAGCTTTAAGTGAGGAAGAAATCAGAAATTGTTCTTAAAACACCTGATCCTAAAGAAGACAGTGAAAATGAAGAAGATGAACCAGTGTTAAACAGTAATTTAATTAAAGAAGGTCTTGATCTTGCTAACCAATTAGGTAATAATTTTATCAAGTGTGATCTTAATGAGTAATAAGCTTCAAAGTTTCAAAGAGATCTGAAATTGCTAATGTTTTCTTATAGAGAACTATATAAATGCCTAGCCACTATACAAACCTAACTATTAATTAATGAATTCATTCATAAAACTGTAACTTCAGCACTATGGGACATTACTGCTAGTGTTGTTCAGGAATTTACAGAAAGAACACATGATGACCAAAGCATTGTTAGTGGGTAGCATGTTGCAAGTTTTAGTGATAGCAACTGTATTTCAGTCATGCACAAACAGTTGCATCTATTGTCAGAAAATGATAGTGAATAAAATTTTGCTATGTATGAGTCAAATTACAAATTCTGCATCATTGATTGTTTACATTTTTTATTTTTCAAATGAAATTTATGTTTCTGTAATTCATTTTTATTTATGTGCAATGTTTATGAAGTAAAATTTGATATAACATTCTAATGAAATTTTTTATATGGTTTATTTAATTATTTTCATTGATTTCTTACACCTGGAACCAGTCTTCTTTTTTTTTTTTATATGTACAATATATTTTTTACACATTTTTTTTTTACATGTAATTTTCAGGAACTAATCTATGGTGTAAAAAGAGAATTAGTTGTATATAAATGTTGATTTTTATGTTTTGGAATTAATTGCCCTGTATAATTTGGTGCCATAGTATAATGACATCCTTCGGAAATAAAGGTCTACAATTTATGGTTGAACTCTTGTCAGTTCTGACACTCAAACTTCTTGTGAATGCCTGGACAATGATTAAACCATTTGATTATTATTTACAGGGCCAATTTTAAAAGAAAAAAAAGAAGTTACTTATTTACTTTTTTCTTATCTTTATTTTTTGTCTTCTACTTCATTTTGCTTTATTATTATCATTATTTTTTAATACCTTATTACTAATATCTATATTATACTTCAAAGTAAAGAATATTAGTAGTAGTAATAGTTGTTTTTACTCTCATCAATAATAAATCATTATATCAAATTTTCATGGATAAATTAGTCATAAACTACTTCAAAATTATTTCAGTGCATATTTTTTGAGATTTGGTTTCAACAATGTTAACACATGTAATTTTTTTTTGATTAATTATAATCATTATTTGAACTTTACTATCATTAGTCAAAAAGTCTCATTTATATGTGTAAAATATAGTCAAGAAATTTTGTGGCATATTAATTGATGCTTCTGTCTGACACACTCATGATCGGAGGTAGATGGAATTTGAAGAGTGTTTCAACTTACAAGTAGGCCTAGAATTTTTTTAATATTTAGATAGTTGTCCTATTCATTTAATTATTTAATAATTTAATAAATGGGTATCAATCTTAATCAGATGATTGACAATCTTTATCATTGTTGGAGTTGTTTATAGAATTATGGGCATTGAGCACATGTTTGCCTTAAATATAGTAGAATTTGAATTGTATTTTTGATTAAATCTTAAGTATTTCTAATCTCAGCCAACAAATGAAATGTTCAGAATCATTTTTTTCCCCATCAAACTGTATAAGAACAAGATAATTAATTTTGCTTTATGGAATTATCATTATCATCTTCATTAAGAGCCATTTTTACCAAATATGGTTCTAACTTCCAAAGAAAAAAAAAGTAAAGTGAAAGACAAAGAAGAAAGAAAACAAAGGAAGAAAAAATTGGAATTAGAATTGTTTGCATGTAATTAAAATGCTAATGTGGTTATTGTGGTTGCACAAATATAGAAAAATGACTATGACAAGAGAGACTTCTGATGGCCAGGTCCTCTATTATCTTAGGTAACTGAAGACAGCAAAATAAAAGGGGCAGGGAAAAAGGAAAATGGTGAGAAAAATAACAAAGGGAAGAGACAGATTTTCCTAATTTGTAATCTTGGGTTTATATAAAATTACATACAATTTTTCAAAATAAAATGAATATAAATTTTTTACCCATTTTTGCTTTATTTTAGATTATAAATATATATACTTTTGGGTTATTTTGATTATCTAGTTAAATTATTAAATGTTTTTTTTTTTTAGGAAAATTCAAACTTTGTTTTTATTTTTCCAAATAATTATCTTTCCAAATATATTCACATGTTAGTAATAACATGTAGGTTAGTATAGAACACAGCATTTCTCAAATGGTATGATTATTCTCATTTTTAGTATTGCCAGCTTAACCAGTGATAGTATTAATATGGAAATTGAATCAGTGGTTTTGATAATTTTTAGATTCATGCTAAATTTAAAATGATATTCTAACTAATTAAGTTATTCTGTCAAAAGTATCTGTCAACAGACATTTTAACTCTTTATCTATAAAGGTACTTTATGATATTTCAATTTTTTTTCTTTTTTCAAGGACAAGTTTAGGCTTCTAAACATTATGGAATATAATACTAGATTGACTTTCCCTTTATGTTCATGAACTTCACTAAAACTACTGGTTTTAATTTTCATGCTTTGACTGACTAGCAACATCTGATGAACAGGAAAATATTACCACTTGAAACATGAGGTTCTATACTATCCTACAAATTATTACTTGAAATTGAATATATCTGAGAAGATATCAACAATGTTTGAATGTTTCTAAAATATTTAGCAATACATTTAGATGATGAAAATAATTCAACATATAACTATAAGTTAAGTGCCATCAATATTACAAATGTTCACATATATATATGCTTTTTTTTTTATATTTTTAAAAAATAAAATTATAAATACTGATGCAATGATTATATATATTCACATAATTTTCTGAAAACTAATTCATTAAAAATGTAAAATACTATAACTAAATTGATAGACTTACACAGGAAGCATCAAATAGCTAAAACAAATGGAAGAATATCAATTAGCATCTAAAATTAAGAAGAAAAATTAGAATAGTCATAAACAAGTAGAAGTGGGGGAAAACATGACACAGTTTGTAATAAAATTGAAATATCTATATACTCATAAAATTAATGACAGCAAAATATTAATTTTACATATTAAAAAGATCCAAGTGGTAACAAAAATTACAAGAAATCTTTATTAATAGGAATATGGACTCAATGAGACTTCAGATACTTGACTATCACATGATCTCTTGAATAACAAAACATGTCATTTATTTTATTTTATAGAAGTAAATAAATATTATAGAGTAATGGTATTCAACTATTTTTACAGTGTGAGCTATTTTTCTATACTAAGTTATTTGGAAGTTTACTCTCTTAGGATCATGTTCCCCCAACCTGATATCTGATGACACACAACTGTGGTTAAATGCACTCACTCGTTTTAGAGGATCCACTCTCCCATCCCTAAAAACTTTAAAGAAACTAAAAGCTTTATTTGCGTATTTAAAAATTTATTTATCACTTTTAATTATTTTAATGTAACAAAAAAACAAATATATTGGAATAAAATATATATTTCTCATTTTGGAAAACCAAAGTTAGAAAAACAACAGATTCATTACAAATTCATAAGTTACAGGAAATACAGATTGATTTTAGAAAAAAAAATTTAATGTGAAATTTGGCATTATTTGGACCTCACAATATTTTTATAGAATGATATGGAGAAATGGTCAATCACAAATAATCATTCAAATGATCATTTGTAATTTGGTTTCTTAATTTTTTTTTTGATGTTCCTATTTGAAAAACCGGATTCTGACAAATACCTGAAACACGACAGAATTTTTTGCATAATATTAATTAATATTGGAAAATTTTCATGCGTACTTCCAAATGACTTCATTGTTTATTGATTTTAAATGTAAATATTCTGAATGTTTATTTCAAGTTCTACTTCAGCTTGGTTTATATCAAACAGCCCTCAAATTTCATCTGAAATTTTTGTGATGTTATAAGTTTTTTGAAGTGGATTATTGATAAAAGATACATTCATTTCAGTTTTATTAAAATCTTTTTGAATTTGTTTCTTTTTCAACTAATTTTATTTCATAAATAAATTCTTTTAAATCACAGCGAAGCATTTTTTGTTAAATTTTTTTAAATAAATATGGGAGATGTCTAAATTCATGATTATTTATATTTTTCTATAATAAAGTAAATATTGTTGGAAAGTTTTTATTGAACTTAACATGTCAATTAAATTTTTATCTCTATTTTGTAACTCAAAATTTAAATTGCTTAATTTTGTACAGAAATCTATTTTAAAATGATAAGTGTAACAACCATCTTTTATCACTCAATTGTGTATAAGTATCTTTTTTTTTCATCAAAAAGTCTTTCTAAAAAATTACTTTTGCTGAGTTACTAAATGTATTGTACAACAGAAGTTCCCTATCATTATCTATAATTTAAACAACCACAATTGCAGGGATTTTGTTTGAACAGAATTTACAGTTTAAATGTAATATCCAAAACATATTTTGTGTTGATGGATAATACAATGATACATTAAAAAAATCTGGGTATTTGTCATTGTTTTTACATAATGAAATGAAACCGGATTTGTTATTTATCATTGCAGGAATAAATTACAAGTTTAAAAATTGGAAGTTTGTGTTGTTCACAAATTCATCAAGTGCTGAAAAAATGTCTTCTTCTCTAGTTCTTTCCAATAATGGTATAATTTTCAAAACTTCTTTACTTGAATAATCTTGAAATACCATGCGAATAAATACCATTAAGTGATCAGTATTGGTAAGTCGTTTGATTCATCAAATTTTAATGAAAATGCAACTTACTATTGAATGTCTGACATTAACTGAGTATTCAGATTGGCACTTAAAATTTGTTCTGGAAAGCTGTAAATCTTTAATATTAAAAATGATTCTTTTATTTTTAAAATCAGAAAATAAAGATTCTGCTACTGCAAGAAATGAGATACAATAGTGACTGATATTGGTTTATTTATTACTTTTTAAATCATATTTTATTATTTAGAAGTCCTGTCTTTAAATTTATAATTTTTGATTTATATATTTCAGAATTCTTGAGGAAATCTTCATCATATTTTGCATGTAGTGATCGAAAATGCCTCTTAATATTATCTTTTTTTGATATTGCTACAGATGAATTACAAATCAAATAACACTTTCCATTTTTGAAAAGAAATAATCCATTTCCCATTTCTTGTGAAAATGATACATTTTCAATTTCTTTAATACACTCATGATTATCATCAAGTTAAAAACAACAAAAAAAACTTAAATATTTTATTGAAATAAAAAATGTTTATAACTTATCAATTAGCCAACTTTAATAATAGTAAAACCCAATGGTAAATTTAGAACAACTGAAACTCAACTGAACAAAATAAATGCATATAATGTACTTACTTGGTTTGCTGTTTGATTTCCATTGATCCAAATTAATTGATTTACCCAGAATTACTGACAATTTTAATGAATAATTAATAAACAGTAATACACTTAAAGAGAATTAAAAAATAATACAAAATAATGATAATTAAAATATTATATTTTCATTTTAAATTAAATTTGTAAGTAAGGAGGACTAAACAAGAGATCAAACAAAAATTGCTCCATGATTGACCTGTTGATCGTGGCTGATGGGTTGAACATCACTGATATAGAGGGTGTGCAGAAATTGTGTTTTGAAAAGCAATAATAATGTTAATAATTTTTAATGATACAATCTTCAATACAGAGTTCTATTGCTCTCTTCTAGGGATACCAAACACTATTGCATGATAATTTACTTAAAGAAGTGATAAAAAAAAAAAAGTATGTACAACAATATTCTATTTATTATAAACATTAGGAATGACACAAATGTATGCTTACATATTGTTATTTGTGTAGTGAACTTTTTAACTATTTCATTAGAAAATGCCATTCTTTTCCATTGTCGGCTAGAATTTTCATTTTTTTATTTAAATTCTAGACGTGAAATATTTGATGTGTTTTATTTTTTAAGTAAGTTTATGAAAATAAACAGTGGTCATAAATTAAATTTTAAAATTATTTAAACTTATTCAAAATTCTATTTTTATGTTCAGATGGTATAGTTTATGATTAGCAAAAGATTTTGGTTTAATTCCCACCTGAAAAAATTGATACAAAACTAAAAGCTCTTTTTCATTTGAATGATTTAATGTTCCTAAATTTAAGAGCAATGATTTGTGAAAATGAAGAGATAGATTTCTGAAACCATGTTTCATTTTTTCTCTCTAGATAGTGCCTTATTTCATTTTAGGTGTTTATGTTATGCCACAGATGAAAATTAAAACAGTTTTTAAATAGCTTTTGCAGGTCAGTGCTTTTTTATTACTCCCAAAGAAAAAAGAAGATATTACCTTTTGGGTGAAGAAAATCTCTATTAGTTTTCCATTTTTGTCTTAATTTCTAACTAAATATAGTTTTGACCAATAATTACATGGCTATCAGAAAGAAAAAGGTTTGGAAATAAAATTTCAAATTATCTGGTATGGATTCAAATTCGAGATTGTGAACTATTCACAAAATCCTTTATTGTTACATATATTGTAGTTTAATAATTAGACATTTCTATATGTTTAATAATTACATATAAACACTTTACAAAGATTAATATTTTAATTATTGTCGTTTTGTTCTTTGTTTAGTTGATTTAAAGTTACAAAACCGATGGAAGTGGAATAAATGAAAAGGTATGGAATAATTTTCTTTTTTTTTAATATTAAAATAAGACAATCTTTTTCATATATGTGTGTACGCAAACTTTTTATCGATAGAAGAATTAATGATTAAAAAAAGGTTATATAATCTATTAGCTATACAAAATGTTTGTTTACTGTATTTTAATGAATGTATTATGTTAATGAATATGTCAGTGGAACTAATAGATGTTTCTAATTGCTGATGCTAATTTGCTCAGTAAATGAAGCTAATTTTGAAATTTTTAGATTAAATGAATTTTCCATAAATATATTACAAATCTGCTTATATATATATAGTGTATACTTATTAAATGAGAATAAGTGAAAATTTTATTTTTTATGTTTGCTGCAAATTGGAAAATATTATGCTTTGGGTAATAACTTTGAACTTGATCGTGCAAATGCTTGTGTAGATAAGTGGTAGTATATTGGATTTAAGGACTAAAGAGCCCTGTCGATTATCAGTTGAAGAAGATTAAAATAACAAAAACTCAATTTGGCTAATTGAATGTAATGTTAGACTGAAGTTGCCATTTGATGCTCAAATATATGGTCTGTCAAACAAATAAATTACGATTATTTATTTATAATAATAATTTCTTGCCAAATATTTATTTAACCTAAATGTTCTGTTTATTTAATAGTTAGTGCATTATTCATTAATATAAATTATAATTATATAACACCAAAGTAAATAATTTAGTTTTAATTGTTTATTATTATTATTTTTTTTAAGGATAAGACTTTATTTTTTGCAAACAAATAAAAAGAGACAAATTAAAGTGGCTTTGAGTTACTATGTTGCCAAGATTAATAAACATACGATAATTTTCCTATCAACTATTAGAAGGGGGGCATTAACTAATATGCAACTAATAGTATCATTCACATCTATATTCATATTTTTACTATAACTGCTTTTTTGTGTGTCTGTGTATTTTTTTAAGCAGATCTCTTTCTGTAAAATGTTTAGTATAAAATTCTAAACACATTAATCACTTAACTCAATATCCGAATTTTTGAATAGAGTTAGAAAATTAATACAAATAGCGTCAATCTGGAATTAAAGAATTAATGAATATTGAGGAAAGCTGCTGGTTAAGCCAAACCAGAAATAAAGAACAATTTTTTTTTTTTTGAAAAAGTACACACACACAAAAAAAAAAAAGGAAGAGAGAAATGTTGTTATTGTATTAAAGTTAGTAATAAAGAGATTTTGAAAATATTGAATCATCAATATATAATACTTTTATCCACAAAAAATAAATAAATAAATAATAATAATAATACAATGACTGTAATATATAAACTTATTCTGAGATAGAATAATCATTCTGATATTGTTTACTCATAAAGTTATTACAACTAATATAGAAGCCTCAGGTATAAATTGGAAAAAAATGTATTTTAATTAATTATTTCGACTAAATGCAGCAATTTGTGAATATATTGTCTGACAGAATTTCTGATATTTATTAGCAAATTATGTTGGGCGGATTCATGAGTTAAAGATTTCTGCATCATTTTACATTTGGGTTTTAAAAAAATCTTTGTTCAATCAACTGGAGTTGTGTTCAATTTACCATTTGTGTGCTCATATATCGTATGCATTCCTACCTCCTCCCCTCCAGGCAATTAATCTTACTATTTATGAAGAGTTTGACTTTTTAAATATATATATATTTTTTTTGTCTTGCGTTGTTAGCCGAGAGGTATCGCAGCCGCCATGCAAGCAAGTAGTTGGTTGCAGACGGGTGTGGGTTCGCGTCCCGGCAGATGCTATGACATATGAAAAAAAAATATATATATATATATTTTTTATCATCAAAGGTAGATAGATACACATCATATTCTTTTAATAGATTTTGCATTCGTTTCATTTATTAAATATATTGATTGTTTTGTGTGATAAAAAAATAGAATTGCCTTATATGGCATCAATTCTTGTATTTGAAAGAGTATAAATTCCTAAAGCACTAATTAAAAGATTGAAATGGTCATATTGAGGTCATTTAGAACATCACTATTCAAATTCAAAATTTCATAATTTTTGTATTGGGACCTTAATTTGTGCTTTCCAGCAAGCTATTTTAGTTTTGAACCAATTATTATTTCAGATATGGTGTTAAAGAACATGGGGTGTTAAAAAAGTTAACCAATGTAGAATTCCTGTTACAATTTATTTGTACAAAATTATGAAAGAAAAAAAAAACCAAGTAAGTAGAGGAAATGCTTTTTGAATAAGCATATGTTTGTATTAGAAGTCAACATTTAATTTTTTTAAAAATTGAAGAGATTAGCACCTGTAGGATTATGACATCTTCCCAGTTATATTGTAATTATATTATTTTTGTTTTTATCATCAGTGTGTCATACTCATTTTGCCAAACCAAATTAACTCAGAACCATTATCTATTAGATAATAATACCTAGATATTCATTTACTGTCTGATAACTGGATTCCCATGAATTAACTATTTTAAAGTAAAATTTTAAATCTGTTTGTAAATTTAGTGCAAGTAAAATTAATATTCATGACATAATGGCTGGGCTAACTTAACACACTATCCATGATAGACAGAGGATGCAATGCATGTCAAATATTTGAGCATGTTTACATTTTTGGATTGGGGAAATTACACTTCATAAGTTACAGACAAACAGCATGAAAATTGTTTTGTAATTAACTAGAATGAACCTTTCATAAAAATAATACCAGGGCACTATAAAACTGTGATACACATATATAAGTCCTTTAAATCATATTAAAAAAACTAATAGAAGATATCTGAAACCATTTACATTAATTATAACAAAAATAATTGTATGAACATAATAAAACATCAATTAATTTGACTAATAATTGACTAATGATAAATGAATGGAAGGTTATGTAGTATACATGGACACAGGTTTTTTTTTTTTTTTTTGTATGTCTTAAAAATATTGTATGGTTTTAATAGGTTATATTTAATTTTATAAAAAAAGACAGATGTCACTGTGTATTGTAAATTAGTCAAAGGATATTGAAAAAGGCAGAACTTAATATTGGTTGAAAATAGCTTTTTGTGTGCATGATTATTATTATATTATTGCTGTTATATAAATATATTGATGATTTATTTAAATATATATAATGTGTGAATATTAATTTTTATTAAATTATATTTATGTCAAAACATAAAAATAAAAATATGAATAATAAAAATAAATTATGAATGAGAAGGTAATATGTTAATATTTACTTTCTTTTGTATTCCCCAATTATTAGTTTACTTTTAAATTTAAAAACTTATAATTTCTTTAGCAAAATGAAGAATTTTCTTTTTTTTAAGATCTATTTCCAAATAATTGATAATTAGCATATTTCAGTTATTGTCATTTTTATAAATTAAAAATAGCTATATTTCTTATGAGTGTATGTGCTGTCCATGATTGTTTTATCTTTCAATATTTTAAATCTGAAAATTTTTCTTTTTCTTATGATCAACAAGCTTATTTATTTATGATAAATGATACAAGAGAAAATACATGAAGCCTTTATCTATGATGGTCCCCATCCCCAGACTGGTTTCGAGCTATGGCTCTCATCAGTGAGGAGCTAGGACATTAGTTTCAAAATATTAACTCAAGCCAAGCATTTATCTAATTCTTAAATATTATGAAAAAGATCCAAATCTTCAGACACCTACATGTCTTCAAACTCAGCTCTATAACTAAAGAAACTATATGAGCTTCAGTGATCCCATATATTAGTAGGCTTAGCAATTTAATATAGCCAAAGCCCTAATAGCAAAATTATAATATTAGTAAAAAATCAGTCATATATTACATGACCTATATAGCTTGTATTACCAATATGTAATATATAAAGAGCCTGCTAATATTAAAAATTAGTTTGTAAAATAATTCTTTCAGCAAGCAGAAGTTTATTTCATCTGGATAAGCTTGTAATAAATTTTTATTGTACTATGCTTTTTATTTTATAACTTGAAATGTAACCTTCTGATTTCACATGATTACTGACTATTTTTGTCATAACTTATAATATGATAATGTAATTTAAAAGAACAAGTGATATCTACACTTCTTTATTTTAATAACTTCTAATTTTATATTCAAGTTTTAATTATGTTTTATTTTAAATTCAGGAAACATACTTATTACACATATAATGTAATGATAAAAAATATTTTTGTCACTTTATTTATAAATATTTAGTTTATTATGCTTTGCAAAACTTATCTTGCTGTTTTGCAATTGCTCAAACATAATCTCATGTATCGTGATCAGTGCAGATGTGATGAATAAGGACACATTGTAATATACTACTATAAAAGATGTGTTTAAAGTAAATACTAAATATTTGTACAATAGAATTAAACAAAAGACTGAATACAGATTGATCTTTCTTGATGGTGAATGTGGCACGGATCATATGTTTTCTTTATCCATTGTTAGAACACTGCTTGGAAAGAGACAATAGGAAAAGAAAGTACAAAGAGGCTTGGGCAATTGCAAAGGATTTACCTTCCATCAACAAAAAGGATTTATATGTTCCATTGTCGAAAAATGGAATATCTAATTGCCTTATTTGTATATTGTGCCCCTTGTTTACATATTACAGCATGTTACTTATATAAGCTTAACTGGACTGCATAACTTTATTCAGCACTATGATTCTGACAGTGTTTTGACGAAAGCTGAATCAGTGCAATTAATTAGTTTATGATTATTAATTTATACCTTTTCATCTGAACTTGAAGATTAATGACTGCTTAAGAATTACATTAGGACAACAAGAGTTATTGTTTGGAATACTTGTTCTTGAAGGAAGCAACAAGAGAGTAATGATTGCTGTGTACTTATTTATGTAATATGTAGTTTTGTGCAATGGCAGAGTGATGGGCTCTAGGGTTAAATGCCCATGGATCAGTTTCAGCTGAAAAAAAAGGGGGCGGACCTCAGTTTGATCATTTGAATATTCCTCCGATTTTCTGAGGAAATGATTGTATGGTTATTTTTTATTTTTTTTGTTTGTGCAATAGATTTTTTTCTTCTTCTGAAATTTAATATTAAATATGATTTTTATATTTTTCAAATTTTAGACATAAAGATAATTAACAAATGGAAAATAATCAAAAAACCACAATTTTACAATGAAATAATTAAAGATAGTTATAATAATAAATTTATTTTTATTACACATGTATACATTTTAATTTAATTGATGAGATTATGCATTTATTTATTTATGAGAACATTTTTTTACTAAATTAGTAAAAAAAAAAGAATGTTTTTAATACAAATTTTTATTTTGTAAGATTTTTTTGGAAAAAAAAATACAGGCTCTGAAATAATATATTTTGAAAGCATTTTCACATTTATTTTTATGTTATACACATTTCTTTTATTTTCATTTTTAAACTTCCCCGTCCCCGATAATGATCAATTTTTGTTATATTTTGATGATGCAACTCTACTGTCTTAATTACTTATTTTTCAGGCGGCAAACTTAACCAAGATTTATGTACATCTTTAGTTAAATCTTATGTTTATATAAATGCTGTCCGTAAATTATTAACATTATATTATACATACATAAGGAATTGAGAAATGTATTGTGCAGCAGCCTAGCAGGACATCACCGATCAACAATGTTATATCACTGAAAGAATAAACCGTTTTATTTTATATAAAAAACACATTGCGAGAGAGAATATGTAAATGTGTGCATTTTATTATACTAAAGATAAGCTTAACATGTGTTGTCAAAAGCTTTTTGTTAAAAATAACGAAAGAGAGAAAAACGAGTTAATAATTAAAAACTTAATATTTCCTCTTCTTCCTCATCATCATTTTTTATCTTGTATTTTCTTTAAAGGAATTTCCAAAGGTTGCCAATTGTACAATTTGTTTTTTTTTTTTTTTTTTTGTAGCTCATTATATACAGAGCATTAAAAATTTTTGATTTGCTATGGGAGTAACTTTTAATTAAAAAAAAAAAAGAGCTGTCTATCGAAAATGACGTAATCTCCATCAAATTTACTATAATTTTGATATTAGAGGAAAGCAAAACTAATTACCATACTTTTTTTTTTTTTTGCATTCTTATATTCCGTTATCTTAGATTGTTCTGATCTTTGGAAATTTTATAATTGTGAAATAATTGGGGTGGGGGGGGGATAGGGTGTATTTTTGAGAATCATTTTTACAGTACAATTTTTTCTTTCAGCAACACAAGATTAGCAAATATATCTGAAAATAAAAATCCCATCATCATTTTTTTTTGATGATGAAACATAAAAGTTGAAACTTTTTGTTTGAAAATCTTTATTGGAACTATTTGAAAAATGTTTTCGAGGACTTCTGTTTGACTAAACATTATTTTTTGTAGAATTATGAGAATTATTAGTAGCTTTATAATGAATAATATACAAATGATTTAAAATTTTGTTAAAGTTGTAACAAAATACGAATAGATAGGCAGTAAGTAACAAATTTATTACTATAATAAAAAGTTTAGCACCATTGGCATACTGGTATAGAAAATAATTTTGTTTAGATATATGGTACTTGAAGAAAAATATTACGTGGTTAAATAAGATTAATATCATTTTTTTTAGTTAATTAATTAAAGAGTGAGTTAAAAATTGGAAATAAGTTGTATAATTAATACTTTTATTATTAAAGGATATATCTAGATTTGGCATTAGAAATCCATTCATTCATTAGCAGCTACTTATAAATGTTTATTGTTATCTTAATTCCATAAAAAGGGAGAGGAGAAGAAAAAGAGAACACAAAAGGTAAAAATGAGTTTTGCATGCAATGGCCATACAAATGAATCCATGAATCACAAATATATCCCTATTTATTATAGTCTGGTCTTTATTTAACTTATGTGCAATGTTGTTTTTAATCTTTTCTGTAACAAACTTTTTTTTTCTGAAAAACTTTAGTGCATCATATATTATTAACAGAATTTAGAAGGATTAATTATTTAAATGTTTACATTATTTAATCAGCCTAATAGTTCTTTTTTAATAACTAAAGTTTATTACTAAATTATTTATTGAAAGCAAAAACTTGACACTAAAACATGATCTACTGAATGTTCTTGGTATTTTGAACACAACCTATAAAGACTGATTTAGTATTTAATATTGGAAAAACTTAGGTTTATAAGTCAATGATAAAATATATATATACATTTGATAACTGTTTAAATGATTATTAGCAATGAAAATGTGAATAAGTTTAAATATGTGATATAGTTATTTCAATTAAATTAGTTTGTAAATAAATTTGTTGATCTGCCAAATTAGTAATCTAGTTTAATTCAAAACTGTTAATCATTTATGCCAAAAGTTACTGAAGACTTTTTCCACCATTGGCTGACAGAGCAGCTGTTTTTTCAATATTAATTATTAAGTCCACTTTATAGATTGCATTCAAAACACCAAAAACTAATGTTTTTGGTGTTTTGAATGCAAAACTATAAATCTAAATACAGAAATTGCAATTCTAGGTTTTGCTTTTAATAATTATTAGATATTAGTTACCAAAATAAATATTAGATTGATTAAATAATATAAAATTTTTAAAAGTTTAAAGAATTAATCCATGTAAATTTTGTAATAAAATATATTGTTGAAAGATATTTTCAAAAATAATATGAAAATTAAATGAACACAAAAGTAATATTATTTTTTAGACAAGTGTAAATAGAAATAAAAGATTTTATGTTCACAACCATTCTGGTGTGAATCACCTTTTTCTAGTAATATATTTTTTAATTACATATCAGTTGAAAAATTAAATATAAAAATTATAAAAGGCAAGCACTGATTTAGAATATAAATAAATAACACAATAACACTGTCAAATAATGTAAATTATTGTACACATATAAAATGTGACAACCAGACTAGAAAAAATTCAAAAAATATTACACAGTACCAAAAGTGCTTAGCAAAATAGTATTAATGGTTAATATTTTTGAATTTTTTTTACTTTGGTTGTCACATTTGATTTAGAATATATAGGAAGATATTTACATAAAAATACGGCAAAGCTGACTTGTTTAAAGGACATAGAAAAAATTATATTGTTGCTTTAATTATTAAATAGTGTTCAGATCAGGGATAGCCAATATGATATCTGTACCAAATATAATGTACTGGATTGCTAATTATAAAAATAAAAATTAAGATCTTGTAAGTAATACTGTAATCAAAAACAATTTTTGTTACTACTCAGTAAAAAAAATTATAACAAGTTCAAATTCTATGAGCTAAACTAAAAAAAAAAAGTTCAGATTTCATTCTATAAATAGGTGTTTCATACGTGGCTAATATTGAGGAGGTAGCTATTCCAGGATAAATGCATTTGTTTTTAACTTCTATTTTGTAATTGTCTATCCTTTGTAAGCCTTGCATTTTTATTTTTCTTAAACTTATTTTCATCAATGGTCACATTTGATTGATTCAGATTTGAGAAATGTTCTACTTCATTCCAAACATTAAAAGTCTCTTGAAAGCAAAATAGATTCAGAAATCTCATTATAGTAAACAATATTTTAATTGTTTTCTATAGAACATTATTATATTATGAAAAATAAATCTAAATGTTATTTATCTATAGCCAAGGTTGCCAAACTACAGCCCATGAGTCATATTCGGCCCGAGATATGGTTTTATCTGGCCCATGAAAGAATTGTATGAAAATGTGCTAATTAAATTAATTCTCCAATGGAAATCTGCAATAAGTATGGTGTATTGATAGATTTCAAATGCATTAATTAAAATTCTGTTGTAAATTTATAGACATTCTATATTATAATAAAATGATATTTATGTATTAGTTTGGCAATGAGATGTTGCATACATATTAGTCTGGCAATAATTTTTTAATCTTGCAATCTCAGAAAATAATGTCGGCACAGGAGCTTCTGACATACTTAATCAACCAGTTTGGAAAAAGTGACGACCTCTTAGTTTATTTACTACAAATCATGGTAAACTATGATTTTATTTAATGGAAATGAAATAAACATGTAAGTAGCAAATATAAAAAAATCAAATAAACAATTTTAAATATTTGTGATTTAAAAAAAAAAGACAATTTACTGAAATGAATTTAACTATTATTAAGCAATTTATTTTCTAAACAAATGACCACATGCTTAAATCGAAATATTTAAACAATTTTCAGTATTTGTTAAAAAACAAAAAGGCTGTTCAATCAAACAGTTTCACTATTATAATTTTCGAAACAATTGACTTTTTTTTTTGAATAGCAAATATTGAAAATTGTTTATTTGAATTTTTTTGTCTTTCTATTTCGACTAAATCAAGTTATAGGTTATCATTTTACAATAAATAAAGTTAGATGATTGATTACTTATGCCAGCATTCTTTCATGTCATCACAGCATAGTTTTTTTTTTAAATGTCATAGCATCGGCCGGGACGCGAACCCGCAACCCGGGCAACTGCCTGCAAGTGCAAAGCAGTCGCGCTGACCTCTCGACCACCTATGCAAGACTCATCACAGCATAGTTTAAATCGTAAATGGGCAAAACTAACATTTTAACTAATTACTTTCTTCGCTTTGTAATATTATCTAATTAATATTCACTTACAAAATTAATTCATTTTCTTTTTAGATGATTGTAAATGTGTTTAATTTGATTTTTATATACATATTTGTTTGTACCGGCAACTTTCATCATTGCTGTCTAATTAATATTATTCACAGATTTATTAATATTGAACCGCAAATGTATACATTGTGTTATTTTTTCGTTCTTGTTCTGCCTCGAACGACAGCATTAATTCACGGCGTTGTAGATGACTCTGGTACCGTGACATTGATCTTTAAATTGAATTTATAGATTCATTCATAACCTTTAGGTATTTTGTCTCTGTTGCTACCCATTATAGTTGATTGTCCACAAGAATTCTTGTAGTATTCAGTGTAGTAGTGCAGTGTAATACTTAATTTATAATTACATAAATTTATATTTAAAAGTGTGTTTTCACTTATTCAGATATTTGCTTGTACAGAGCACTTATAATTTTAATTTTGTAATTATTTATAAATTTATTATTTTAAAATTTTAACATGAGTTGGGAAAAGAAAAAAAACTGAGGATGAATGTCATGTGTTTAATGAAGAATTGGACGGAAAATACTCTTCATACAGTCAAAATCAAAGAATAAAACCATGTCTGATTTGCAAAAACAGTATTGCTGTCTTAAAAGAATACAATATGTGTCATCATTGTGAAACAAAATGTGCTTCAACATTTTTGCAATTTAAAGAAATGCAGTGTTCAGATAAATTTGAATCCTAAATCGCTATCTGTGTTTTCAGCAAGACTTTTTATTAAGGCAAATTCAGAAAATAAAACTTTAATCTTGGTAAGCCACAAGATAGATAGCTTATGTGTTGGCTAAAAGAGAGAAACCATTTACTAATGGTAATATCAGTAAAGAGTGTATGACAGAAGCAGTGCCTGAGTTATGCCCAGAAAAACAAATCTTTTTAAAATGATAAGTCTTGAACCAAATATTGTTGCATGGCAGATCAAAAATGTGGGAAATAGTATTGTTCAGCAAATTATAGGCAAAACACAATGTTTCATTCAGTATTTTCTCACATTGGATGAATCAACTAAGATTTTTTATGCCTTACAACTCCAATATTTTTTGTTGGCATTGACAGTGAATTTAATATCACACAGGAATTAGCGTTACTTCACAACATGCATGATACTACAACAGGAAAGATTATTTTCAAAGAAGTGCAAAAGAACACTAACAGAATATAATTTAGATAGGAATCATTTGCAGTGCCTGATAGTTGTTGGAGGAAAAAACACGTCTGGCACAATGATGGGTTGGCTTGTGAAGATGCAACAATATCAAAACTAATATATCTTCACTGTGCTACCCATTGACAAGCACTTTGTGGAAAACACACTGATATGATCTATGTCTTGAAACCTATTATTTCTATGGTAAATTTTATTTACTCTCATGCACTTAATCATCGCCAGTTTCTGTATTTTCTTGAGGAATGTGATTCCGAGTATGTTGACTTGACATATTAGACAGTTTGATAGCTTAGTTGTGGCAAGGTTCTTTCATGATTCTTTCAATTCAGGAATGAAATTGATATCTTTCTTACTGAAAAAAAACATTACAAGCCACTTTGATCAAATACTGAGTGGCTTTGGACGGTGACATTTTTTTTTGCAGTTCTGAGATGAACCACATGAATAATTGGAATTTAAAGTTTCAGGATGAAAATAACTCAGTTTGTGATTTATTTTCTCATATCAAGGCATTCAGAGCAAAGTTGATACTTTTGAAAAGCCAGATTAAAGGCTCGGATTTTGCTTATACGACAAACTGTTCAGAATTGCATAAAAAAGATGAAGCAGAACTTCCATCCAGGTTCACAAATTTAATCATTTCAGATTTAAAACAACAATTTCATAATTTTTTTTCTTTTCATTTAGATGACTGTGCTAAGGAAAATAGATTGTTTCAAAATCTATTTGACTGTGATGTGGCAGATATCCCAAGCCAAATTCAAATAGAAATTATTGAACTTCAGGAATTACAAATACAAGGAAGGAAATCTAATCAATTTTTATAAATTTTTGAACCCTGTGCAGTTTACAAATTTGAAGAAATTTGATAATAAATTTCTTTGTGAACAAATTTTTTCCCAAATGAAAAAAAAAACAGGCAAATTTATCTGAAGAACATTTAAAATTGCTCTTTGTAATTGGTGTTTCAAAATTTTGAACCTCAGTTTAATAAGATTTTAAAATTACACATTAATTGTTTGGGCATAGTTTATAATGAAGATATGAGAATTTATTGGTAATGTGTGTTATCATTAATATGTGATAATTTAATCTCATATACTCTGTACCTAGTTTATGAAACTTTGTGCTTTCAATAAAATTCATATACTTAAGATTATGGTACTTGTGAGTTTTTAAATAAACCAAGATGGCAGCCTGTATTTTTGATAAATCTATAGTTTTTCTCTCCCCCCCCCATGTTTACAAAAAAAAATACCCTCTAGGAAACATCACATTTAATAATTACATTTTATTTTTTATTACTGTTATTTTTAAAAATGAAATTATGGTGGAAAAATTAATTACAATATTATTTACAGTTTATTTTCCTTTTGGATAATTCTATTAAGAGAAAAATGAAAAAAAAAAATATATAAATACAATATTTACATTTTCTTTATGTTGCAGATAGCATTAACACACTTTTCGGGAGGGTAAGATCTTGTGCCTTTGGAAATAGTTCACTGCATCACGTTCTGCTAGAGGAAGGTCCCAAATTTTTGTCATTATGATAATTTATCAAAAAAAAAAAAATTGCTGACAAAAAGAAATTTGCTGAAATGTTAAGAGTGTCTCATTACTTCCCATGTTATAAGTATATATAAAAAAATTGAAATAAAGCTTCATAATGAAATTTATCGGAATTTTTTCCTTTTTAAAATTTAACAAGGGATTTTTAATTTTGTTTTAATTTAACAACTAACACATCTTCGATAGATTATAGGTGCTCAAAACTGTACATTTGTCAAAAATATGGGGTGGCATCTTGGTTAACTTGAAAACTCATAAGTATCAAAATTATTTATTTATTTTTTACCTGAATAAATTTTATTTTTTAAATTTTATTTTGCCTGCTGAAAGTACTGAAATGAACAATTTAGCCCTCATGGGGAAAATGTGAAAACCCTTGATTTATAGGTTAGTATATTTCATATGAAAATGGAATAGTAGCACTAAAGATATATGATACATATGAAATAAAAGTGTTATTGCTCAGTATAGCTTTTTTTATTGCTTACTTATTTCAGCCTGCCTGTCTTTAGGCAGGAAAATGTACATACACATGCAGAAAAAAGAATTATTGTTGTATACAACAAATCAATTTAACAATTTCAAAATTTAAATTATTTTATTTTCTGCAATACTATCAACTTTCTATATGAATAATTCAAGATTATGACAATTGTAATGATTTGTTAAAACTTAAGAACTTATAAAAATTTTAAACATAACAATTGGATATTTTTCTTTTAGTTATGGGCCTGATTTATGTTGAGTAATATATTATGAGATCACTGCTTCAAAAAAGTTATCCATATTTGGTTTACATACTTGTCTCTAACTTGCCATGAATATTTGATACTAATGATAATTTTTTTTTTTACCTATTAGTTATTGATATGAGTAATGAGAGTTGATTGTATGCAGTTGAATAAATAGTTAGGATTTTTGTGTCTATAAACAAAATTTCAAAAAAAGCCTTTTTAAAGATTTGTAATATATATCTCAATACTTTTTTGAAAATATATAAAACAAAAGAGTCCTGAGAGCCAGGAGTCTATGTGAGGTTTGGTCTGCTTTGCGATAGTTATATTACTGGAAGCAATTTTTTTCTTTTATTAAAAAAAAAAAAAAACTCTCAATTTTTTTTTTTTGCCTTTATATCATTTTCTGTTTTTCACTTGTTCTCTCCGCCTCTCCATTCCGATCATCGAAATGTCTATCTTGCAGAGAATTAGTGAGAATTTACAACTTCCTGGTGTTTGGAACCTTTGATCTAACTTCTCAGTGTCACTAACTCATTGTAAAGACTGAACCATGTTTTGTTCAATTTGATTATTTATGAATATTTTATTTTCCCAGCTGAGCAATTAACTTTTCTTAGTATTTTAAAAATAAATGTTTATTTATTTTTCCATTCATTGGTAAAGTAAAAATGCATTAAAAAAATTGTAATTGGTGAGATGTGGAGAAGGAAGGAATGGAAACTTTTGAAATTTTTTTTTAACGTGATAAATGAGTTTAACCACAGTCATTAATAAAAATTTTAACACTTTATGCGATTGAAAATGGAGACAATGCTGATTCTGAATTTGTTTTGGAAAGATTGATTATTAAATCAATATTGTATCTTTTAAAATGAAATAAAAAAAAATCAAAACAGAATGTTAGAAAAAAATGTTAGTAAACAAATCACGGAGACGCTTTTCTGAAAAAAAAAAAAAGATATATAGAAAGCATTTAATGTGATAATTGATACGATATTTTGAAAATGGCTAATGAGGTCAGTCGAAGTCAAAAAGTAAATCACGGATAGGGTATTTATAGCTTGAGTACTTTCCTCTTACTACGTTCATATTTATCTTTTATGGTTAGCGCAAAATAATCCTGTACGGTCTGGCGTGGTTGGGATTGAGTCTGCTGCTCGCATTTCTGGCGTTCAAACTCCTTATCGACTTCTTTGCAATAAAGCTATAAGCCTTTTTTTATATCTCAGTTGAATTCTGATCAACACATATTAATTTGGACATTGTGTAGTCATGGCTACTATACTTACTTGCTATTATTATGGTCTTTGTTCAAATCTAAATGGAACTTGAAGATTTTTTAGACAGTGGAAGATTTTGAAAATTTATTATTTTTGTCTCTGTTAGCTAGTTGATGATGTGATGTAAAATGATTTGTGAAGTTAGGTTTTTGTATATATGTTATATGACCAGTAACTCTGTTAACCATGTTGAATATTTTTGTAACCATCTAGTGTTTTTCTGAAGGTTTGTGTTGATGGTGTTCTAGCTGTATTTTTATATTGGACTATTTCCATCATCTAATATGTGTGTTGAATGTCTTTAGAAAAGTTTAATTTTTAGTTAAATATTCCAAATGCATTCAACTGTTAGTAATATCACACCAAACAAATGTTAATAATATCACAGCAAACAGGTTATATATGCACTATCACAACAAACAGGTTAGTATATGCACTTAGTGCATATACTAACCTGTTTGCTGTGATATTACTAACAGTTGGTGCATATACTAACCTGTTTGCTGTGATATTACTAACAGTTGAATGCATTTGGAATATTTAACTAAAAATTAAACTTTTCTAAAGACATTCAACACACATATTAGATGATGGAAATAGTCCAATATAAAAATACAGATATACCATCTACTTTTTATTTTTAATTGCAAAATTTTTCTTTCAGCTTTGATCCATTTTTTGTTTTCTTTTCCTATTCCATTTTAATAAAAATTGTTACATTACATCCATTATCTTATTGTGGTATTCTTCATTTTTATAACAGTGACTCAAACTAAAAATCATTAAATGTTTTTTAGTTTCATCTTTCCTTTCATCTTCAAATTTCCTCATATTCTCTTTTTAATTTATCCTAGTTTTTTTTTTCAACATCCTATACTCAAAATATATATATATTCAATACTCCCTCTTTTGAATCATCACAAACTTCATTTACAATCCAAATCTTTATTCCCTTCTCGTTTTTTCCTCTAGTATCTATAATTTTTATCTTTGCACCAAATAACAATAAGCCTATAGCTAAATTCATATAGGTATTGCATAGTGTTTGGGAAATTATATCTAGTTATTTATAGCTGAGGGATAAAGAAAATCTCATTAAAAACTGGTTCAAATAAATAGGTATTTGCATGAATGCAAAGAAACATGACTACAGAGTGATACAATCATTGCTATGGGTGAAGTTTAATTATAAAAGGTGATTTCATAGTTTATTTTTATTTTTAATCAAGATGCCTTGAAGAGTTTTTTTTTTAAACTGCAAGATTATAAAGATGGAAATTGATGAATGATGCATAGTGCCATGCATAATTGAGCCTGGACAACATTTTATGGCAGAAGCATCAATCTCATAAAAAAATTCAGTAGTGATGATGAAAACTTATGATTATTTATCATAAATGGCAAAAACTTAGAATAGGTATATCTTAAATGATATGAAAATGGACATATCACTGAATCCCAGAATACCAGTGTAAGGTTAATTTATTTTGGTCATGTAATGAATTCAGATAAAATAAATCAATAATTTACATGTTATTAATCAAACAAAGATTACCAAAAACACATTGATTAATACCATTATGAATGGTCATGTTTTTAATGCATATATGATAGACAGCTGTGACTGAAGTTATTTTTTAATAATTTTACTGACAAATAAGCACCTTTATTTCAATTTCTAACTTATAAAAAAGTTATCAGGCAAGGGATTTGGATGGAATGTTAGACTGTAATACTTACGAGATGATAATGAATATTTTAAAGATACTTCTTAATGATAGAAAGTAAGGCTTCATATAAAATAACTGCCAACACAGTCCATCATGTCTTTGAGATGCATAACAAACTATTCAAAATGTGAATAATTTTGTTATAAAATCTATATTGACTTGAATTACAAGCAACAATTTTTTTTTGATTTAAAATTTTTTTTTTTATATATATATAATAGTTGTTCTAAATTTTCATTTGATGATGTGTTCTTTTTGAAAGGGAAAGGAGAAATTTTTAACTTGTGAAATGGTAGACTTTTTTAAAAATTCATTTGATTATGATTTGTAAAAGAAGTGCTGCTTTAATGATTTTATGTAATGGTAAGAATAGCTGATTCTATATCTAAAGGTTTTGGGATTGATTCTCAAGAGAGAAAAAATATTTTGACTGCATTATTCCACTTAAATATTACACAATCATTTGAGCAATTGATCATGAGATAAATAAATAATACTATAAATATTCAGATTGAACTTGATTATCCGAGTACTAGAGAAGTTTGCTATTGTTTTATGTAAATTGGATTCTATGTTGACTAAAAAGAAAGTATTGCATTCAATTTTTATAATTTTGAGCACAGTACTGGTTTTTCATTTGGTTAAATGTGGAATCCATTTTCCATGAAACGATTGCAAAGGTCTCTAGAACTCACATAGCAAAAATACCATATTATCTGCGCAGAATAATCAAATTCAAACAATAATTATTTGAATGAATAAGTATTTTATATGGAATTCATTAATGTTGCTGGTGTAACTTTAAAATTGGATATTAAGATTCAGTGTTGTTATAATGATGGCAAGCAATGGCATGCTATCAACAATAATGATTTAGTATTATTGCTTGATCATATTATTCTGTTACTTAGTCAATTAAAATTGCCTTTGGATGAGATCTTTATGTAATGTAATGCTAAATGAAATGTATATAAGAAAAGGAATCTGGATTTCAAAAACAAACAAACAATTTAATGTTTTTCTAAGAAAAAATTGTAATTATTGCAATTTTATTAAATTTCAAAATAAATATAGTGTAGTTCATGGTCCTAACAATTTTTTAATAGTTGGTTCAATAGAAAAGAAAATATAGTTTCTTTATACTGTAAACATTAAAAAAAAACTTATTTTAGTTAAATTATAGCCATATAATATTTGTCTAAAGGTTTGTGATGATGGTATATTAGATGTGATAATATGTTGGACTATTTCCATCATCTATCAGTAAATGTTGAATGGCTAGAAAATTAAACTTTATTTAAACTTTTCAAATTCAAACAGCTTATTAGTAATAACACATGAATAGACAACTCAGGTTGTCTATTTGTATGTTATTATTACTAACAAGTTATTTGTATTTGAAAAGTTTAAGGTTGTCTTGTTTGAATTTGAAAAGTTCAAATAAAGTTTCAAATTTTTTAGAGATTCAACATAATAATTTCATTAATATTTGTGATGAAGCTATAAAATTAACAATTTAGGAAAGGGCAAGCAATAGCAAATGACCATTGACAATGTTAAACTAAATCATTGTTGGGAATAGCAACACAGTAATAAATATTTCAATATTATATAGAAACTATTGATGATGTTGACAAATTAAATCTTCTTGTGGTAGCAACATAATAGTAAATGTATCAAAATTATAAAGAAATCAGTGTTTATGAAACATTCTCTTGACCATTATAATAACCTTTTTTTTTGTTAAAAAAAAAAATTGTTACAAAAAAGACACCCTCTCATCACATGCATGTGGCTTGGGTGAAGAAAAATAAAAATGCTGCACTGCAGTTTATATATATACTTTCAGAAATAAAAAATACTTTTAAAAATAATAAACATAAATTAAATACTGTAGATTATAAAAATGATAAATATTGTTACAATTTTACTACTAGAAAATATAACTTTAAAAAAGTAGTATGCTTGAATTTCTCAAATTACATATAAAACAGCTTAAATTTAAACATACATATTATTTATTTATTAAATGTATATTGAAAATTTTAATTAAAAAGCACAGCCATTAATTTCCATTAAAGTCAGTCTTCCTTCTTATATTCATCTTTGCTACTATATGAATTTAGATTTTTTTTTGAAGACAAGAGGTTCTCTTTATTGCTCAAAACTATATTTATGTGCTCAATTAGTCGTAGAGATAATAGGACATTTCAAGGTATTTTGGGAAACATAGTTGTGGCACAACAGGACTGTGACCAAGATCATAAGAAAAGCTAAATAAATTGTGTAATCATTTGTTTAGGAAGTCATGTGACAATCAGACACCAAAATGATAGACAGAGGATGAAATAGTTTTATTCAATTGACAAAAGATAATTTTTCTATTAAAAAATGTCAGAAGGTGCAGAACAGGAAAGTTTTGAGTTTTCTAGGTCTTACAAGTAATGCCTATTCAACTGAAAATTGGCAGTATTTGGTTCAAAAACCTAGCAGTTTTGTTTATTTTGAACCATGCTAACCCCACTATAAAGATGAGTGAAGATAAAAATCTGAACAGAAACCAGCTCAAGCAATGATTTCTCAATAGGAAAAATGTACTCCATTACTAACACAAGACCCAGAAGTATTACAAGAAAACAAAGCAATAAGAAACCTTTTTATCCCCTTTAATGAATGGAAAAATGATTGATAGTAAAGTTCTACCTTTAATAAATGATTTCCCAAAGTTTGATCAATTTTCCACTAAAAATAACAGTGCTACAAAGATTATTACAAATTTAAAAAATAGATCTGCAAGGAAATTTACCGATATTAACATTAATAACAAAGGAAGGCCTTTAAAGCCTTCAATGGGAAAGAAAAAATTCACAGTTTTTGCAAAAAAATCAAATCCAAGAAATCTTCCTCACTGAATAATACCTTTTATTTTCTGGAGATATCTAATGATGCAGAGGTAAAGGAAGAAATTCTACAGTTGGAAAAATTTACTAAATTTGTAAAACAGATCGTTCAAAATGTTAAAATTGATCACAATGAATATAATCTATGTAATATTGAAAAACCCATATTTAACCATGGAGTGGTGCTTCTCCAACGTTTCAGTCAGCCACAACCGTAAGCAGCTCCGGGAGAATATCATATGCAAATATTGTTCAGAACCATTCCAATAAAATTAATCATGCTAACAATGCACTAATAAATCAAGACATTTTTAATTTTTTGAAAGATGAGACATGATTCAACACACATCATGATTCCAAATGAGTCAATCTCTGATTCTAACTTAGACCAGGTACAAATTAACAGCATAATTACAGAGTTGAATGCATCAATACCCAATCATTTACACAGATCATTCACCAATTATTCAAGAGAAAAACGCTAGTTTTCGTAGTAACCAACAGAAATAAAGAGCTTTTCACATTCCCTATGGCCAATTCTATCATGAAATTACAATCTTGAAATTATGGATGCACATTTGCCAATTTCTCAGGCATCCAAACAACAGATATCTTATCATAGAATGCCAAGATATCTTACAAAAAAGCATCATAGTTCATCAATAACAAAATTGTGGGCATTGTTTGATATGAACTGGCCACTTGTATTATATGGCCATATCAGAAAACTGTTATCTAAATTTTGCATAGGCAGACTTCCAAAAGCTATTAAAGCCATATGGATCAATATCCAATTTCAAATACATACTGGAGAAAAGGGCCGAAACTCTGCTCCTTACCACCTCGGTGCTATTTACACTTTGTTTAGTCAAAGGTATAATCCCAACATCTATTCCCATGATCCATTGTGCCGAAATGACTCCACTCATAGTTTCTTTTTGGGGCATTGCACTGCAATGCCTTTTTTGCTAGCTTAGGACACACCTGGGCAAGGATTGCCCTGCTAGAATATGTCAAATGTAACACCAGAAGATCCAAATTTCATAATTGTGGGAACACAGCACCACAAAACATACAGCCTATCCTGATTTCAACGAATCATTCCCTGACACAGCCACAGGCATCTGATGAATTGATTGCTATCCAACCTGAGCACCAACCTAAACACACCAAATCAACAGAAGCAGCAACTCAAAAGCCAATGATTCTGGAAGCCAAAGCATCTATATCTGAATCAGATACAGATGAAACTTTGATTGGGAACTGGACTACTCCATGACACAAATCCAAAAGAAGGGCAGGCACAGAGGATAAAAAACCAAAGGGCCTGCCTCCTCACAGGTCCTCCGAGCAGGGGTCAGACTCAAGCAAAAGCTCTTCTGAAAATAATGATAGAACTAAGGGGAAGGGCAAAAAACAAAGGACCAAGAATCGATTTTATATGCGCCTCAAAGATCAGACCTCAAACAACATGATTCTAAGCCTAGAACGGACAGCTTCTCAAAGCCACATACACCACCAAGAAGAGGCGGTAGAGCAGAAAATAAATGAAAAATATAATCTGTAAATAATATAAGACAATCTAGACAAATCAGGATTTGACGATCAAGTCAAGCCAGGAAGCAGTGCTTACTTTGACCAAGCTAAAAGTTTAATTATTTGAGACATGTATAAAGGTAGGTGGGGACAGAACTGATATGAAGTGTGGCTTCACCTCTTCATTCCTCAAGGAATAACAAACAAAGAAATCGAATGCCAGACAGAGCAACAATATCTAAAATGTATATTTAAAGGAAAGGTACTCATAGAACAAGCTCTTGAAAGCACAATTTTTCCTGAAGATACTACTTGAAACACTTCGAAACAAGGAAAGTACTGGACAGTAGGCATATTGCCATCGACGGCCTATATATAGACGAGTCTATTTGCAGATGACTTCATAGTGGACGAACACATCTTTGAGTAATCCGAAAGTCAAAGACCAATGACATTCTAATATAAACAACTACTAGGAGTTATCAAGTCAAAGATGGAAGCCTCAAAAGTTCATACAGAACAAAGATATTGGAAAGACCGAACCCCATGTACACTAATGAGGGTGAGTTCATCTGAACCAACGACTAGCAAACTCAAGTTTATGGAGTTGTAAGGAAGCAGCAGTAACATATGTAAATCAAAATTTAACATAAATAAATTCTCTTTTGATTTAAAAAAAAAAAGTTTAGTTTTTAAATGAATTATTACTACTCAGCTAAACTGCTTAGGGCAGTCATGTTTCCCATAATTATTATTACTGAAAGTTGTTTTTTTTTTTTTTTTAATTTTTGTAACTTGAAAGATGTGTTTAAATAATTAAATAGGTTTAAATATTTGTAGAATTTTTTTCTTTTATAAATCTAATCCTATTCATTTTGTTTGCATATATTACTGGGAAGGCTTACATCAGTGCAGATTAAATATACAACAAAAAAATCCTCATGAATAGTCATCAATTAAAAGTTTTAACGTTCGGAATAATAATTCACTACTTTTTTTTTTATTATTTTAATATAGTTAAGTAAAACTATTTTTGTTTTTTAAAAATAAACTGCTTCATTTCTAATAACGCCGTTCATGTCTTTGAATATTTTAAATAGTTCTTATTGTTATGAATACAACTCTGAATAAAATACAAAATGAAATTATTCTCAAACTATTGAGGTTAGAATTTTTTTAAATATTACTATAGTAGAATTTATATTTATCATTGATTTGACAGGTGGCTTATATTTTGATACAGAGTAATTTTTCAAGTACAGTATTCGTTTAATAGATTTTCTAATTAACTTTTCTTTTTTTAAAATTTAAAAAACATTGTTGCATATATAATTAATTGTTTAGTTGGTAATTGTCATTCGTATTTATTGTGTTTACTGAGTTAAAAAATACAAATGGCAGATATCTTATTGCTCTATAATGCAGCTGCAGAAGAACTGGGCTGATATATATGTTAGATTAAAACATTTGAAAACAAATCATTTAAAGTTATTATTACATTAGATAAACTATAATTGAAAGTTGATTTACGTATAAGTAATAGCAACAATATCTAACTAAAAACTGTATATATATATTAGGGAAGTATTGTAATTAAAATCTTTTAATGTTTGTGTATATATTAGTCAGACAGGAAGTAAAGAAAAAAGAAAATCCGAAATTAAGTTATACTGTACTCCAGAAAATTAGTAATGCATGTATGTTGATTCTATAAAAGTATACTAATAAATAAATTATGCACATTGGAACTAATTAAGCAGATCAGGCAAATTATGCAAATAAAAATTATGCGGAGCAATAAAACATGTAAAATTAGCCATTTGTGTGTACAGTAGTGGGAAACTTTTAATGTACACAGGATAAAGCATATAGAAAGATAAGGTAGATTAGGGAAGACAAGATTTTCTAATTTGTAATAGCTTTGGCATTTGAACTTTGAGCAACCAACAAGCAAGTTATTTGTTATATTGAAGATATATATATTTAGTTATACATATACAGTATAGAGTTAATAAACTGTTATTGTTAAATTTTCTTTTGGCATTATGTGTTTATTTCTAATAACATTTTAGATGGTTATACAGCTGATAAATGTCAATATTGCCTCTGTATATTCAAGAATGGTACAGTAAAGCAGTTCATGTAAGCTGTATATATATAGCAGATTGTCAGTGATAATATAAAGAAATTAACAAAGAAAAGGCACTATGCAATAGCTCCAAAATTGAATTTGATATTAACAGCATAGCGATGTGATATTTATATGTTGCACATGCAGCATTCATGTTTATTAACAATATAGTAGATAATAAAATGTAAGTACTGATGTGGATACCTGGTAAAGATGTTTTACAGATTGCAAATTGACTGTGCAATCTGAAAACTCTAGAGGATATTCTGTGTGAAGAGTTAATAAAATTAAGTACATATTTTAAGTCTACAACATCTATAGAGTATCACACATTTACACTTCAGAAATAGAATTCAATCACCACAAGAAAACATAAAAGATTATGATGTGGGATTGTATATTCTCACAAAGGAAGGTGATTTTAGCGGCAAGCTGGAAGATGTACATCTAGATCAATTGTTATGAGACATGAGTGACAGTCAGCTCCAATAAATACTCTAATTGAAACAGCATTAATGTATGCCAGAACTTTAGTAAAAGGAATAGCTTATGAAGATATCCCAGAAAATGCAACAGAATTTTAAATTACTGTGAATGTGAAAAAAACAAACAAACAAATATAATGGTAAATAGAACACAAACATAGATTCCAAACTTCAGGAGTGCAGTGAATAACTGGATGTGTTATTGTTTTGATGGTAAAGGCCATGTTAAAATGATATGTAAATATAAAAATGATCAATGTTATAATTGCAAAGTCAAAGGACATTCATCATGACTTTGGTCCAATATCAGGAAAAGAATAAAGATAATTTATGACCAAACTGTAAATTGAGATGTGGAATCTGCAAAACACAAACCGATGCTAAGAAGATAAATGAAAGGAGGTAAATTATAATTTGCTGTATGTAAAAATTTGTGATCTAAAAATCAAAATGAAAATAGACAGTGGAGCAGATATGTCTTTTATTTCAAAAAGAGATTGGGTGGTTGTCACAAGAAATTGTAAGATAAAGATATCTGAAAATAACTACTGACACAAATGAAAACTGGATTAATATTTTAGGCATAATAACAGTACAATACATGTAAACACAAGATTAAAAAATCTGTCCCTAAACAGTGTGTCAATTTAAATTCAATTCTAGGTTGAAAACTGGTTCAAACTTTTAGAAATAAGAATAAAAATAATGAGAGACCAGTTAGAATCTGAAGTTCAGGATAATTTTTTTGCAGCTGTTCAAACTGGATTCAGCAGAACTGAATACTCAACTAGTTGATATAGGATTAATGGATAATGTTCAGTCTATTGTTTTCAGATCATAGAAACTTACTTTCACTTTTAAAAGTAAAATCGAAAAAACACTCAAAGATGTAGTTAAAAGAGGTGCAATTGCACCTGTCAGAGAGTCAGCTTGGGCAACACCCATTATTGTAATTTTAAAAATTTGATGGAACAGACAGTTTATGTGGCAACTACTGCTTAACATAATAGATACATAAAATAAAGATTCATACCCTGTACCAACAGTTCAAGAGATTTTAGTGTTGTTACAAAAAGCTACATATTTCACTAAAAACCAGATTCTAATTACAGCAAGAACAGCCAAACTCTTAACTATTAATACCCATTTAACTGCCATATGCAATAACTATAGCTTCCATTATGTTTCAAGCCAAAATAAATGCTCTATTGTTGGGAATGGCAGAAGTTATTCCTTACCTGGATGGCATTCTAATAATTGCCAAAACAGAAAAGAAGCTGTGTGAAAGGTTGGAAAAATTTGTAGCATGATTTAACACTACCAAGTGCATCATTAGATAAATTAAGTGTTTAAGATATATATATATATATCCTTGCTGATAAAGGAAAATATCCGAATCCAGAGAAAGTGAGAACCATGGAAAACATATCTAAATCAAAAATGTCATGTACTTTCATGAATTTTTAGGATTATTGGATTGCTTTTAATTTCCTAAAGGAAAAATCTCATATTGTGATTCTGCTTATTGAATTGTTGAAGAAAAAAAAATGTAATCGGGGAGTTAAACAAGACATAATATTCAAGGAAGTGAAAGATTTGGTAATGTCAAGTCAATTTCTGGTGCATTACTGAAATGACCAAGAAGTAAATTATATTTTTAACATTTCAAAGTACAAAGAAGGAGCTGTCATTTTTCATAGAGTTTTTAGAGATGAATACCCTATCATATAGGCATCCAGAACATTAATAATGGCTCGAAAAAATTATAGCTAGCTTGGTAAAGAACCTTTAGCAACAGACTTTGCTGTGAAGAAATTCTACCAATATGTGTATGGATGTGCATTCTAGATCTATTCAGATCATAGACCTCTATTAAGAATACTGTGAAAGCTCAAAAAGATTTTAGATCATGCTAATCAAAGGATGATCTGATGGATCGATATATTAACTTTGTATGATTTTAAACTAAAAGTATAAACCCACGAAATAAACGACTCATGCTGATGGTTTATTGAGAATACCTAAGAGCAAAAATGAGCCACTGATCACAGAAATAAATAACATTAACTCATTGAAATTGGAAGTATTGAACAGTGCAGTCATGACTAAATGAACAAAAGACAATTCTGATGCCAATTAGTCAAAAGATGAATCAAAGATGGATGGCCTAAATGGTTAACCAAACTATGTGATTGAGCCTATATGGAATATCCACAAGGATATATCCTTGTGTAATGGCTGCATTTTAATGACTGTCTGCATGTTAGTTCCAGCCAAGGGGAGATTTGTATTAGCTTTTTTACATAAAGGGCACTTTGCAATCATCAGAATGAAGAAATTGAATATATCATATTTCTGATGTCATGGTATAAATTGCAGTATAGCACAAGTGACAAAAGTTGTTGTGTGTGTCAATTAATAGGCTATCCTCCGAAGAACTAGCCCTATGACCATAGGTTATTAAACCATGGCATAGGATTTATAGGGATCATGCTGGATCTTTCAACAGACATATTTTCTTACTTGTCATTGATTCTTATTTAAAATGGACTGAATCCAGAGTGGTGAAAAATATGAGTGCGGGAACATCATAAAAGTGTTAAATGAATTGTTCACTTGCCACAGCTATCTAGAAATAATCATGTTTGATAATGGTGCTGGATTTGTGTTCAGGATATTAAAAGAATTGTTAGCTAGCAAGAGGATATTACATCTTTCGATACTTCCTTATCACTCTGTGGCAAATGGGTAGCTGAAAAGACCATCAACAATTGAAACTGACATTAAAAAAAGACAATATCAGGATATTATGAAGCTTTGATGTCAGCCATATTTTATCAGCATTTTATAGCTAGTACAACTACCAGAAAAACACATGTGGAAACTTTGATGAAACAGAAATTCAGAACACATATATCAACATAGATCTTTAGTTATAGTGAGAAAAGAAAGTCAAATTTAGAAAATATGAAATACAATATTGGGGAAGTTGATTGATATGTGATCTATTAAGAAAAAAAGTGACAAACAGGAACCATATTAAATGTGTTGTTGAAACAAATATATGTGATGCAGTACACTGATGGTAGAGAAGTCAGAAGGTACATTAAACATATTAGAATACCATTTAAACAGGCCACTTGATCTAATGAAAGGAAGTGTGAGTTCTTTCCAACTGATATGATAGATCTTCTGAAGGACAGTGATTATGATGGAACATCATGGGTGTTAAGTGAAAAGATGCCTGATACAGAATTGATTGAAGAAGCAGATTTTGCAAGAATTAATGTTTTCTGAAATGTCTATGGATTTACCCAATCAAGGATAGTTTGGTGAAGAGCAACCAATACCATATCCTAGATAAGAGCAGAGAGGGCCAGAAAAATTTAAAGACTATATTTGCAATTAAACTTTGAACTATTTTTTTGAATATATATTTGCAAAATATTGTAAATAAAATGTTTATATTTGTATATATAGTAGTCAGATAGGAAGTAAATAAAGAAAACTAAATAAAGTTACATATTTGCTGATTATACAAAAGTATACTAATAAGTAAATTATGTGTATTGGAATTAATTAAGTGGATCAGGCAAATTATGCAAATTATAATCAATTATGCAGAGCAATAAAAACTGCAGAATTAACTCTGTGACTGTACAGTAATTGTGTAATTGTATTAGTACACACTGATAACAACCCATATAGAAAGATATGGTAGATTAGAAAATGCAAGATTTTCTAATTTGTAATTGCTTCTGTGTTTGAATTTTGACCAACCAGGAAGCAACCTAGTTGTTATACTGAAGGGTTCTTTAGTATTATTCAACTGATGACATATTACCCTGAAGGTATATTAGTCTGATCTTGCGATTTTAAGATAACGTTTCTAAGTGATTTGTGGACAAATGCAATCGCTAAATTTGTCCGCAGATCACGTGGACACAGTATGTTAAAAATCACAAGATTAGATTGATATGCCTTCAGGGTAATACGTCACCTGTTGGATAATACTAAAGTCGCAGGTCAAATGATTTACAAAGCCTTCTTGGAATAAGATGATCGGTGAAAGACAGTCGGGCAGATAATGAGCACCACCATGCTTGTTGGTCCTGAGAAAAAGTACAAAATAAAAATAAATTGTACATGCATGAATATGAAAAAATATGAAATAAAAAAAAATGCAGAAATATCATCATATTGTACATACATGAATATGAAAAAATATGAAATAAAAAAAAAAGCAGAAATATCACAAAAGGAATTAAGTGTAAGTTGGATAAATTTTTTTTGAAAAATAATCCAGAATAATTTACAAATTAAAAGTAATTAAGTGTAAGTTGGATAATTGCAGAAATACTAACAACTTTTTTTTTGGAAATTTAAAATAAGATGATAAATAAAAAACACATTCCCGGATCACAAATTTTTTTTGAAAAATAATCCAAAATAATTTACAAATTAAAACTAATTAAGTGTAAGTTGGATAATTGCAGAAATATTAACAAAATTTTTTTTGGAAATTTAAAATAAGAAGATAAATAAAAAACACGTTCCCGGATCGCAATTTTTTTTTGAAAAATAATCCAAAATAATTTACAAATTAAAAGTAATTAAGTTTAAGTTAGATAATTGCAAAATATTAACAACAATATTTTTGGAAATTTAAAATAAGAAGATAAATAAAAAAAAAACATTCCCAGATTTAATGTGAATGTGGCATTAATGGCGACCTTGGAGAATACAATTTATCAAATACCGTACTTTTACATGGATTTGGTAATTTTAAAAAGGTACTGTATATCGCAAATTTTTTTAAAAAAATAATCCAAAATAATTTATAAATTAAAAGTAATTAAGTGTAAGTTGGATAATTGCAGAAATATTAACAAAATTTTTTTTGGAAATTTAAAATAAGAAGATAAATAAAAAACACGTTCCCGATTTAATGCGAATCTGGCATTAATGGCGACCTTACTTTTACATGCATTAGGATTACTTAATGTCTATATTTAATTATAATATAATTAATTATAAAGAAAAATTTTCTGTATAAAATAATATACATCAAAATGACATTGTTTAATAGAAACAAAAATGAAAAGTACTTACAAATAGCGTTCACTGTGGTGGACTGAATTGGGATATATGTTCCAAAATTGGTAAAGGTTTACTTTAGTGACCACAGCATATTCGCCATCTAGTTTTTAAATTTAGAACTAAAATATTCTAAAATCTTATGTATATGCTCCTATATTACAATTACAGTAAATATTTATTAATTAAAACGTAAAATATAATAAAAACACATCATTTACCTTTTTAAGCACAATTATGCCCTATGCATAGTAGGAAGTTGGAGAAAAAGGCGGCAGGCAGTGCTATATCTACTGCGGAAGACAAATTCTTGGAGGTATGATGAAAATAAAGCTCTGCTGGTACCAGATTGGAATTTCAGCTTACGCTTTGCTCTCATCCACATATTCTCAATATTCTGGGTATGTATGTCTTGGTCTTTGGGATTCACGAAGTTGTCCTGGTGGACGACAACCGAATGCATACATACCCCATTGCTGAATCTGCTGATATTATTGTACGCAGCTCAGCCATTTGAAATTATGTGAGTACCTGGTAAAATGTACCGCTGGATTAGGGCCTCCAATGTGCCAGCCGTTAATTCGAATTTTTGAACCCAGAGTGTGTTTTTTTTTGTAATAAGTGCTATAAATATAGATAGTTTAAATTCCTAAGTTATAAAAAGTAGATAGTTTACATTCTTAAGTTTCAAATAATTTAAACTAATTATTTTAATTAATCTAATGTAATTATTTCAACTTCTTTAAAATGGTAAATATTTTTTTTATTATCTTTTACATTTTAATAAATTTTAATGTAATTGTAATATACTAGCATATACGTAAGATTTTCGTATAATAATTTACTTCTAAATTTTGAAAACTAGAGGGCGATCATGATTTTTATGTTGTGGTCACTAAAGTAAACCTTTACCGCAAAGTTGCAGCGAAAGAATCAGCTTTATATGACCGCCTCCACATAAACTCGCTCAAATATGAGTCCAGGTGCTGACGTGCTGTCCCTCTGTGTTTTTTATTATGCCATTTGACCAACCTCTCTCCGATTTTTAAATCTCACGGGTCAAAAAAATAAAAAAATGGATTAATCATGCCAGTGTCTTGGTTGCCATGACAACATTGTCATGTAAAAATCGGCGACGTCTACTGGAAGGAAGGTGTGATACGTCATCGGTTGAATAATACTAAAGTACCTACTGAAGATATATATTTTAGTTATATAATTAGAGTTAATAAACTCATGGGTTTTCTTTTGGCATTATGTCTTTAATTCTAACAATATTTTAGACATACTGCTGGCAAATGTCAATATTGCCCTGGAATATTCCAGTAATGTCTTTGAACAATACCTACAGAAATATTGTTAGTAAGAACAAAATAAGCAAAAGTGCTCCAGGATTTGCAGGTTTCACAAATTGAATATTCAAAATTGCTAAGTTTTTATTTTATATTATGTATGTAGACTTTATTTTATTAATACTATTTTACATATAATGTACACAGTTTTTTTTTTAATTAAAGACATTTTCCCAGTAAGATTTCTTATTGTTCTAATTTTTATTATTTAAATTTTTACAATAGACTTTAATTTTTTTCTTTTTTTCAACCACTAACTTTTTGTTATTGTAATTAGTTTCCAGCATAACTTTTACTATCTCTTATTTTTAAATATTTGTTGACTTCAAGTTCTGATGAAAAGGTATAACAAATGTAAACTAATTAAATGCACTAAGTCATTTGGCAAAACACTGCCAGAATCATACTGCTGAGTAAAGTTATGCAGTCTAGATGCGCTTATATAATTGGCATATTGTAATATGTAAATGAGATACAATATGCAAATAAGGCAATTGAATATTCCATTTTTATCCTTTTTGTTGATGGAATGTGGATCCTTTGTAATTGCCCACACATCTTTGTATTTCTCTTCCTATCCCTTTCAGAGTAGTTTGTTTTAACATTAGATGGAGAAGATGCACATATTATGCTTCATTTACTTATTACATTGTGCCATTTATATAAGCACATCTGAACTACATAACTTTACTCAACACTATAATTCTGGCAGTGTTTTGTTGAAAGCTGACTCAGTGCATTTAATTAGTTTACATTTATTATATCTTTTCATCAGAACTTGAAGTCAATAAGTGCTTAAGAATTATATATCTCTTATTCTAATGTTTACACTTTAAAAATAATTTTGAAGTTTTGTAAATAACAGACAATTATATAAAAAAACTTTGAAGCATTATCTTATTCAATCCTTCCTCTAGGTGTGAAGTAAAATTTTCCATACTGTAATCAAGTTTTTCATTATTGAAAACAATCTCAAGCATTTTTTTTTATTGCAAACCTTGTGGCTTTCATGAGGAGAATTCATTAAATTTATTTAATATATTTCAGGCTATCTATTGTAATTTTGAGTAATCAATGATCTGGTAACAGTATCTAAATCTTTTTTTTAGTTTCTGGTTATTACTTATCTTCAATGAGAAGTTTTGTGACATTATATTTGATGCATGTTAGTTAATGAGATGAATAGGTCACTGCACAATCTCTCTTTCATTATTAAAAGTCATAGTGTGATCAATGAGTAATATATGGAACAAATAATTAACAGTGAAGGCAGATGTCGCAATTAGAGTCTCCTGACATTTTTTTTCCAACTTCAAGAAATCAATAGATATTTACTACTTTTATCACCCTTTTGCTTAAAGATGAAAGACTTGCTTGCTGTAGTTAGTTTTGATTTGAAATCTCTAAAATGCATAATTTTTTGATTCAGTTTTAGACTAGTATAACAATATGGTTCAAAACTTTGTGCATTTAGTAATTCAATAAATAGTAGTAGTCTGCTGTAAAGGAAAGATTAATAATATTATAAATAAGTACAGCTTGTCACTGTTTTCGACTGGGCAGACTATATTCATAACACTAGATAAACTCAGATTTGTAATTGAGGAAACGGAATCAGAGAACTAACATATAAATTATTTAATATGTAAATTGATATTTACATATTCCATTTGCATGATAAAGCAATATATGAATCCTTTTTATTTATTGTGTGGATGTTTGTGATAGACCATGCTTCTTTAATTTTTTCTTCATTGCACTCTTCGCAAACTACTTTGATGTTAAGTGGATCAAAGTGGTGACCAGGATTGATCTTCAAGAATATTGATTTATGTTAGAATCTGTCTTATGTTGTGTCAACCTAGTGGCGCTATTGGTGCCAAAGTCACCATAATAAAATGCATTGCAAGTAGGTTCTTTGCAACTAATATTGAAGATGATCTGGAAAGCCTGGTTTAGAGGTAACTTATCTTTAGTATTATTTAATAATTAATTTAGATTAGGAGGGCTTCTGAAGCTAATATTGAATTCATCAGAGCAAATTGTTTTTAATATTTGTAATACACTGGGTATAAATGGAAGACTAATCCATAACATTAGTATGGTTATGGTTCTGAGGCTTAGTGTTTCTTGAGGAATACAATTTTTGAAGGATTTTATTAGACAATTTTGACCATAACCTATATTGACTAAGTCTTTGATGAAGTTTTCAATGTTATATTTCCTGCAAGTTGCAAAGCTTTTGATTTTTGTAAAGAAAACAAAACCAGCTAATTTGTGTAAGATGGGAGTGTGTGTATGAGGATAAATAGAGCACTGTGGACATTGAAAAGTTTAAGGATCATTTTATAGTTTATTTCATTATTGGGTTGTTGTATATACATATCCAAAAATTTTATTTCTTTAAATGTATCTTCATGTTCTATGGTCCATACCAAAGATGATAATTGTGTCAGCCTATCCCATATTTTAATGGTAGTTTTTTCCTCAACATAATTAACACATTGTCAACATAGGTATGTGTAAAGATGAGGTAGCTGTGATAAAGTGTCTGAGAATGATTGCCTTCTCAAATTTATTTAATACAATGTTACACTCTACACCACTGTGGGATCTCTCTTGGGCCAACTGTGCTCCATTGTATGAAATTTACCATTGAACAGAGCAACTCTTATTCATTTAAAAGCATAGATAATAAAGTTAGTTTTCAGATCAAAGCCTAATTTGATTAATATGTCATGGATTACATATATGGATTGCAAACATGATTATTGAACAATATAATTCCACTATATCTAATGAGGCAAATCTTACATTGGGAATTAAGCATTTGGGATTTTAACGACTGCACACAATCAAACAAAGATTGTAAATCCACTGAATCCTACATAATCTAGTGCCTCCAAAATCTATTAATAATCTGAGGGAATATTTTGCTTTAGGAATCTTCCTGTTTGCAAAGATTCTTGGGGGGATAGCAGCTCTGGGATTAATTCTTCTATATTCAGATTTATTAATTGCTTGATTTTGATATTTTCTTAAAATTGTTGCAATGAAATTGTTGTTTGGTCTTTTTAAATTATATTCTTCCAAGAGTAAACTTCAATTTTTTAAATTTGTTCAGCACCTTTTACTTTATATTTTACGTTACATAAAAAAACAAATCTATTCCCATTGTCCTCCTTCAAACCTTTAATATTATTAGATTGTATATTATTAATCCGATTGTATTTGTCTTTATTCATTTTAGTTGGATTAAGAAGTAATATTTGCATGTTTTTTTTACCAAACCACTGAATAGAATAGTAAGTGTCAAAAGTGATCTTTTGGTGAGGAGTGTGTAAACCCAGTGCTCTATACTAGAATAAAACCAGATAACTAGAAATTGATTTGAATTCTGACATTTATGGTGTAGTGATGATCATTTCCCTGGGATGAAAATCCAAACCATGCCAACTTTAGAAATTTTTTCAATCACAAGCTGACTTTTTTTTTTTTTCATGTACACAGTTTCATAATTGACTATTGATCAGAAAATCAGCATTCAGTTACAAAATAGCTTATTGATGGTTTGACTAAAAAATAGAAGTACTATTGCAATATCACTATTAAAGGTGTGTCACATTTCTTCCAGGCACTAAATACATTATTATTTTTTTAAAATAATTCTATTGTTATTTAGAGTTCCCTGATTTTATTCATTATGTGTATTGTGGCTTCTGGAACTGAAAGAGATGTGATGTAAATATTGATATATCCATGACAATGATGAATCATCAATTATGGATCGAAATAATATTTGTAAAATAAAATATATTAAGTTCTGATTCATTAAATATTTAGTTGAAGAAAATATCAACTACAAATAATAAATGCTTAGTCAGAAATTAATACAGTATTTGTAATTGATTTCAGTTTTGCCTTAAGCTAATTTGCAGTAAGGGTTAAACTTTAGAATATAAAGACTACTGTGTTACTATTTCCTATTTTAAAACCTAATTTCTCTGTAGCTGATACTTATGTTGAAAGGGCTTTGTACATTCCATTTGAATTTTAGCAATAAACTCACTAGGTAGTTATTGAATAATATTGAGATAGGAAAATAATTGTAATGTGAAAGCTGGTTGACTGGTTAGTTTAACATAATATCGTAATTGATAAATATTGTTTCCAATAAATTTATTGATAGCTTTATTAAATTTGGTTGTATGTAATCAATTATATAATTTCTAGTTTATTGTTAATGCATATTTGGTTTATATAGTTTTTGCATATGTGGTATGCATAATTGCATTTAAATTTAGTTGATGCTAATTTAAGGTTAACATTACATTTGTATGTGAGATTATATTAATTCTGTGTAGCTTAAAGTAGACCATTGGAGATCTGAAATAGTTTACAATCATAGCTCTAGATATAAAAACTCAGAAACTATTATCATTCATGAACAAGTGTGTCAGATATATCATTAATGGCTAATTAGTATAAATAATAAGTTGATATATAATAAATTATTGACCATGCCTAACATCATTGTTAGGATGATAGCCTCAAGAGTTAAAGATCTATAGATAGCAGCTTAGCTCTATCTCTTCTGGTGTTCAAACTTATATTCCTTAATGAGCATTGAATCATTCATTTAGACATGCTGTATTTAGAAAAGATAATATATACCACTATTTTGTTTAACTGTTAATTTTTTTATGTTTAATTAGTGCATGTAATTTTTAATTTATGTTTAGTAATTGATATGTATGTTTTGACCAATTAATATAAATAAAAGGTAGCAATAAACACAGGCAAGAATTTATCATTGACAGATTAATCCATGTAGAAGTTTTAATCTTCAGAATAAAATTTTGAATTTAAATATCTATACTAAGTCAGTGTCAATTTTTGATGACCATATAGTTAGTTGGCATTGTTATTTGAAGCTTTAGATATTTCAATGATACATTAATTTTAATAATAATTAATTTAATATTGTTTCTGGTGATTGGTCTTCTGTCTTTCAACTTTTCACAGCTTTATTGGTTTTTCTAATGAATTGAATAATCTAGAGGTTAACTTTGGCTATTGCATTTCAAGTGATTTTTTAGATTCTTGCAATTTTATTTTATATTTATCATATATTTCCACAGATCAGTTTAACCTTTGTGTAACAAAGGGGTGATGTTAAGCGAAACAGTTTCACTCAAACATTTTCCCTGAGATTCCCTAGTTGTTTTATTTCAGTAGAAAATTAGATTAAAAATCTGAAAACTGACCTATTAAAGATCTGTTTTTTATTATTATTTAAAGTCAGACCCATTTGTGGCTCTTAAAATTCTTATGCAAATAACACAATTTAAGGGATATATATTTTTTAATATTCTTTTTCTCTGTTGTCATATTTTTTTATTTCTTGACAGAGTATTTATGATTTAAGAATTGAATTTTGTTATTAATACTTTTCTCTGTGTCTGCTTCCTCATCTGTGAATATTCTAATTTGTTATAAGCTATTTTCATGAGGATATGAAATGTAATATTGACCTTATATCCCAATGGAATGACTATGGATAACATATGCACCATATAGTGTTTAGGCAATATCATCTACTTATATCCTCTGTTTATTAATAGTTGGATTGTTGAATGATTTTTTATATATTTTTCATTTCTAAAAAACTTTTTTATGACCTAATTAATTAATCAAAATTGCTTATCTTTTAATTGAATATAAATCTGAGAATGCAATTTTTGCTAGCAGATTTAAAAAAAAAAGTGCAAATGATCTTTAATAAAAAAATAAATTATAATCTTACTTTTGCATTTTATTATTAAACCAGATATACCCGGCATTCTGAAAGGCTGTCATTTTGATATGTGAATTTGCCTGCAAACAAAAGACTTACATATATAAATAAATGTTTTTGTAATTAAATTTTTTTTTTTTTCAATTTTGCACTTGTGAAATTTGACACCGTTTTTATAATAATTTTTTTAATTGGTTGCCTATGGAAAGGATATTGTATTTTTTAATTGGTGACTTTAACAAATTTTTTTAATATTTAATGTATATTAAACAAAAGATTTTAATATATAAATAAATGTGAGAAATGTACTGTATGTGAATTTGACAATGTTAGGTACAACTATAAATAAGATTATTTACTGGAGTGCCCTCTGAATAAAAAAATTTATGTCCAGAAATGCTATTGTTTTTGTAATAATATTATTTACTGGATATAAATATGGTGCTACAACATCAACTTTTTTACCCTCATTAAATATCACATTTCAAACATGAATTTGTGTACTGTAATCACATTTTCTTTGCAATTTAAATATTAGATCTATTTAGTTTTGTATTATATATATAGTTAAAAGCACATATATTGATTTTTTTCCAAGCATTTTTTATTAACTGGATGTAAATACTGTAATCACATTTTTTTTTTTTTGCGATTTTGCACATTCATGCAACAAAATCCAGAGTTTTGGAAAATTATTCCAAAACTGATCTCGATGAGGGGTTGAGTCAGATTGCATCTCAATTCCTTTACCAATGCTCTCATGATTTCCTACTCTATGGATGGCATTTATGAGGTTCCACTCAGTCTCATTTAGTTCGCGAGCCAACAGTAGCACAGGGTAAAGTATGAGACCCAGGGAATTATTAATAAATTAGCAATTAACTAATAAACACAAGCACACAAACACCCATAGCTTGTTGAGATAATGCATATACTAATAATTAACACTAAATAGAATAGATTTGGGTAAGATTTAGGAATGGATTGTGAATAATACTCTAAACATTATTATAAGTTTAATATCTTTAATTTTGAAATTAGAAGTTAATTAATATAGAATAGAAGTGCATTGGGGTTTTACACTCGGAGGTGTCTTGCAGCAATGAGTTGAGTTAAATACAAGGTTTCATTTTTTATGCACTTTAAATCATTTAATTTTAAGATTTATTACAATTAATGTCTGTGGTCTATAATCATGCCTGAATATTGTATGCCATTTATTCTTGGTTTGCTATGAGTTAAATCTTACAAGAATGATAACTAACAAAATCTAATTTATTCTGATTAACTTATACATAATGAACAACACATGTACTCTCTATGCAAATTTTTAAATAAACTAGATCTAGTGTTCAGATCATTGCTGAACTGAATAAGAATATGAAAGGAATGAATTGGTGATTGTAGCAGGGCTTCTGAGACTGGCGCTACATTAACTAAATAAGAGTTGCAGTCCGAATGTGTAATTAGTCATGGGATTCAGTACCAAGTAGTCGGTTCCCATGAACCATATGACTTGCTATCATAAAATATAAGAACATTTAGTTTGGGAGATCGGGTCAGCTGAAAATATGGTCTGGACTCTCGTGTTCCAGTTCTAGAAGATCTGTCTGAACTAATACTAATGGGATGATATTAAACCAGAAGCCCATTTTAATACAGAATATATATATATATAGCAAGGTGTATTGCACATGTGTGCTTTATAAGGACACATTCATAACACTTACTAAAATATCAAATATTAAAATTACTAATGCGCTAAATCTATAGTTTTTTTCTGCGAAACTACCTTACCCAGTTCGCTAATTAGCATACCTAAAACATGCTAAGAAGAATTTCATTACAGTGACCTAGTTTAAAGATTAAATCAGGATTGTTTATAAAATAAACTATGATGAAGGGACTTACTTAATTATTTATAATATGCTTTATAATATCATTCTTGCGATTAATTAACTAGACATAATTCATTAACATGCAGACCATAATAATAAGGTAAAACATAGTAGCTTAATTAAATATACATATATAGAATAAATATCAAAATGGAGATTTATGTTTGATAAAGAAGTAGTATAAATCATTTATATGAGAACTTCTAATTATCTCTTTCAACTATTAATGTTACCAATCTCTGTTTTGATTTATGACATATAATTATCAATGTAATAAACAAAATAAAATAGAATAGGCATGACTGCAGATTAGAAAATATAGAGATAATAGCTGGATATTGTTATATTTGGAGGATTGTTAAATTACAATTATTTATTTACTAGGCAAGATTGTTAGAATTATTATTAAAAAAATTATGTTAAATTATATTATAGAGTTTAGTTTAATTTATTAAGAAAACATTTAGAAGTTATAATTTATGAACATTCAATTATATAGCTAGCTTTAGAGTTATAATTATTTGTTAAGCACACAGCAAGTATATGTAAATACTTTTAAGACAGGTCCTTCTGTCAGCAAAATAAAGATATTGCTTGACTATTATAAATTGCAAGGTACATCTGATACAGGTTAAAGCTTGCCTTAAAAATATTTACATATAGCTAGTTTTAGTAAGTTTTAGAATAATTTCAACTTTAGATTTATTTTAAAGAGCTCTGTGGGAAGAAATTTTACCAATAATCTTGTTTGGGTTGAGCTGTCTGGCATTGTAGTGGCACTATTACTTCTCTAGGCAGGCTCTTCAATGGTTTTTGGTGGGCTGTAGGTCTTGAACTCCTCCATTCCTAGTCACCCAAAGGAAGATGACAAAGTTGGTGCCTTTAACCACTTCTTTCCAATGTCAAAATGGCCGTGTCAGCAAGTTCTTCATATAAAATAGCCAGTGAACTGTCAGTGCTAAAATTTGGGTTTTTTAATCTTAACTCTTCACCCCCCCCTACACAAACCATGAAATTGTGTACAATTTTTAGTTTTAATCTTAAGTTTTAACATAGTTTTATTAACTTTTAGAAAAGACAAAAGTAAAACCTAAGTGATTCATCTTTCTTTTGTCTTAAAATTTATTTTAGACTTATTTTAATATCTGTTTTTGGCATGATATTTCCAAGAATCAGGCAATCTTTTAAAACAGATTTAAGCTCTGTAAACATTCTGTTATATATGTAATGTTGCCACTTCTAGAATTGGAAATTTATATGCGAATTTTAATAAGTTTGACTTGAATTTTATAATAAAGAGAAAATAATTCAAATAGTGTTGCAATGCTTATGAAATCTATTACATTGCAGCTTTGTTCACATGTACATGTAGCCACTTTCCTACACATACAGCAATGTTTACCCAACTTATTTTATTTATTAACTTAATTTATAATTGAGTATACATATTATAACTATATGCATACAGACATTAATATTTATATGTACACAAACACATGCAAATATACATACACATACGTTAACATACCTTATTATATATTATTACATGTTAATATATGATAATATACATGAACTTGGAGGTGTTTGAATTAAAGAAAGAATAATAGATGAAATGGGATGTTAGACAAAAAATACCACTTCACTACTATACCGCTGCAGTTCAAAGCACATGTATTGACTTTCTTCACATAAACGTAATACGCTAACCAAAACTAAATGTAAATTTGGTACTATTTTTTTCTCACTAAATATCACATTTCAAATATGAATTTATTTACTGTAATCACATTTTCTTTGTGATTTAAATATTATACCTATCCAGTTTTACTTAAAATCACCTGTACTGATTTTTTTCCAAGTGTTTTTTACCTTCAAAAAGTTTTATTCCTTTACATAAAATGGTTTGTAAAAAAAATATTATGGTTTAATGGTGGAAAAAATAATAATTTTTTTGTTGAAAAATAGCCTCATTGTGAATTTGACTTGTGACATCGGACATATATTAATACATTCACCAATTCAACAGAGAAACTGTTCAGCATCTTCTTTGGAGCTGTAATTTTTTTGTTTATTGTACAAAAACATAATACAATAATCTCATTTTGATCCTTTTTGTATGTATATATGTATATATTTTATTTTCTTATGAATTTTTGTTTTTATTTATATATTAACAATTACACACAAAATATAAAAAGGTATGTATTATATATATGCATATTCATCGTAACTACATTACCTAATAAAAAACATATGGATTTGTGTACACACACACATATATATATATATATATATATATATTATATTTATAAGAATAAAAAATTGTAGAAAACTGAGGTTATTGTGTGTAAAAAAAAAGAAAAAGATATATCAGAAATATCACATAGTTGAAACTATCAGAATTAGCTGATTGAAATATTATTGACTCTCTCAGATGGTTTCAGTAGTGTGACTTTAATATAGAATATGTGCTTTGTTTTTCATCTTTTGTTTTATGATAGATATTATTAGATAGATATTTTTGGTGGAGTAAAAAGAAAGAGGTAATTATTTTCTAATATTTGACTACGGAATACTTTATTTTGGTGCAGTAGGACTTAAACATCTGCTATAATTTGATTTAAGCCTCTCCAATGAGTGATGTCAATTAATGGGTATTAGCAAATAAAAATTTGCAATACATTATGGATTATTTTGTACTGTTTTGTAAGCATATAGGATTTTTTAACACTTGCATATATATATAACTTAGATGCTTTTTAATATGTACAACAAACATATACAAAAGAAGATTACAGTATTAAAATAAATAAATAAATAATAATAATAATAATAATAATAATAATAATAATAATAATAATAATAATAATAATGATGATGATGATGATGATGATGATGATGATGATGCAGTTATGAGTAGTAAATTGAGAAAACACAGTAGTTTATTCATATTCTATCAATAATAATAATAATAACAACAACAGCAACAACATGTAAAAACCTTATTATATAGTACTTTTTTGTTTCTTTTAATATAATGGATAATGAAATTTTTTAGATTATTTTGGAACATTAAATATCAAAGAAATGGTAGAATTTTTTTTTTTTTTAAAGAAAGCAGGATAATGCTCTAACCAACTAGGATATTTGCCAAAGGCAATAGTCAGTAGAAATTTCATAAACTTATCTATGAAGTTCCTCATGATTTCTTCACTTTTGAGAGCAAGATTAATGAATTATCACACTAAGTTGACTTATGGATTACTGTCTTGTGAGCTGCTTTTTTGAATATTTTTTTTTATCTTTCCTCCCTGTCCAATCTTTTTGCCCTTTCTAATTTGAACATATATTCATTGTTGTATACATAGTCTGCTATTTTGATTTCCATTAATCAGACCATATGATTATTGCTACATCCATATCATTGAAAATCTTATGGTATTATCTTAATATAAATGGAGGACTGACTATATATATCTGTGGGAGATGATCTGGATCAACTGATGAGTGCTAGTTCAGCATGAAATACGTATATTGGAGATCATTTATCTTTTTCACATGTGCATGGTCATCTATATTGGTTGTTTGTAATAGAGTTGATAGATAAAGGGACCTTGAAGGTTTCTGTTCAAATCCTGTACAATTATATCCAAACTCCAAGTACATGAATTATGCTTGTATTGAAATAACTAATAATTCAATTAAGTTTTAGTTCCAGTTTCAGCTTGTAAATGAATGGAAAACTGGAAGATAGTCACAAAAAAAATATAGGTAAGCCAAAGGTAACAGCAATATGATTAGAAAATGTTTTTATACAGTATTGCAAAAATACAAAGATTTATTTGTTATGTTATTACAAAAGCAAAAAAAGTAAACATTGATAATATAGAGTAAAGTGCACTGCACCAAAAAATAAATTTAAATATGTACATTATGTTAGCTTAATATTTGTTATGTATATGCTTCATTTTGATTTAATGGATTATAATTCAGCCAAATACCAACCTCGTCCAATGTAATAAAATCAAAATGGCAAACAAAATTATTTTTTATTTTAAAAAAATCACAGCAATTAAAATGGTTCAGGGATTCTTAAAAAGTTAAATATCAGAATTAATAGAGCATAATCCATGGATTTTGAGCTCAAATCTGTCTTTCAACACAATCACTGTAGAACTCATGCAGAATACAAAAACTGAAATACATTTATTATACATTATGTTTACACACAGGTTGGTAGTTTTTTTTTTTTTTTAATTTTAAACCTTGTGTATGTTTTTTTAAAGCAAATATTTAATTTCTGTTATGTATTTTTAATCTGTGATAACAAATTAAATTTTTCACCTTAGGAAACCATTATATTTGCTTGCTTTTAATGAATTGAATGATTTTTTTATTATTGGTGATAAAGCTGTAGTAGTGCAAATTATTAATATATTTTATGTTCTTATATCCACAATTTTTTCATTAATTTGATTTAATTTTTTATAAGTTATTGAAAAATAAAAAAAACATTTTCATTTACTTAAATAGAAATTAATATGAATATAATAAGCTCACTTAATTTATTGGAAATCTTCTTCAGACATACTTTCACTTTCTACATTTTCTCTTTCAGAACTTGAATTCTCATCTTCACTATTCCACCATGATACACCATCATCTTCAGGCCATTTAAATCATTAGCAATGCAATGTTTTAAGAAAGATTTTTTTGACAATTTCTTCTGATATATGTTTCCAAGATTGCAAAAAATCAAAATTATGCATATATTGTTTGCATTATTAAAGTATTTTTTAATAGTAATTATTATAAGAAAAAAAAAAGATTTTAAAATACAGTATTGACATTTAATGTTACCGATAAGTTTTTTTTTATTATTAAAAACCTTTTTTAAAAATGGAAATTAATAATTTGTCAGATTATTAAAGTAAGTGAAAGTTTTTAAAAAATGAATTTATTTTTATAATTGGCAAAAATAATCTAATAGTGGTCAACATAAAACATATTTTTGTTATCCAATTACAAATTGCCACCATACGTCATTGATGTCTTTCTCAATTTATTTTTTTGTAAAAGCAAATTTTTTTTTTACTAAAATCTGAATCATTCTCTTAAAATAATATCATAAATATTTTTTGAAAAAAAAAATATAAATGTGTAAAAGATTTTAAAATATACATTTTTACTTTGAAAATAAAGAAGATATTGGAATTATCAAAATCATTGACAGGCACTCTTTTGTGTAGAGAACAAGAAACAATCAGAGCGAAGGCAAGTTTTTATCTCATTGGTATATTGCTTTATTAGTTGTAAAAAATGATAAAAAATCATAAAGATTATAGTACAGTTTTTTGATGAAATAATAAAATTGGCAAAATAACATTAAAAGTGATAGTTTGAGAGAAAATTAAAGCCATTTATGAAATTAATCCAAAAATTATTGACATTTAATATTAAATCTTTTCTTTTGATTAAAAAAGATTTAACATGCGATGACAGAGGGATATCAGTTATCATGATTGTAATACTATGCACATGTATAGTGTGAAGCAAAGTTCCACAGAAATAAGATATTAAAAATATTAATTTGAATTTAAGATGTACTCCTTTTTTATGAGTCAAAAATTTGGAAAAAAAAGTGTCTTATATTCAAAATAATATGTAATTATTTCTTTATTTGTAAACCTATTTCTTTTATATATTGAAAATTCAGAAAAATGTAATTAAAAATAGATTTATAAATTTTTTAAAATACTTTATAGTTTTTATTAATTGTAGAACTTTATACATATTCATACAATATTTTATTTTTTTCTAATTATTTTTATTGATATCTTAAAGTGTTATATAATTTTAAATTAAATTTGCATTGTAAATAATTATTTGTGCATATCTGTACTGATTTCTATTCACAAATTTTTATTTTTCAAGAGAAGGGAGCCTTGGTAACAAATGCTATAGATATTGTAATCCTACAATAAGTAAAATAGTATATCTGAATGTTTGAAATTTTAAAGATATTTATGAATAAAGAAGATAATATTCATTCTCGTATTTCTAACTTTTAAAATATATTGATATTTTACATGATTAAAATGCTACAAAATCAGTCTAATTGAACTTGCCAATACTCATATATGAAATACATTATTTTTTTGAAATGAAATTCTTTCTGGGAATAAACTGAATTCCTTATCAAGAGAAGATGCAAAAGAATAAAATAACACTAATAAAGTTCAACTATTTGTTCTTTCATACTATCAACAAATCTATCGAAACATAAAATGGAAATGTAAAGAAAAAACAAAATTAATGGTCAAGACAAACATTATTGAAATTGAACTTAATATTCTCTGAAAGGGAAAAAATAATTTACAAATAAGCAAGAAAAAGATATACGTGATAACCAAAAGAACTTAGTTTTAAACTATTAGTTGAAGAGAGTGCAAATAAAATCATTTGCAAATTTGAATATTTATCAGAAAAAGATTTTTAAATTGTCTTGTCTATTTGTTCATCAATTGTTACCAAGATAGAGTTTATTTAATAGCAATAGATAATGTATTTCATCCACATTAAATTCTTTCTGATATTATTCAATACATTGCTATATTTTCAGTCAATCATCTCAAATGGATATCATTCAAGAACATACTATGAAAGAGAAGTTTGATTAAATTTATTCAAGGTGAAATTTATTATGTTTTAAAAAAGGCAATCTCATTAATTCATTGGTTTACATTGCTGGCATTTGATAAATTATTTTGTTTCAAAATCAGATTGTGAAATTTACAATTGTCAAGATATGATGGAAGTCAGTGTTTTCTCTATGATTCTATTGAACTATTAAAATTGCATTAAAACTAAAAAAAAAAAATTGGGGAAAAAGTAAATCAGTCAATCAACCATATTACTTTATGAACAGTATTAAATGAATTCTCATTATATGCCGCAGTTAATTGCATGATCAATTATTTATATATCATGATAATTATTTGATAGATAAGATCACTAATGACTAATGTATAGCAAAGCTGGAGGCAAGTTGTTCATTGTTTTCAAAATCTTCATTTGAAGAAAATAATTCACCCTTTGCATAAGGAAAATATAATCAACTATTCTACTAGAGCAGCATTTCTTAAACGGTAGGTTGCAAAAATTTAATTCAAATACATGAATTTAAAGAAATATTAATCACAATTCCTTCATTATCTTTAATTTAATATATTACATTTTCTGTACAGTGCAATTATAAAATTGTAATGATGGCCAAATTGAGCTGTAAATTATATTTATATATTGAAAAATAATACTAAATGCATCATAATAGTGGTATCGCATTGCAATTTCAGCATATACCTTATTTCAGAATCAAAATATATGTTGCAGTGGTGAGAGTAAGGTTGGCGCTACTATGATTATATAATGTATTTCTGGTCATGTTATTTGTATCGGTTTTATTTCAACAAGTGTCCTCATCTCAAGAACAATACATTATTGTATTTTACTGTTTTATTCGACTAAAGTTAGTATTTATTTGAATAAATATTATGAAAGATGTTATTTTTTATATATAAAAATGCTTGTATACTTTTTTATTCAAAATTTATCATCCTATTAGTTATTATAAAAATTTATTTTTTATTTGAAACTTATTGTCATTTATTATTAACAAGTAAAGACATATTCCCATTTTTTGAACTTAATAGGTAATTTATAATTCATTTATTGATATTTTTTAAATATTAAAAAATAAAACATATGGGGATATTAAAAAATAGAACATACAGGAGTAAATGTACTTCTTATAATTAAACAAAAAACATGGTGTCACTTGGTGTTTCTGCTAACTAATAAGTACTGTTATTTTATTTATATTTTAGGATAAAATACTTTTTACCCATGGATAAATGGTTGAACTTGAGCACCAAAAGTAATGATGCAGATGGCAATGCTACAAAGTCTCTTCAAGCAGTATCTCATAATCAGAAAAAGGCATCTAAGATGCAAAAAAGAAAATAAGATATTTCTCCAATTTGGCTTTACTTTCAACAACTGTGATGGTAATGAACAACCTCTTTGTTTAATTTGCAATAATGTTTTGTCTATGGAGAGTATGAAACCATCAAAATTAAAAAGGCATTTTGAATCCAAGCATCCTTCATATATCAATAAACTAAAATAATATTTCGAACAACTGTTAAAAACTTAAAAAAACAAACAAAAAAACATGAGAAATTTATAACTGTTAATGAAAAATATTTACTCGCATCATATGAAATTTTATATCTGATTGCTAAAAATAAAAAGCCATACATCATTGGGGAAGATCTTATATTACCTGCTGCTATTAAAATGATAGAAATACTTCACGGAAGTAAATATGGTGATGAAATTCAGAAAATTCCTTTGTCAAATGACACTGTTACTAATAGAATTTCTGAAATTAGCAATGATCAATTTGACCAACTTATTACTAGACTTAAAGAAAGCCCAATATTTACAATTCAGTTGGACGAAACAACTGATATTTTAAAAACAGCTAAATTATTAGTATATGATAGATACCTTTATAAAAAAACATTGAGGAAGGATTGTTATTTTGTCATTCTTTGGAAGAACATACAAGAGGAGAAGACATATATAATAAAGTAGACAATTTTTTTAAAACTGAAGGTTTAGAATTGAAAGATTGGTGGAAAAACAATGCCTGGTGAAAATATTGGTTTTAAATCATTTGTTAAAGCTTCTGGTAATAATTGTGTAACTTTTACATACTGCCTGATCCACCTAGAAGCCCTTGCAACAAAAAAAAAATAGTAATGGAATTGAATAATGTGCTTCAGGATGCTGTCAAAATTATAAACTTTATTAAAAGCCTTGCCCTTAACAGCCACTTATTTTCAAATCTTTGTTAAGACATGGACTCTGAATACAAAAAATTATTATTACATGCAGAAGTAAGATGGATGTCAAGAGCGCGAAGTTTAAAAAGATTATTGTTATTAAAAGAAGAAATTATTGTATTTTTAACCAAACAAAAATCTGATCTTGCTGCTCTTTTTCAAAATGACTTATGGCTATCAAAGCTGTGCTATTTGTCTGATATTTTTGAGAAGCTAAATGATCTTAACTTGTCTCTTCAAGGAAAAATAGCAATATTTTTATTTTGAATGGTAAAATTGAAGGCTTTATTAAAAAGATCAACATTGGGAAGAAGAGGGTTGAAAATGATTCATTGGGAATGTTTTCGACTATCGACAATTTTATAATTGAAAAAAAAAAAATTGTAAAACTATTGCAAAAATTATTATAGATCACTTAAAAACCCTAGAAATACCGTTTTGGAAATACTTTATATTGAATTTAGATTTCGAAATATTATCTTTAATTCAAAGACCATTTTTGATTGACATTAATGAGATTAATCACCTGCCATTAAAGCCCAAGAAGAATTTGCTGAGCTATTGAGTGACTCAAACTTGACTTTCTATAAAAATCCTTGACCAAATTTTGGATTGGAACTAGGACTGAATTTCCCATAATTTCTGAAATGGCATCAAATGTTTTCCTGCCATTCAGCACCACATACTTATGTGAAATGACCTTTTCAGCTCTAATGTATATTAAATCCAAATATCATTCAATGCTGAAAAACGTTGAAGATACTTTAAGTCCAGCAGTATCAAATATTTCACCAAGACTTAATTTGTTATGCAGCAAAAAAAAAAAAAAACAAGGACATCTGTCTCATTAAAAGATGATTTTCTTTCATTAATTTTTTATATACTTAAACAAATCCTAAAACTACTTATTTTCATATGTATATTGTTTACCAAAGAAATAATTTGTTCATGGGAATATTTATTTCTATATTTTATATTTAATATCTGGGCTCATGAAAAAATCTTGATAAAAAGGGGTCATGAATGAAAAAAGTTTAAGAAGTGCTGTATTAGAGAGTAATGAAGTGCTGCATAATCATTCCAAGATATGAAACACCTCTTCTATTTTTTTTTTGTATTGCTTTTAGTACATCCTTTAAACAACTATATTCCTCCTAATGCAGTTTTCACAATAATATAATAAATTATAGTATATGTGAATATATAAATGTATTATATGTTTATATATATATATATATATATATATATATATATATATATATATATATATATATATATATATATTCACATTCTGAATGGTCAACTACTTCACACTCAGTCTCATTCTTTACCTCACACTCAATCTCATTACTATTTGAGATATAGCAGTTTTTCTTTAAAAAGTTAACCTTGATAATGATGGATAGTAATTCATTGAAACATTAGTAAGCAAAAATAACACATGCTTTAACCCAAATTATATAGACTGGAAATCCTATGTTCTAATCCCTCTACTTACACATATATATTGTAATGGTCAAGTTTGTGTAATCAGTCAACAAGACTGAAAGACCAAGCAGGGACTCTTAATCAGCAGACACAGGGTTACCCCTATGCTCCTAGTTTAAACTCCTACCCAGGCTTCCTAGCCTTGAACATCCTTGATATCACACAGCTTCCCTTCTTCATACAGCATGATATAGCTCAGGGTTCGAACATGGACTCTCCACTTCAGAGTTCCTCATAACTTATGACATTACACCACACTAGCACTTATAAGCATTATATTAATTTATCTTACAATTGTTGATATGATTTGAGAGTTTAGTCCTTTCCATAATGCTACAAAGCTAATATTATATCTATAAGGTATAAACCAGGGATATGCTTGTTTTGTAATTGACTTACTAAATGATAAGTATAATTACTAATTAATAGTTCCAACTCACAATAACAATGGACATTTAGTTAACAAGAATGATATAAGTTTTATTACATTAATATAAGAGAGAGAATAGCTTACAAATATTGGATTCAGTTGATCTACTGGCTTTTACATAATATTATGGAAGGTAGTGATAGCTTACAACAATGATGCATGCTTTATTTAATTTGATTGGAAGTATGATAATCTATCAGCTCATTCTAGGTTTAATAGCATATTTGTCTAATGGGACACATTGTGGATGGGTTTGATGTAAGATCACCCAGAATTATGATGAACACAGGCAGAGGTTACATTATTTAGAAATTGTGGTACTATTTATGTGAATGGGGTTCAATGGTAACTAAATATGAGGAGAATCTGCTTATCGGTCAAATGGTATGGTTCATTGCTGAAGAATGGATGTCCCTGGCTACAGAGGTGCATGTGCTTCTAACCCATGCATGCATACCAAAGGAGAAAGCAAAGATGTGCTAAATCTAGGATTTTGGGTTGCAAAGAGTCTTTGGCTCCTGCAGGACTAGACTGGTGCTAATCTATGGATTAGAAACCCAGCACCAGTGTCTGGTCTGCCCTCATGCAGTTTGACAATATGACACATGAACCATACAGAGAATACATGATAAAGTTGAATAATAATAATATTACAACCATTGGCACACATAATAAGAAGGTAGGAAGACAAATATATAGAGATATAAACAATGAATTATTAAACCTTCCCTCTACATGAATAACATTATGAAACTTATTTTATATATATAAACCATGAGCATTCCCAGTTAACCACATATGATTATTTTATATTTAAAATCTGTTCACAATAACTATTTTAATAATCTTAAATTTGAAAATCTAAAATAAGATAATATTTAAGTCTTAGGCAGATTAATTATTTTTAAAATAGACTGATAGCACAATCCATTACTTGTTACATAGGTTATATGTGGATTGCAATTTTAATTTATATAGAATTATATGGCATCGATAAACACTGCCATATGTACATTTAGATAACATTATTAATATTACTTCTACGTAATAAAATCTTGAATTATAAATATTAACCATGTTTATATGAGTTTCAATACATAAGATCATTTTTATCAAAAGAGAATTATTAATTTAGCGGCACGTGAGGTAACAAATTAACCAGAATTAATATATTATTTTATTACAAGTATCTTTAATAAAATTATTTTTTAACATGTGGGTTAGGTTACATATATAGAGCAATACGATAAACAACAAAATAATTTACACAAATAATTGAATAGAAATTGCTCGCTATCCTTCATCATTTTTTTACATAATTCTATGTATTGATACATAACCTTCCTTGACATGATGGGGTGTGTGAGAAAAGAAACTAAGAAAAAAACAATTTATATAGTGTTATTATTTTCAAATTTTAATAGTTTTAAATTTGGTGTCTTCTCAGCTCAATCCCTCCCTTGGGATTTTGAGAGGAGAGAAACGTAAACACATTTAATAAATTGAAATTTAACTCCCTCCATTCAAGGTAATATACATAAATAAAAATGCAAAAATAGATTTCTAATGTGTTAAATAATTAAGCCAGTAGATTTAATTTTAATGATAAATAATATATATACTATTTACAAGTTTAAGACTTGCTAATGAAATATATTAAAAAAAAATTGAGTTACAGTTAAAACTTTGGATATAATGAAAGTATTTTTACCAGCAATAAGATAATGACTTCGGGACTTCTTTTGCAGATGGGTAGATGGATTCATGATCTTCGGATTGCCATGAGATGGTTGGCTATGGATGGATCTTCTACATTTAAGGTGGACTCTTCTGGATGACCACTTCCCCGATGTCTGTGGAGAAGCCATTTCTCAGACTACTCATACATAGTGGCAATTACTTTTAACATATTACTATGCAGAATCGAAACAAATCAGCAGTATGATAAATTTTAATAGATGCTGAAGATTTTTTTCCAAAATGAATTATATTAGAGGTCTGCTTGATTCTCAATCAAAATATTAAGCTGACTTTTTTTACAATGCCCCTTTCCATTTTTATATATATATATTATTTTATGCCTGGGATCCACTTCTGATTCTTAATGGATTTAGGTTTGGGTTTGCTTCTAATTGATATTCTATTAATTCTTTGCTTTTTCATGCCTTATGTGCAGTCAAATTGGTTTGTTTTCTTTTTTCTTTTACTTTCTATTTTAACCTTAAATCATATACAGTCTGTAAAAGTGTTCAACTGTAACTATTACAGCTGATTATATGTATAGATAGGGAAGTATAGCACTTACATTCTCTTCTTTAATGGCTACCTACCTTTCTCCCATTGTATAAAATATTTTAACATCTTCTCTTAATTGATTCTATTTTTAACAAGATATATATCAATCAATAGTAGTCTGTCCAATAGACAGGTCCAGAGAGTAGTCACTACATCAGTTCATCCATTCTTCCATTCCATTCTCTTCCTTGCCCACTTCCTCAATTCCACATAATCCCTTCCATCTCATATGTCATCCAATAATGTCAATCTCTTCCGTCCTTTCTTTTTATTTCCACTCACCATTCCTTCCAAAACATCTTTCATTAAACTATAATCTTTTCTTAGTATATGTCCAATCCAGTTTCTCTTTCTCTCTTTGATACTTTCAATCAATCTTCTTTCCTCATTAACCCTTTTCAAAACTTCTTCATTTGTTATTTTATTCACCCAACTGATTTTTTCCATTTTTCTCCATGTCCACATCTCAAAAGCTTCCAGTCATTTCTTAATTCTATTACTCAATGTCCATGTCTCACAACCATACATTAATACACTCCACACATAACATTTAATTAATCTTTTCCTTAATTCTCTTTCCATAGGTCCACAAAATATCTTCTTTCTTTTTACAAATGTCACCTTTGCCAATGCTATTCTTCTTTTAACTTCATCTTCACTTCTTCCATCCTCACTCAACCAACAACCCAAATATCTGCACCATGTCATCATGGATTCCAATTTGCAGTCTTTTTGCATCTCTCCCTATCCATAAACACTTAATCTTTTCAATATTAATCTTCATTCCATATGCCATACATCCTTCTTCCAATTTATTCAACATATTCTGAAGATCCTTTTCTTCCTCAGCAATAAGAGCCATATCATCTGCAAATCTTATACACTTTATTACTCTCCATTTGTTCCTCCACAGTCCAAATAATTATTTAGCATATCTTCTAAATAAATATTAAACAAAACAGGTGACATACTACATCCTTGCCTAACTCCACTTTCTATATTCACTTCATCAGTCTCATTACATCCAAATCTAACTCTTATTCTTTGACCATTATACATATTCCATATCAATCGTCTTTCTTTCCAGAATACTCCTTTATCTCTTAAGATAGACATCAGTTTATTCCAGCTTACTCTATCAAATGCCTTTTCTAAATCTACAAAACATATACCAATTCCTTTATCTCTTTCAATATATCTTTCTGCAATTGTCCTAACAATACCAATAGCATCTCTTGTGCTTTTCCCTTTCCGAAAACCAAACTGTTCTTCAGCAATATAATAGTCAACCTTCCCATAAATCCTTTGAGTTAAAATCCTCAATAACACCTTAGAAACATGAGACAATACACTTATTGTCCTATACTCTTCACATTTAACAGCTTTCTTCTTTTTAGCAATTGGAATCACTATAGTTTGTAAAAAATCTTTAGGCCAAACTCCACTATTATATATCAAATTGCAAAGTCCAACTATTTCCTTCATAGTAAATTCTCCCATTTCTCTCAAAAATTCTATAGGTACTGCATCAAATCCAATAGCCTTACCATTCTATATATATATATTTTAAAAATAAAATCATATGACTTACCCAATCAGCTTTAACTTTTAAAATGTAAAAATTGTGCACTCACACATGCACATATTACTAATGTGTGCAAATATTACTAAAATCATATACATTCAATAGGAGATAGGCTAATTCAAGTAAACATGAAGCAAGCATATCTGCATGCAGATATGCACCGCTTCAATATATATTGATTTATATGTTTACATCTATAAAATTAATAAATATATATTTGTTTAAATATTTTATAAATAATAGTAAAAATATATTAGTGTATATGAATATATATTGGACAGAATGGGTTTGGACCCAGTCACAAATATTATTAATCGGTATTTAAACATATATGTAGATGTAGATATATAATATTTAATTTTTATTATGTGGTGGTGGTTACAAATACACAAACGCGGGGGAGGGACTCTATCATTTTGAAATGATGTGTGTGGGTGACAAATGTGTGTATGAATGGATTAATTAGTTGAAAAGAGAGAAACGAGATTTTTGTTTCACATTTAAAAAACTAGAAGTTTCCCGCAGAAATGAGATTTCACTTTCTTTTATGTACAATAAAAGCTATGATAAAAGTTTTCACACATCAACCAGATTTGGTTAATCAGCATTGGAAACAGGAAGTGAAATCAAAAAGAAACTTCTAGAACAAATGGAGGAGGCTATAAAAGTGAGTCACCCATAATGCATTTTGTCTTTGGCCCTACAGAGTTACAGCCGTGAACAGTAAAATCATAAATCCAAAATATTAAAAGTTTTAATATTTTTCTTATATAGTAGCGAATACAAAAGAAATGTCGGGGTAAGAGCATACCGTGTACGATTCAAACCCCTAATTCCAGCCGGCTGCAGCTGCCTCACCTAATAAAACCAAGATGCCTTGGAATAAAACATAATTTTCAACGTGGAACCAAGTTGAACCTCGTCAACCAACGGACATGAAGATTGGGATCCTTCGCATTGAATTACATGTTATTACTTGTGATGAACGGAACTCTTTAAAATAAATAAATCTGCTTCCACTAATTCCCCAGGGAAATTCAGGTAAAGAACTTTAAGTACTGATTTTTCCTTTCTTTTATGAGAAAGAAAATTTTACTGTTTATAATAAGTGAAGGTGACAATCTAAGTTAACTTAATGAAAGTTTTTTAAAGTCTTATTTAATTGCGGACATAAATAATATAATTATTGTCGGAGGTTACGTAAAATAAACTTTTCTTAGTATCGACCATCACTACTTGATTTATGTGTGATAAATCTATTGGAAAGAATGGATGGCGTATGTGTGCGTATTGAAATGACAGAGAAATAATTACATTTTATAATATTAAATATAGAAAGAAAAGTAGAGTGTTGAATTATTTTTTTATTTTTATTATTTATCTAAAAGATCAAAGAATAATAATTATCTTTAGAAGTCTTTAATAAAACTGATTTGATAATGAAACTCAAAACACATCTTATTGTGATATTTTCTTTGCAGATCCATTTATTTATTTTTTTGTGTGTTTAAAAAAAACTCTTAACCCCATTTGTAGCTACTCCTGGTTGTGACACCACCTGTCCATGAGACTGAAATAGCTGATGGTCAAAAACCTCTCTCACGTTACATAAGATAGTGTATTTATTGGTAATATATTCACTTCGCGTAATTCTTATATTTGTATAAGATTGGCGCTTGGAGTCCTTCGGATGACCATAAATACGCGTTGGGAATATATTACAGTTATGAGAACAAATCCAGAAGTTTTGAACAACAATATTTAAATCAAAACCATTAATTAAATATAAATACATTTTCACACATGTTTGCTATATCATAGGTATATTCGGTAGTGTACTCTATCTAATGAGAGGTATGGGTTTTGTTACAATATATATGTTTATAAAGAAATTATTGTATGTGTATGTAAAGAAATAATGTAATACAGTTGTTTTTTGATTGTTATAGGGAAGTTAATATACAGAAGAGTGTAGTTTTTTTTATTTATTAGAGTTTTAATAGTTGTAGATTTTAAACAAACAATAAATCCAATGATTAAAAAGCTGATTCTGAAATAAAGAGCAACTCATAAACAATACAAAATAAAATAAAAATAAATGATCAAACAATCTAAATGATCAGTGAAGTTTTAAATCAGGAAAATCCACATCTGACTTAGTAATCTTCTATTATTTACACAAGTTTGTTAAGATTTATTTTAAATTGTCTAACAAGAACTTGGGTTCAAACAATCTAATGAATAATCCAGATTTAATGATGGCTATAGTGCTATATAATTCATCCACATATTAAGCAGAATGATGGAAAATTTTTTGTGGTATACTGAGTTGCACATAAGGATTTTTATATTTATGACATGAAGTTCCTAGCCTAGACTTTTTTTCTAGTTACTGATCCATAGCTAGTTGAGTTAGGCATTCAAATATTGGTTAAAAAATTGGTATATTATTATACTTATCTATAGTAAAAAATTAAGGAAGAATAATATCAAATCCTTAACAAATCAGAAGGGGTTAGCTTGATGACTACCTTTTTTGCTTATTATTATACTATGGGCAGTTTTTCTTATTATTGTACTATGCAAATATCACATGATTTTCTTAACTTAGTCATATGCTTACAAGAACAGTTTTCCTCACACTATTCTAAACTCATTTATTAATAATCTAAGTAATCAGTCAATATCAAATTATTCAGGTTTAAAATAGATGACTCTATTGTAGTGAGAAGAGAATTGCTATTGGATTCATTATTATTGTTATTTTTTGGAAGACTCTTATAGTTATGATCTACCTTAAAGCAGCCTTGAAGAAAAAACCAGTAAATGTAAATTATTGTTTTACATTGAATCTATAAATTTTAAAAAAATATTTATCTCTAGAAAATTTATGTTACAGCAGTATTTATATCATTAAGACGATTAACATTTGTAATATGTTAATCTTCTTAATGATGTAAATAATTTCTCAAAAAAAGTGTTACAAGTCTTTAATATAAAAATATTAAATGGGAAATAAAATGTAAAAATAAAGAAAGATTATTTAAGTAAGCCATTATGGATTTGGGAAGATGATGTATTGTTTTCACAAATAGTGTTTCAGAGCTACAAGAAATACTACAACATTTATCATGTGGAAGCAAAAAAATAAAACTAAAGTTTAATTGTAAAATATTAAAATAGCATTAAATGTGTTTTTGAAAAGAAAAAAAAAAGAAGAAAAAGTGAAGATAGACACTAATGAATTAGAAGTAATAATCATAACTGCTCATTAATAATTGTTACAAATAGAGTTATAACAGATAAAATTAATAAAAGAATACAAATAATCATACACTTTATTCCTTGAGAGATCAGTGTGGTATTCGAGCACCCTCAGAAGTGAATGAATTGGACTTTGATATGACGATCTTTAGTTTTTAGGCTAAACCATACAGAACAATAAAATTAATTTTAAAATTAAACTTGGATGGAGTGATTTTTGATAAAAATAACAATTCTAAAATGAAGTATATCTATGTGCTTAAAAAGAAAGGTTACTTATGAACCTGAAGACTTGTTGCAACCTAAATTGAAAGTTTTTTTTTGTATAAATGTGCATGTGATTTTATTTAATCAAATTCTGTTTTTATTTGTGAAGATTCCATTTTATTTATTTATCTAAACAATTTGACCATAGTTTTGACTGGACAGTCTGCCTAGTATGTATAGAATATAATGACAGAAAAACAAAGGACAAGGAGGCATGATTTATTAGCAACCATAGAAATGTAATAAATAAAAGAGAAAACAGCATACAATCATATAAGAAATAGAATATTTAAATGGATTAATTTAAATAAAAATGCAAGCATAATTATAAATAAAGCAGCAACAACAATTAATTTAAGAGAGCTATGATTATGGTGAACTTCATTGAAAATGCATTCAGTAATAAATCACTTCAGTGCCCAGATGAACGAATTTATGCAAATTTGAATTATGTATCTAAACATCAAATCTTAATGGAAGATTAATACAGAGATTGGGGCTGAGAATGAAATATGTTGTGATTTAGAGAAGATATCTAAAGCAAAATTTATGTGAGTTAGAGCAAATAAGTACCATTTACATCATTGTGGGAATTAAAAATCTGAAATGGACTTTAACTAGACATGTTGTCAAAAAGATATTAAGGAATGGACAACTAGATCCTGCATTATGGGTAAATAAATTGATTGGAGTGATGTAGTATGTATTGAAGTACTGAGTAACCTCAGAAATATTACCATTAATCGAAAATGATGATGGTGATTTTTATTAATATTGGTAGTTTTATTTTTTATTATATTAATAACTTATTATCATTATTGATTAGTTTAAATTATTTCCATGGTTGAACTAATCCATCGTAATGGTTTTATTTCTCTTATTTTTTTATTTGTAATTTCTTTGCTTATCGTTTCTCTTTTCTATAGCTAAACTTTAAAGGTTTAAAGACGTTGCTGTATTTAAGAAGATTAATAGTGGGAAATTTTAAATTTATTAAAATCAAATGGTGCAAAGTTTGTATTTCTAAGTAAAATATATCATTTGTTTTCTGGCACTGTAATCCAAGCATAACAATTGAAAGGAACTAAATAGTTGCCGCAGAGCTGTTGTTTAAAGCAGACGCCCGGCGCCTAGCTTCATTATTAGGCAACCAACAGCAGAAGAAGAGGGGGCGTGAGCAACCTTGATTAACACAAATCACTCAAAATTCCTTTACAGTTTTTTTTTTTTGCCAAACGAAATTTGTAATAAATGATACATACAGAGAAATAAAAATAAAAGATTAGTAGCTGATTTTTTTTTACCCAAATGAAAGCATATATTTGGATTAAGGAAAGAGCATTTGTTCATATGTAGATAGACTGATTACTGACTCAGCTGCTACAGGTCGTCAGGTGTGAACATTTATGCATTGCTTTTCAAATTTGGATTGATGTGTGCTAAGGCTCCATTTAGACCCAAGTGATGGACTTGCAACAGTATTACTGAGCATGCTCACTTCATCTTGAGAAGTTAAGAGGCGCCAACTTGTAATAATTGTTGGCAAGATTTAAAAGAGAGATGATGTTCGTCAAAGATGCATTTCTCTCCCAGTGACAAGAGCAACGAAAGCGGATGTCCCAATGAAGCTGCCTCTTCTGAGACAGCTGATTTATTGAGAAAAAGAGCATCCGCAGTTGAATGGAAGCTCCTAGAATGGGTATTTATTTACATTTTCTTTTACTAGCTTTTCCATTTGATGTCCCGTGATTCTTTGTTTACATTGCATATTAAGTGTCTTTATAGATCTCGTAAAACAGTTGAGAATTAAATGGAGTTTTTATATATACAATGCATTTATAACCACATGCAGTGGCTATTTATATGAGTGCTTTTATATATTTTTATTGTCATAGCTTATTAGGTTTTTGAAGTGATAATATTGTGTGTGTGTGTGTATGTTTGTGCGTGCAACAATATTTTAATCATATTTTGCTTATATAAACAAACATGAAATAGATCGTTTCACTAGTTGTACTTTTCATTATTCTGTGAATATATAATTTTATTTTAAAATATTATTCGACAGAGGGACAACCGATATTTCGTCTGGAATCTGATCAGCTGATCCGAGAGTAAAATATATTTTAGATATTCATCACAAAATATTCAAGTCATATAAAACAAATATATATACAAATCCATGTCTTTATAATCAGTAAATGACATAATATTTGAATGTAAAAGAGGATGAAACCACTGTTTGAATTTATTTATAATGACAGGGTTTGTTAATGGATATTTATTGTTTGAAATTATATTTTTGTTAGAAGTGTCTTGCTTTTGTCAGTATTGATGTACATTTATTTAAATTAAATTGGCGACTCATAATTTAGTCTTTCTAATAAAAATCTACCATTATGCATATTTTTGTATGGTATATATATATCTCTTGCGGTTAGAATTAAAATATGTTTGCAGATATATGAATACATTGTATTTATATGCCAAGGATTAAAATTTTTTTGGAATTTGCAATTTAAAAATTAATATATATAAGTTTCCAAATCTAAGTTGTTGTTTTTTATCAGAGAGTTGGTGAATCATCCGATTATTGATTGGCAAAGAAGTAAAAAAACAAAAATCTTCATCAATCGGCAGTCGTTAAAAGTTTTATTTTTAAAATCTATCTTTTTATATTAACTGTTTGGTCTTATGGTCTGGGCATTTCTATTAAATGACCAGGTCTGTGATCCATAAGTAATATCTTTTCCTTCACTGTTTTTCTGTGGAGGGATATTGGAAAAATCATTACCCGCACCTGCCTAATTAAGGAATGTTCGTATTTTACTATTATTAATCCTAAGCATAATAAAAGACTCTAAATTTAATCTAACTTTTTCATTTATAACTTTCCTTTATTCTGTAAACCTTTTTATCTCACCATGCAGATTTTTCTAGTTTTTTTTAAAACAAAGTCTGAGGTTCAAATTAGGACTAATTGTGTATCTATTATCATCCCTTCCTGACACGCCTAGTCCAGCACTATTTCAACTTATTTTTTTTTTATAGTAACATTAAGGACATTGGTTTGTTCATCCTTGCATTTTTTAAATCCCTTATTGTTAATCTTAATCTCCTTGCATCTTTATATTGGTGTATACTTGGTGCATTGCTTTTATATTAAATGACCAGGTCTTTAACCCGTAGGTAATTACTATTAAGATACACATTAATTAAAAATCTTTTTAAGTACATGAACGTATTTTTATTTAATGTTTATTTTTATTTAATGTTTAGTTAACTGCATTGAAACACTTATTCTATAATTAATTTTATTCATTAAGTTTTTATATATATTAATAATTTGACTATGATATTTATTGTTATAATCTTGTTAGTTTCAAAAACAGGTTTATTTAACTATGTTTACAATAAAGAAAAAATTATAAAATAACATTAAATTTGGCAATACATTTATAAACCATTAAATTACTTAATGTCCAATATTAATAAGATTCCATGTGGAATTTGCTATTAGGTGAGGAGCTAACTTCAAATCTCTTTCTTTGATATCTTTTAATTTTTGTAAAAAAATTAATGTTGGATCAGGTATAACAGACTTGAAGATTATGAAGCACCTGACAAACCATAGACAGAAAGTGATGAAAGTTGCACTTCTTATAATTGCAAAATCCCCATAAGCAAAACCTTTTATGAGTGTGTTGATAATTGGATGTTTTGGTGTATAAATTTTATTAATCAATATTCTACAGCCCTGAAGAGAGGAACAATTGTTGAAAATGTGAAATATGGTATCATCCTCCCTATGGCAGAGTGAGCAAACAGGGTCCAAAGATGAAAAACCTCTATACATCACAAGAAAGTGGCTTGTTTTAATTCATTATTATCAATTTTAATTTTTTCATTTTCTGAAAAGTCATTACATTATTGTTTGTCTTTTTAATATTTATTTTCAGTCCTATATTAAAATGCTTTCATCCAATAACTCTTGTAATATTTGCAAAAGTAAAAACACCATCTGGAAAATGTAGATGATTTAGTTATTTCACCCCCCTCCCCATTTTAATTCACAAAATAATTCCTTAATATTTTTTTAAATTTTTCCAAAAATTTTTCTATATGTCTTTTCATAATTACAAATTCAATGCAAAATGACAATTAAAACTCCTTTTTGCAATTTTTCTTAATAAATATTTGAATATGATCTATTGTGCTTTAATGAAAAAAGGGAAAACGGTCTTTTTAATAAATACTGACTACAGGGGAAAGTCCTCTTTAACAGTTTTATATAGAGAAACACTGAAGAGGCTATATTAATGACGTTTGCCAACTACGCAATTGCTGAATGAACTTGCATGTGTTTCCATAACTATTTTATCCTCAGCTAAGAATAAAGTTAGGTTGATTAGCTGAGTTGCCTATGGATGAATTATGTTCAACTTTTTTTAATTTTATGTCTGTTGTATTTGATCTGGATTTGAACCCTAGATAATAGGTATGACAAGTTGATCTATGGTGCTATTATCACTTTTAGTTTAAGCTTTTTTTGCTGTGCTAAGTTCAAATTCTTTATAGATAATTTGAATGATTTGAGATATTGACAAAAAAAAAACAAAAAAAATTATTCTAATTTTCAATATCTGTTATAGATGAAAATTGCCAATTTGGATTGGATTTTCTTGTCATTGACTTTTAAGTTTTTTTTTTTAAAAAAAAGTGGATTGTGGATGTGTAAGCAAAACAAAAGAAAAATCTGACTTATTCTTTAATAATAATGGTTTTTATATTATTAGTGACTTTAGTAAAAGGGAATATACCATATTGCTTTCTCTGCTTGACTGAATAATAAAATGAAAGAGGAGTATATATAGGAATTTAAAGACACATTTAATAACTAATAAGAAGTCTTAAGAGTGATTGATTTATAAATCTGCAAAGTAAATACAATCAACTAATCTTTATGGTCATTTAAAATCTTTTTGTTTTTTTATGCATTGAAATGTAATATATATATCTGAAATTGTTATTATTAAATTTGTGGAATGCTATCTTTTATATGTTAATGATAACATTTTGAATAAATGTAAGAAGAATTTTGATTATGTTTTGAATAATGATTCAGAATTCTTATGGCCGCTTATAAAGATCTATCCAATATATCTACTGATTTAGATTTTGACAAAGATATCAAGCTTAGTGGTATTAAAACTTTTATTTATAAACTTAAAACTGGAATGATTTTAGGTTCTCATGAGATACCTAAGAAATTTTAAAACATAATGGTGATAAAACTTGGCAAAAATTTTTAACAGTGCTTCCATAATTCAAAAATAATGGAGGTAGTAAAGTCTGCAGTAATTATTATAGAATGTGTTCACTATAGTAAAAGTATTTTCAAGGATTTTGTAGAATAGCTTGCCTACAATATGGTTGACAGGGATTCACTTTGATTTCACTGAATCAAGTAGTAATATATATTTAGTTTTTGTTGCCATAAAACTGCAAGAAAATATCATGAATAAAAGTATTATTTGTATATTGCTTTTATTGATTTGATTAAAGCATTTGATGTAATTATTCAAAATGATTTATGGCACTGTTTGAAATTGGCTGGTGGAAAATTTGAAGCATTTGAAATAAAAAATACTATTATGTAAAAAATGTCACCAGGAGAACATTCTTTGAGCACTTTATAATAAAACTTTAAAGAATTTTATTATTTCAATTTCCCTACTTTTATGAGCTTTGATTCATGTAAACATGAATAACATTCACTAACCATATTTATATGCATGTATATATTTATATTTCAAATACGTTGACAACTTATTTAATGAAATTTCTTTCCTTTGATAGCCTTTTTAAAATGCTTTTATTTAAGTTAGAAACTCTATTTATTTGCCTGAAGATATGTGATGATGGTATATTAGATGTGATAATATATTGGACTATTTCCATCATCTATCAGTAAATGTTGAATGCATAGAAAATTTTAAACTTTATTTAAACTTTTCAAATATAAACAACTTGTCAGTAAAACATACACAATAGACAACACTATTTGCAATAGTATTATTCCCCCTCTTCTTAGGGTGTCGCTGGCCTGACCAGTGTCAGTATTCACATAGGAGTTGAACTCGCACCTTTAGATTCTTGATTGTTGAATTTAAGACAAATACTCTAACCAACTGAGCTATCCTGTCAAAGGCAACAGATAATAGAAATTTTATATATTTATATATGAGGATTAGTTCAAATCCTCCTGTCCATTTTTTTTTTCAAGAGCAAGATTAATTCAAGGCTTTTTTTTTTAATTTTTTTTTTCTAAGAGCAAGGGTAATTAGAGGCTTTTATATATTGGGTATTGCCACACTAGGTTGACTTATAGGATTATTTGCCATTATCATATGAGAAGCTCTCTTGAATTTTCTTCTTTGCATCTTTTCCTCCCTGTCAAATGTTTTTGTATTTTCCCAATTAAACATATGGTTATTGGAAATTTGAATTTAATGTTTAACATTTTCTATCAAATAGATTACATTCAAATTTTGTACAAGTCTTAAAAATCAATGCCATTGTAATATGACAATGAAATGTTTTAAAGTTATCAATAATCCAAGGCTGTTGGCAGACCAAATTTCAAATGTGTTGATATGGTTCAATAAGTAAGTTTTCAGTGATGTGCACAAAAGAGTTGTATATTTAATAAAAAAAAACTAAAAATGAAAAACTTTTATAGTAAATTCAAATAGAAATAAAAACAAATTATACTTTCTCTTCTTTGTAAAAGTTGCTTTAAATTTTAATTTTGCTTGATTATAAAATGCTTTTTTTAAAAAGAAAATAATATGGGAATTGATTTTTTTTTTTATAAAATAAACTTTATGAACTGTATTAACGAATAAATTTAAGTTACATAACATTTAATAAACTACATATGAAAACTTAGGTAAAACAAGTGGAGCTTCAAAGCATCTAAAGAATGATTTGAAGAAAGTAATGTCTTATTGTAGGTGAATGTGTTCTTCTTATACAATTTATGCTCTTTATATATAACTGCATTGAAGGATATGCCCGCTTTGAATACTAATAATCATTGTTCATTAATGCTGAGAAATTGTACAATTCAGAAAAATATTATATTGCCAAATTTTGTTTAGAGTTTTTGTAGGTAAAAATTTGAGAGCATTTAAAACATATTAAAATATTTTTTTAAGGACATTGTATTTCTTGTTATGAAGTATGATAGAATAGAGTCATCAGTTTTTAATGTGTAATTATCTTTCAATTTCTTTATTTTAATTAAAATTGGAATAATTCTAAAAAGATTCTAATATTAAAAAGTTAAAAATAATAAATATATAATATTTTATAATAAATGATTTTATTTATTATGCACTTAAAAGTCAAAAATAATTGTTTTCTTCAACCACAATTGGGGGTTTATATTTAACTTGAAATAAAAGCATGGGTTATCTAGAAATTAATTAATTCAGTTCTAGTTTTTATAACAAATGATTTCTGGTCATCCCAAGTTTTATTTCAAGTTAAATATAAAAACTCCAATTGACATTTTTAGATTTGTTAGAATACAACAAATCAGAAACACTGAAGTTAAGAAGCAAATTAATTTCATTAAAACTAAACAGTCATAAATGTAATTCAAATAATTAGAATGATCTAAAAAATATGATAGTTGTTTAATGACTAGGTAAAATTAAAATATTTTAAAACCATATTTAGAAAAAAGTACAGAGGAGAAATTTATATGTTGCCATTGTTTAGCAAAAAATGTTTTTAGTATGAAAAATCCATAAAACAAACAAATAAACATTTTAGTTATACAAATAAATTTTTACTTTCAATATCTGAGCATGTCTAATTTTTATATTACTCAAGATTTCAAGTTACCCACATTTAAACAAGTAATTGAATGCCTCATCATTTAGAAGGATATATGATGTTTGAATGCCCGAAAGTTTTAAATTGGAGTTTTGATCTATTTGGCTTTTGAATACATCATTGTCACCACTCTAAATTATGCAGGGCAAAATTATTGTGTTTGCAAGACATTATTTCTCTCTGCCAAAAAGTTATTGATGAAATTAATATTTCAGTAATATTTCATAACAATGTTTCTACATTTTTTTGAAAAGAATTTAAATAATTTTTTCCAAAAGCAAAACAATCATGTGGATAATATTTTATTATACATTTTATGAAGGCTATGAATATGAGGCATGGATCCTCGAAAACGTTAAGCCAATAAACTTTAATACTAATTTATATCTTCTCTAATTAACAATTATATGTTTTACATAATGTGAATATTGTTATTTTGGCAATTTTTAAAAATTACAAAAAGAGTTTACATTTAACATTTTTTTATAATCTTTCTCTTATTTATTACATAAACTCTGATTAATTTGATAGATTTTAAATTTTATTAAAAGAAATATTTAAACAACAATTTTGTAATTTATTTATTTTTTTCTATTTAGTATTACAAACAACTATAGTAATAGAATAATTATCATGTGATATTTGGAATAGAAGTGACAAAATAGAACTTCAATCTTGGGCCCTTTAGATCTTGAGTTCATAACTTCATCACTTTTCTAACATTTTAAATTTGTTTTTGATTTTTTTGTAAATTAATAATATTAGTTATGAAATGATTCTATCTCTAAAATATTTTTATAGTTCAAATTTTATAATATATATTTAAAAAAAAAACTACAATTTTTTTATAACAGCAATGTGTACAATGTTATGTGTATGAACACATGTATGTGAACATTAGAGCAGCCACTAAATAATGGCACATTCAAAAATACAGTGTATATTGAACAAGATTAGCCATTGCATTGATATAATTGGATGAAATTATTATGATAGTTATTTAAGAGTTGAGAATAATGAGCATTGTTTTAACTTAGAAAGAGATTTCTACATACTTTACAATCAAACACATTGTGATGTTAAAACTTTTTGGGTGTGTTTAAATTAAAAAAAAACCAAAACAACAACAAATCTTTTTATTAAATTCTGTCAAAGAAGTAACAGTAATTTTGAGCCAAAATTAACAAATTTGCAAAAAAAAAACTATTTTAATACAATATATATATATATAGAATTAAATATTTTCATTAATTGTTATAATAAAGAATAGAAATGAGATTATACCCATGCAAGCAGTGATAACTTTTAGCTTTTGATGTTGCTAAGAAACTCAATTACTACTAATTGATATTCCTGGGGCTAAACAAATTTTCTCAATAACCTATAATAGCTTTTTTGTTGGAGTTTTTTGCTGAAGTAAAAGAAGATTAGATTAACAAAAAGTTAATTATTTTCATCCAATTATAAATACATATATTGATTGTGTGTTGCACAGGAGTTTATAAAGACTTTGAGCATCAGAAGTGTCCAAGCTTGGCTACTGTCTCTTAGCTTTGAGCTTCAAACTCTATCACTCTACTACTGTATCAAACCACATGGGACTTTTATTAATTTAATATTACAAATTTACATTGTTCTCCTTCAAAGTTTGTTATTGAATTGTGAGCTAACATTTAATATGAAATTTTCTGAACCAATCTTTTGCAGTCAATAATTTGCCATGTGACTAGAGATTTTGTAACATATGAATATCCACCCAGAAATGATAATCTGACATTTGATTATGAGTTTTCTAACTTGGAAGCTTAAAGGTATTGCATTCAGTCATATTATATATATATATATAATTACTGAACAAATGATGACATATGTAAGAGATTATGATCTGTGTTAGTTAATGAGTGCTGGTTCAGCATGAAATGTGCATATTGGGGATAATTATTCTCTTTCATATATTTTTGTATTTATGTTTCAGGAATATGTGAAAGAATAGAACTTTGAAATATATCTACATCTATATGAAGATAAGTTTAAGTATGTCAAAATCTGTATATTAATATTAAATTATAGCACATGTATAGTTTCACCTACTTGAAAAATTAAGTGGCTGTTTAGAAATGGATGATTGCAATATGATAGAGCTAAGATGAAAGATGCACTGATAAAAAAAAACTTGTATATATTTATATGCTGTTGAGATCATCAATGTCTTAATATTTATATTTCACAATGAATGTGATAATTTATATCATATTAAAATGGAACAAAAGTATGACCATGTAAAGATTGTATATATAAGAAACAGATAAATGCATTTTAATATCTTTGTTACCACTTAAATTTTCTAGATTTGCTGCATATTTGTCTAAAGTTTATTAAATTGTGAGCTATTTATTCATTGTAAAATTTTCTAGATTAATCTTTCACTATATATGACAAAATTAAATTGTGTATTAAGTTGAATTCAAATACTAGTTTTCTTTTTCACTATTTGTAAATCAAATCTGTCTTTATGAAAAATAATGCTGATTAAATTCAACATCATCATCAGTGTCAACCATTATCACTCCACTGAAGGATGAAGATCTCTCCACATTTACTCTATCTTTTCCATTCTCGAGCCTTCTTCCCTCATTATTTCTGCATACTTCCTTATTTCATTTCTCTATCTCACATGTGGTTTCTTTTTGAGTCTTTTATAATATTTTAGAATCCATTTCAAGATTTCAATTGCCCATCTATTATTATCTCTTCTAGAAATATGCCCAGTCCAACTCCAATTCTTAATTCTTTTAATGATATCAGTAACATCTGTTTGTTCTTTTACCCATGCATTTCAGTTTCAATCTCTTCCTCTTACTGCTATCATGCATGTTTTCACATTTCTTTGAGTGGTCTGAAGTTTCTGCATTGCAGTTCTGTTAAGTATCCAAGTCTCAGATCCATAAGTAAGAACTGGTAAAACACATTTATTAAAAAACTTTTTTTTCAAACACATAGGCATATTTCCTTTTAATGTTAAGTTATTTCTACCAAAATCATTTCAACCAAGTTTAATTCTATGGTTAATTTCATCCATTATATTTCCGTCTGTAGTAATAATCTGACTATGATATTTGTAGTTGTTAACTTCTTTCAATTCAGCATTATCAATCTTTATTTTTATCTTTTGAGAAAATCCATTGAACATTACTTTAGTCTTTTTAATGTTTACCTTTAGTCCTACTTTCATTTGATAACTCTTGCAATATTTATTGAAGTTCCAAAACATTATTTGCAAAAACAACTACATCATCTATAAAATCTAAATGACATAAATAATCTCCATTTACTTTTATTCATTTAGCTTCCCATTTTAATCCACAAAATACTTCTTGCAGCACTACTGTAAAAAAGTTTTGGATATATGGAGTCATCCTTACAATCTTTTCAATGTTAGTATCATTATGAAATGTAATTGTTGCTGTTGTATTTTTTAAATATTCTTCAGAATATGACAATATCCTGGATCTATACCTTGATGATCCAGGGCTATATTCACTGAAGAAACGCTTATAGAATGAAATGCCTTTTCATAATCTACATATTCAAAGTATAATGACACTTCATATTGATTGTCCTTTATATAATTTTCTGTTAATACTTCGATATGATCCACTGTACTAAAACCACTTTTAAATCCAGTTTGTTGCTGGAAAAGTTTTTGCTTCTTGGTGGCCTATTTAAAATATTGGTTTTGATAAAGACTAAAATTTTTTTTAAATAGATAATCAGTAAATATCTGTAAATAAATATTATAGTGTATTGTTTTTTAAAAATTTATTATTAATATTTTGGCTGTTTAAAAGTAAAACAATTTAATGCCCTCCAAATAAAATAAATTTTTGTTGCTGATAATTTCTAGTAAGGCACTGGAATTTTACCCTCGATATTATAAGATAAATTTATATATATTGTAATGAAATGGGTTCTGGCCTTGCATAACAGTAGGCTTGATAGGCCAACAGAATGGATGAGAAAGCATATCTAAGATTCCTAAATTTCTAGATTCATATCCACCCCGATCTCATTTCAAGGAGATGACATATTAGCATACGAACATACATCAAATATCTCCATATATGCTGATCTCTTTTCTCCATCCCTAAATTCCATTTATCCTAGAATTAGAGCTTAGAGAGAATACATATAATATTCCACTTCAGGAAATATTTATATTACTGTATTTATTGTGCGAGCATGTGATAAATGAATAAAGAAAAATGCAAACATCATCTTTAATTTATAATTATATTTTTGATAGATTTATTCATAATTATTACAATTTACTCAGTGAGATATAACAAAAGTAATTAATTTATTTAGATATCTATGACTATTCTTTGATCAGTATGGTTGATGTTTGTTAATCCAATCCCTCTTTTCCCTCAAAGAGAATTCAATATCAATACTAAAAATAAATTTTAAAATTTGTTATAATTTATATATCTATATACTTGCTTTAATAATTTAGACTTTATTAAAATCATAATTCTTTGTCTTCAGCATATTTCCAGATTGATTCATATTAGATAACATTCTAGTGGTCTAGGATCCTCCCTTACTATTGGGATTTATTTCTATAATGATAGAAAAGACCATTCACACTAATAGTTTTTAATCATATATACTGAAAAACAAGTAAATGACAAAGTGAATAGTATCACCAAATACAAATAACAGTGTAACTGTACAATTGTTGGTATTTAATGTTGGAAAATATAATCTTATATAGAACCCTGGTAGTGGTCAAATTTATCTGCAGGCAAGTTCATAATTGATTCTATATTTTATTTCAATTTAGAATTTAAGATATTTCCCTCTTTCCAGTATATCAAGAATTTATTCCACCAGCAACCTAGAAATAAAAAACATAGATACATAGAATTAAGCACATAATTTCAATCTAAGATAAATCAAGAGTCCATAAAGGAAAATGTAAAAGGATTAGGTTTGTCCTTATTTCTACAGTTCATGATCCAATTAGTTGGGTTTGAATGTTTTGGAACGTGCATATTGGTGAGTCGTATTTCTCTCTTCTGTATAGCATGCCTTGAATTGTTAAGTTTACATCTTCCTATCCAAGTAATAAAGTTGGTCAGCATAGATGAGTAGATGTTATTTTGAGTTGAATTTGGTTTTGGCAATTATAGGTCCAAGAGTTACAAATCTCTTCTCCCATGAGGTAACTTTACACTTAGCAGCACATGGTTATATGTGTTTCTGTATACATAGTTGATCAGAATCATTGAGTTTGTTGAATAGCTGAATATTGGCTCTTGGGAATCTCAAGTTAAGATTGGTATAACTCTCCAGCTAAAGATTGGAAATATTATTGAAGTATCAAATAAATTTAAAGTTATTTCTGAAATTTATAATTTAAAATCCCTTGTTTTGTTGAAATTAAATCCGTTCTCTTTTATTTTAGCTCTTATCCATCTTCAATGAGATATTCTCGTTTAATGTTTTACTTTGATGGCTGCAGACTTTTCTCTTCTAATGACAAGTTCAATAGTGGTTTACAAAGTATACATGTTAATTAGTCAATAAGAGTTTTTGATCTGATTTTTGAAAAGGAAAGCCATTTGTGTATTATATATTGCTCATCACCAAAATGAGTTTGTTCTTTTTAAATGTTGAATCAGCTTTTTTAAGATATCGAGTTTGATGTCATGTATGGACTTGATTATTTACATCATGTGTTGTGATTTATGTATATGTATAATGGATTAATAATAATAAAAATTAATTAATTTTCTTACTTTATATTTTTGTGATTTTATTGCTAGAGTTTAAATTTGATCATCTTTTTTCTTATATTGTTGTAATATGTATATATTCAACAATAGTTCATAAAAGGTTATAAAAAAAAGGTAAGTAGAAATACTTAAATTTTACAGTTTAGTTTAGATTATGGATTTTGTCACATGTTTATTTTTTTTAATTATATAAACAATTAAGTATTTTCTCATCTATAATGCTTGTGAACATTTTTATCTTTTGGGAATATGTTTTATTTGGGTTACACTCTCTTTATACATATAACTTACATTATATTATATGTAGGGAATGTTGTTATTGTGGAATTAATGTTCAAGTAGACAAGAGTGTTTAATGGTTCTTGGTGGGATGTAAGATCACATTTTGTATAATATATTGTAAAGATCAAAGCATACAATTGTCTGTTGAATTTATGCTGTCTTTCAAGTTGTATAACAATTATGGTTTGTAATTATTGTTTCTGACTTATAAGTGATAATGTCAGAATGCATTATTAATAACATTAATGCCACATGTCTAGTGTGGAGTAGTTTATGCTTTAAAAAGAATGGCTAATTTAGAAACGTAACAAAGCAAATTAATGTTACACTATTTAAATGATTATAATAAAGTGTGGCCAGTAACATTGGGACTAATTATTTGAAAATTCTTTTAATTTATCATCAATAATATTGGTTTCCAGGGCTCCTGTGTTGCCATAATATCAGCTTAAAAAATTACTATGAGATTTTTAAGATTAAAATAAAAACAATAAGTGAAAGAAAGAAAAAAAGAAAGGGAAATAATGTACAAACTATTAAAATACTTTTGTTGTTTGTACTTTAATCTACTGCCTCCATTAAAAATAAACAAAAGTTAAAATCAATTTTGAAAACAATTGTTTTAAAGAAAAAATGTTTATGAGGTAAGTTGATGCTGCGTGTATTAGCATCATAAGATTATGATAGCTTTGAATCTGTGCTAAGTTAGTTTAAAATTTCAAATTATTAATAAAAGAGTTCATCTGAAAATAAAATGAAGAAAATGAGTCATATTGTGAAATACTTGAGAAAACAATATCTAAACAATGAGTTGTTTGGGATTATATTAATATTTGAGCACCAAAGTTGTTAAATTTAATATTTCCATTCAATTAGGATTTGAACACAGATTTTCAAGCTTCCTTCAGCTATCCATTCCATCTCATATAACTGATACACCTGACCACATACATACATGTGAAAAAGATAAATGATCTTCAATATACATATTTTGTGCTTATCTCCAATATAATTCGTGCTGTTTTAAATTGAAGGGAGCTTGAAGTTGTGCTCAAATCCCCTCTCATTACATCTAAAAGTTCAGTATAAACATTATACTTGTTTTCAAATATTAATTCCATTCAGTTAAGATTTTTCTTTCTTTCTTCAACTCGAAATTGATTCAGGCCAGTGCTCTCATTATCTGGATTAAATCTATACTTATCAGAGTACTAATTACTATCAATTTGTGATATTTGCTTACATGAATTATTGAATGTCACCTCTCTCTATTTAAACAAATTATTATAATTACAGAAAAATGATATCCACATGTTAAATCATCCACTAATTCAGGGATTAGTGAGGATTCATTATATTTTTAATTATCATTAAATATTTATTTTTTTATACCCAATTTGTCAGTCAACAGTGAATATACTGCATCTATTTGTTCAAGTTAATATTTGCATCTATTTGTTCAAGTCAATAGCATATTTAGGTTTTTAGATAATATAGATAGATACACATTAATTAATAGAAAATTTTGAGATTTTTTCATATATAATTATTTTGGGAAATTTAAATATTTAATATATAAACGAACTGCTTTGAATTATTAATTTTTAGAATAAAACCTGCTATCAAGCAGTGTGTGCTGCAGCACCATTAACACCTTCCATGATATATTATTGATTAAAGCTGTTTAACTGTATTATTTTATCTTCAAGCAATTAAAATATTAAATTCCTTGAAAATACATGTTTCTTTGAGATACATTTATTTACAGCCTATTTTAGTTGAAATATTATAAACTATTGACTTATAGAAGTTTTTATTGGCTACTATAGATTATTGTTAAATGAAGTTTTCTTCCAGTCATTTATATTGGTTTCTTATTCTGGTCTACATAAGGAAATCAATTTTTAATAAGCAATGTTTTTGTATTATTGTACACATTAACGATCACACACAAAGGTATATATATATCATGCAAATATAATATTACTTTATTTTTTATATGAATATAATTGAGTAGATGGAATAAATTACAAATGCATTCATCTTCATGCAAAATGTGTATGGTCGAAAGCCTTGTTGTACAATGATACTAGCATGCATTCAATCTGGTTTTGAATTCAGATTAAGTAAACTTAACATTTTTTCAACAGACATTCTTTTTATTTCAAATAACAGTCCTATAGTCAACTCTACTTAATTATTCGATATTTTTAGATAGAGATTAAAGTAAGGATGAAAATAAAAATATAAAAGAAAAAATTTGCAATTTTGACATGTCAAAAGAAATACTGTAATCTAATATTCAGTCATTTTTACATCAATGTATAAATCCAAAGATATGATTTGCAAAATGAGATACAAGATCTGAAATTAAAGGGTACAACTTTTCTTTATCTATTTTTTAACGTTACATACGCTATGCAAAATGTTTATTAATCAAGTACATAATAAATTTAAATTATTTTTTTCTTCAAAGCAATATTTACTAATGAATAATGTTTGTTTAATAAATTATATTTAAATTATGTAAATAAATTATTTTAATTTTATTCTATTAATATTGTCTAAATTAATTTTTTTTCTTTTTTCAATCGTCTTTTTTAAGCAACAAAGTACAAAAATTTGAAAACCAGGTACTCTTTCACAAACCTGGGAGGTTAATTGTAAGTAAAGGGGATTTGAACTCAATATTTTCAAGCACCCTTCAACTATTCACACTTTCTCATACAACTGATACACATGACAACACACACACATAGAAAAGATAAATAATCAGCAATATACGTATTTCATGCTAAACCAGCACTCATCAGTTGGTCCAGATTATTATCTTCCACATATATATATAATCAGTGCTCCAGCACTCATTAGTTGGTCCAGATTATCATCTTTCATTATATAATCAGTGTTCTAGCACTGATTATATATATATATGTGGGAGATGATAATCTGGATCAACTGATGAGTGCTGGTTTAGCATGAAATACGTATATTGGTGATTATTTATCTTTTCTATGTGTGTGTAGTCATGTGTATATAGATAGTGTGGATAGTTGAAGGGTGCTTGAAAATCTGAGTTCAAATCCCCTTTACTTGCAACAAAGTACAGTAGTTTTTAAATATTTCTTTTTATTCATATGATTATTTGAATGATTTTATTCAATTCTGTAATATTTTCTAATCCAAAAAAGGATAAAAAGGCAAGGATTTCGAAATATCTAATATTAAAGTTTTTTTTTAAAAAAATAAATTATAAAATCTATATTTTTGAATAACTTCGTATGTTTTTTTTTGAGCTTGAAAATTCATAATCACATAAATATAACATTCAACTATTTTTCAACAGTGAAATTTGTGTATATTGAATGATGATATGAATAAAAGTTCCTCTTATCGGAAATATATACATACATAAACTATTTTTTTAATTTCATGATTTTCCATTATCTATACAAACAGCCTTGCATGGTATAATGCAGCGCTATAGTTGCAGCTCCTGGAGCCAAGATCCAGTTGCGACTGTTACTTCTGGTTCTCAATAAATCATTTGCCAATTTTTTTTTTTTTTACACACTCAAATGTGTACAGATAACAATCAATTGTAGCATCCACAATAAGAAAACATTAAGATAATTTGTTAGAATATATCACAGAATTAGCTCATTTGTTAAAATAAACTCTCATACAAGGATATATAAAATCAGGATTAGTAAGTAAAAAGTTGCTGATATTTTGTGAATACAGAAATGTATACAAAATAAAATATTTAATTAAAAAAATAGACTTTAGTTACAAATGATTATTATAATAAATTACTTGTAAGAATATTCATTATTAAAGAAATAATCAAATTAAAAAATCTAATTGAAAAAATTTATAAATACAGTACTGATAATACACGTCAATAAAATCAAGGCACAATTCTTACATGAATGAGTTTTTTTTTAAAAAAAGTATATATGTTTATGTTTGAGTATGTACATCTATATATTTAGATTCATTATTTTTGCATTCAATATACTAAAGATAAAATATTTCAGATATTTAAATCTTTAAACTTTTTCTCTTTAGTATAACATTATTCTCGAAGTCTTTTTTATGTTTATGTATGCTACGATCAAGCTTAGTTTCTGCCTTTATTCAGTTTCTTCTGAACTATTTTTGTTGAAAAATAAATCATATATTTACACCACAGACTTTCACACCACCCACCTCTCTCCACTCTATCTAATAACACTGATACACCTAAACACATATATGCTGAAAAGATATAAGTGTTTAGGTGTATCAGTGTTATTAGATAGAGTGGAGAGAGGTGGGTGGTGTGAAAGTCTGTGCTCATATACCCTATATTACATATATATAGCCACAGGTATATAACAAGCCTGTGTTTCAGTTATTATATTTACACCAGGAAAATATATATAGACGAATCTGAAATTCATTTTTTGATTTACGAAATTCTTCAATGTATATAAAGTTGGGGGTTATATGTGTTTTAAATTCGATTAAGTCGAATTCATTAAAAATAATTATTTCTACTAATTCCATGTATTGATTGTCTGTTCTAAGCCGGTCTATTAGTTGAGATGTGAGGGGAAGGAAAAACATTGATTTTATAAACGTCTAGATCATTATACCTTGGTGATAAATTGCTAAGCTTACTTAGAATGTGTCACATGATTAAAGATTAAAATTGTCTCGTTGATGAGATGTTTTGACTAGGGCTTTCTTATTTGATTCTCACAGATCAGAAACATGTGTTTGTCCTGAGTTTTATTTTACTTTTAACATTTTTTTTTTTCTGAATGTCGGTGAAAGGTGATATACCTTTAAAATAAAATGATCCAATACATTTTTGCAATTTTGAAGTTTTAACTCTCATTTAACTAGCTAAAGAATGCATTGTCTCATGCGACAGTAAAATTAATATGGCAAAAAAGATTACATCAACAACTTTGTTATTAAGGGAAATAAATTTTTAGTTTTTTTTATATGAACGATGAATCGTATGAAGGAAATAAAACAATGTAACGATTTATTTATACATATGTATATGATGTGAAATAGATTCTTTTGGTACTATGTTTAAGACTTGAGATTTGAATTTGAGACACAGAAATCTTAAAAAATTCCAATTAGGCTTTTTTTTTTCGGGAAGCTGACATTAGTTGTTGCAGCTAACCACTGTAATAGTGAGTATTCTTAGCTAGAAGGTGGCAAAACTGTTCAAATCCAAATACTATATACCCTTAATAATTAACAAGCCTGATGAATAATTCTTCTTTCTTTCTCTATGAGGAGGAGTATTAGAAAGGTTTTTAAAATCTTATAATGGACTATTCAAAGGCTATTTTACATACCCATGTATGATGTGGCTTTAGATTTTTTAATTATATATGAAGACAGAGCATTATTCACGTCATGATGTGTTACAAATGAATTTAATTGTTCTAAATGATATTTTTATTTTCAATAGATAGGTATTGATTTACTGAACAATATTGCTACTAAAACCACTTTTAAATCCAGCTTGTTCTCTTGGTTGGTGGAAATCCAGTGTTTTCTGTAGACGAGTTGTAATTATCTTAGTAAAAGTGTTTTCTGTAGACGAGTTGTAATTATCTTAGTAAATTTTTACTAAGATAATTACAACTCATCTACAGAAAATACTGGATTTCCACCAACCAAGAGAACAAGCTGGATTTAAAAGTGGTTTTAGTACAGTAGATCATATCCAGGTATTGAGAGAAATTATAGAAAGGACAAATGAATATGAATTGCCATTATGCTTAGGATTTGTAGACTATGAAAAGGCATTTGATTATATAAACATTTCTTCCAGTGATTAACGCATTGGATCATCAAGGTGTAGATCCAGGATATTGTCATATTTTAAAGAATATTTATAAAAATGCAACAGCAACAATTATCAGTTATGTTACATTTTGTATAATGATAGAAGGAAAATCAACATTGAAAAGGGGTGTAAGGCAGGGTGACTCCATATCTCCAAAACTTTTTACAGTAGTGTTGCAAGAAGTATTTTGTGGATTAAAATGGGAAGCTAAATGAATGAAAGTAAATGGAGATTATTTAAGTCATTTAGATTTTGCAGATGATGTAGTTGTTTTTGAAAATAATGCTTTAGAGCTACAGGAAATGTTGCAGGAGTTATCAGATGAAGGTTGGAAAGTAGGACTAAAGATAAATGTTAAAAAGACTAAAGTAATGTTTAATAGATTTTCTAAAAATATGAAAATAAAGATTGATTATGATGAGTTAGAAGAAGTTAACAATTACAAATACCTTGGTCAGATTATTAATACAGATGGAAATACAATGGATGAAATTAATCATAGAATTAAACTTGGTTGGAGTGTTTTTGGTAGAAATAATTTGATACTAAAAGGAAATATGCCTATGTATTTGAAAAGGAAGGTTTTTAGTAAATGTGTTTTGCCAGTTCTTATTTATGGATGTGAGACTTGGACACTTAATAGAAGAGCAATACAGAGACTTCAGACCACTCAAAGAAGTATGGAAAGATGCATATTGGGATAACAAAAAGAGATCGTAAACGCAATGTATGGGTAAGAGAACAAACAGGTGTTACTGACCTCATTGAAAAAATTAAAAGACTGAAGTGAAGTTGGGCTGGACATATTGTTAGAAGAGCGGATAATAGATGGACAATTGAAATTTTAAACTGGATTCCAAGAGATTGTAAAAGACCCAGAAAGAGACCACATGTGAGATAGATGGATGAAATAAGAAATTGTGCAGGGGTGATGTGGAGAAGAGAAGCTAAAGATCGGAAAAGATGGATTAAACTTGGAGACCTTCATCCTGCAGTGGATTGATAATGGTTGATGATGATGATTGCTACAGAAATTTGGATTGACTGTAAACTAGCTATATGGGGAAGGGGATGACTTCTAAGTTACTTGGGAATTCTTTATGAAACAAAAAATGTTTGACTTTCCTCTTAGATTGAATTTTAGGTTACAATTATTTGGTCCATTAAATCAGTGTTTATGCATCGAAGTCTTTCAGGAGAAATTTATATGCTGAACACATAAATTTCAGTAAAAGTGATTTTTGACTATAGATAATGCTTTCCTTTATCTTTTAAATGCTTTTAGGATAATGCAATGCAAAGCAATGTATTTCACTAGTAGATAATAATAAAATTAATTTACAACCTATCGTAACAAAATTTTATTATTATCTTATACCTAGAGAGAGTTGCTTGTATTATCACGTGAAGATAAAAGTATGATATCACATATATAGACTGTGTGGAAAAAAATCTATGCATAAGCTTAACATACTGAAGTCTGTTATATTTATTATCAGAATCATCATCATCATCAAACATTATCAGTCCACTGCAGGATGGTCTCTCCAAGTTCAATCCATCTTCTCTGATCTTTAGCTTCTCTTCGCCACATTACCCCTGCACATTTTCTTATTTTATCCATCCATCTCATATGTGATCTCTTTCTTGGTCTTTTACAATCTCTTGGAATCCAGTTTAAGATTTCAATTGTCCATCTATTATCATCTCTTCTAGCAATATGTCCAGCCCAACTCACTTCAATCTTTTAATTTTTTCAATGAGGTCAGTAACATTTGTTTGTTCTTTTACTCATACATTGCGTTTTTGATCTCTTCTTGTTATTCCCAACATGCATCTCTCCATACTTCTTTAAGTGGTCTGAATATCATTCATTATATCATCTCTTCATTGTAGTTTACCTGTATTTAAAGATAATCTGTTCCAAGCCTAGAATATATAAAAAAAGTAACCAATTGCTGTGCATCTTATATAGTTCGATTTTAATGAAAACTAAAGTAAAAATTTTATGGTTGTAAAATAAAAATGTCAATAAACTAATCTTAATAAAAATTTACAAAACATTAAATAATTTATAGAGCTTTCATTTTTTTTTTTTTGGTTTTGTTTAGATTTTTTTTTGATTTCCTGACATTAATTCTAAGTCTGTATTTTGCATCACCATGAAAATTAAAATTGATCTTTTAAAAATTAAAAACAAACTTATATTAATAAAAAAATTATTATTTTTTTGCACTTTGCTCAGAAATTTTTTCATTAGTGTTAATCAGTTTTCTAACTCAGTTTTTTTTAGAAAAGTGTTGCAATATCTTGGATATGCAATTTTCTATATGATCCATCTACTTCTGCAAGTGTTAATCTGTGGTCTTGAATCCCTATAATTCCCTGATGGTCTGAAGTATTGTTATGAACTTTTGCAAGTAAAATTTAAAAAAAAAAAGAATGAATTTTGATAAGTCAGTAGTTGATGCACTTTATATAGTTTTAAGTCTTGAGTTAAGTTTTGGTGACCCCTTTTATGAAATTGCTACTAAGCTGTAGTCTATAACATATCCCTAATTTATTTTAAAAGAACCAAAAAGTAGATGCATTATGCAAAAAGTTGAGAAGCATTTAGCTAATTTATATTTCATCAGTTGTGTTTAGATTTCCCATATGACCTTTTAATCTGAGTGTCTTTACATATTTCATGAAATTTTTTAGGTTATTCCATAAAGATTCATCATATGTTGCATTGGAAAGCAATAAAGAATTCTACAAAATATTGACCAATAAAATATTATTTCACTAATTATACTCATACCTTAATCTTGGTATATTATTTATGCTTCTATTAGGAAGCAAATTAATTTTTATTTTTTAATAAGTAGTAAAATGCATTTTAAAAACTAAAATTTGATATATTACATGCTCATATAGTGTAATTGATTATATAATATAATAATATCATATTTAATTGCATTTTGGGAAAAGTTTGCATATTATTGGTATATCTTTGTGCTTGATTGCTTAAGTTCTTTTAATTTTCTATGTATAATGATTCTATTTATAATAGCCTTTAGTGCAATATTAGAATAGATAATGCAACTTTAAAGACAGTGTCTACTTAATGCAATACCAATAGCTTCATTATATATATATATATATATATATATATATTATTCTATTAGTTGTTTTAAAAGGAGCATATGGTCTCTTACATGCCATTGTTTTCAAATATAGTATTTGCCTAGATTTGAATTTATCTTTAATGATGAGTGTTTAAAAATAAATTAATATATATATAAGTAGAATCCATTTATTTAAAAACGTGTGTGCAATGTGTGAGTTTGGATTTAGTACATTTTTAAATCTGTAAAATGGAGAAAATTTAAAAATGAAATCTTAAAAAATTAATTTACTAAAATAAAACCATTTTAAATTCATTGCATTATATTTATTTGATTCTGAAGAAGTTTTGGATTGATAAGTGACAAATTTGAAGACTATTATAATAAAAGTTGTACCATTTTTGTTATCATAAAATGATGGAAAATTCAAATGTTTGAAAAGTTTATTTTATAGTATTAACAAATACCTGTTGTATTATTTAAATTAAATAATAAAAATACATTTAAATTCATTTACTTGAAATTTTGCATTATTAAATGGTAAAAAGTTCATAATAAAAGTTTAAGCATATTTGTGTGCTTTTTTCCAAAAACTGAAGCAAAAAAAAAACTGCTTCATGAAAATTCATTTCTATTTGCATTTTGAAGATAAATATTTAGCATAGAAAGAAATATTTTGGTTTTTATATTTTATATAGCATTACGATTTAAAAATGAGTACATTGGTATGACTTTTTAATAATCCAACTTTTTTTTTAGAATCGAAAGGTATTTTGAGAACATATTACTATGTTAAATTAGAATTATGTAATCTTGCATGATTATACTAAATTAAATTTATTAATTCACTAGATTACAAAGAAATTTTCCATTGGTATGGGAAAGTAATTTAGATAATAAAATTTGCTCCACTTATGTTTATCATAAAATAAAATGATTAAAAAGTTTAATTTACAATGTTAAGAAACATGCATTTTAGAAAAATAATTAAATAGAAAAAGTACATTTAAATCTATTACCTACATAAATTTATTTGAAATTTTCCATTACTAAATAGCAAAAAAATCATGATAAAAGTTTAGATTTCATAAGTGACTGCTTCTAAAAATTCATTTTCTGTTTACATTTCGAGGGTAAATGTTTAGCATAGAAGTTCAAACATTTTAGTTTTATATTTTGTATAGCATTCAGAATAAATTTTGAGATTCTCCATCGAATTAGAATTATCCAATCTTATGAAAAAATGATAGTGCTTTCATTTTTTTTTTTTAATGAAAATTAATTTCTAACATATAAAATTGTAAATTTTTTATTTTTAAAAATTGCTGTATAGAAATTTGATTCTCTAAGGATAAGTTTAAATTTTTTATAAAAATTTGTCATTGATGTTAAGCTCTACCTCTTTTTTTTTTATTTTTATTAAAATTTTGGCTGATGTAGTAATGAGCAATTTGATATTAGTAGTTACCATTACATTTCTTTTATTTGTTATTGAAAATAAAGTTTTAACATAAAATCACGATTTCTTTGTTTCTAGATTATACAAAGAATCTGAAATTTTGTGAAGCTTAATATTGAGTTTAATTTTTTATATATATAAAAAGTTATGGATAGATTTTTATTAGTTTTTCATTAGACTAAAGGTTATCCAATAATGAATAATATTTCTGCAGTGAAAATTACACTACAAAAATATTATTAGTTATGGATAGATGTTACTTTTTTTTTTGATATTTAAACAAATAATTATTTGCCATTAGACATTACTGCATGTTGATTTTTTAAATTAATAGAAATAAGTTTTTAACATAGAATTAAAAGTTTTTAAATATATATATGTCACTTACAATTGAGAATATATATATATTCACATAGCATTCCGATTTTAATTGATTTTTTAACAATTCAACTTTTTTTATTATGCATATGGTATGGAAATTATAATCAATGCTGACTAACCAAAAAGTAAGTGTTTGAAATCATGCATCTTGCAATAACATTAGTGTATCTCTACCTTATGACTTAAATTTAATAAATTCATATATATAAATAAAAACCTTGATTAAAAAGTTTTGTAAGACTAAATGTGAGCCAGAGAAATAAGAAAAATGTTATACATTTTTATACTGAAATGGCTTCAGAGCAACAGTTAATTTAATTATCTATATCTATGATATAGAGTTTAAATCTAGTTAAAGATTGTATTTTTGGATTAGCTGATAATTTTTTATGCAAACCAACTCTGTTGTTATTTAATATCAATCACTAAATAAACACTTAGCAGCTCTTAACTCCAGAATAATTAGAGTTAGTCAATATGTTCTCATTGTAAAAAGAAAAGCACAAATGTATTATGTTGCTGTCTTTACTGTCAGTCAAAATTTAATGTATCTATAAAAACCAGATTCATAGTTTACCATTTACTAAGTTATTTCCTTTTATAACAGATTTATAGTTTTAAATATGTGCAATAAATAATTGCTTTTATCTAAGATTTGCTTTTTATATTATGCTGCTTGTTTTAAGACTCTTCTCTCTTAATTTTCTTTATTTGCATTATATCAAAATAACATTGGTTTTTAATCAGTATGTAAGTATGAATTATTTTGTAATTTCAAATGGAATTGTAATCAATGTTTCCAAATTCTCATTTTATTCTGGCAGAAACATTGTACTTTTCCAATAATCATTAGTATTATTTTGGGTTAATGGCTGAAAATTTCAACTCTTGTCATTTTGAATAAGCTGCTTAATAAAGCTCTTGATCTACTTCAGAAACATTATATTTTAGTAATATTAGCTCAAAATTAAGTATTTTTTAGCTGCAAATACTTTGATTTTTGTTAAACAAATATATAAAATGAAAATTTTCATGGGTATAAGATATGAACACATTTTGGATTCATCATTGTATACATTTGCCTTTTGTTAATATTATAGCATTCTCTCAATATTTTGTCTGCATCCAAACCTGCTTAGTAGAATTTATTCAGAGATGTTGCAGATTTTTGGGATGTCTCTAATATTCTTGAATGACCTCTATAACCTGGAAGATGATTGGTGAAATCCAGTTGAAATATTAATGTAATGCTAATATTAACATAACCATATGCATACACTGATGAATCTGTAATATAAGTTCAAGGTACCTTATACATTTATCAAATTAAGATTTAAGTGTCATTGCATTTTGTAGCACCTATTTCAGCTTATAGTATTTTTTTAATGTTTGGTTGGTGAAATGAAAATAAGTATATATTTTGAAATGTATGTGTGAATGTATTATTTAAAAAATAATTTTAATAGTAATTAATAAATAAAACTGAAAAAGTCATTTCTTTTTTAAAATCAAGTAAAGGAAACAACTTGATTATATTAAAGTGGAAATTTCATCATTTTAAATATATCAAATGTATAAATTGATTCATAATGTAATGATAAAACGGTTTTTTATATTTTTTTTGCCGGAGCAAGAGACAATCATTTAAATGTGTCTGACTTAATGACTTAAACAAATAATTTTTAATTCATTTAAGTCTGAAAATGAGCATTATGAAACAAGATATTAGATTTTTTTATTTTTTATAAGTTTCTAATTTGCAGTCTATCAGTTAACATCACACACACACATATACAATATGACGATATAGTATATTAAATAATGTTATATTTTCACACCTTGAAATAAATATTTTATTACATCGTGTATATATAAATAAGGTTCTGTTAAATTGTGAAGTATGAGATTTGAGGCTAGTGATGAGATAGTGGAGAAGTGCACTTGTGTCCCATTTTGACTTTTCCATAGTTAACTGGAATTGATGTTCATTGATATTAATATGTAAGGCACATACATACAAATAAAATGTTCGTACATATGTACATAATCATCATTTGCAGAATCCACTTGTAAATGAAGATGACCATCAAACTCTTAAGAAAAAAAGACAAAATTAATAATAATACACTATAGATGTTATTTTTTACAATTACATATAGAAATAAAAGTTAATGTTGTAAACATGCTGATCCATTAATTCTGTTTAGATGATATTTGATCATGCTGTCTTCAACTTTTTCTTTAGCAATTTTTTTTTTTTCTGAAATACTTCATCATACATTTATGTTAAATTTTCAACTGCTAGCAAGAACTAAAATTCCTAATTTGGACTTTCAGGATGGCTATGTTACTGAGGATTTTGAAATTCTCTTAAGGAATGGGCTATGAATCCAAGAAAAAATATTTTTTGATTATTAAAAGAAGAATAATCACTAATTTTTTGGTAATGATTATATTTTTAGTGATATTAAAAAGAAATGGTAGAACTATATGCTCATAACCAATGTAAAAATTTAAAGGCTGAATTCAAAAAACCTTAAAAATGTTTGCTAGATTAAGATTGTAATGGTCTTTTCTTATTCGATGATAATATATTTCAAACAGGTGAAGTGAGAATTTTGATTATCATTTGAATTTTAATTTATTTATTTATTTATTTAAATTTGGACAAAGTTTACAGTTTAGAGACACTAAAATAGCTTTTGAAATTGTATAAAGGCTGCAGATCTTGATGAGATATCTGGAGATGTTTTGAAATATGGTGATACGTTAGGTTCAATATATGAACTTATGAAGTTGTATTGCCTGCTCTTAAAAGATACTTGTATTGTTCCAATTTTTTAAAATAAAAGAGGTATACAAAGATTGCCACAATTATTATGGAATATGATTGTCAGTCACTATGGCAATGTTAATTTCAAAAATTTTATTGAGTAAGGTGCTTCTGGGCATAGATGAATGGATAACAGAAACAGTCTAAATTTAGAAAATCAAAAAGTACTACTGACATACTATTTATCAGACTTCAAAATAACTGGGATGTATAAAAATTGCTGTTAATTATCATGGAATATCATTGTTATTCACTACATCCAAAATTACTTTCATATATTTTATTGAATAAGTTGCTTCCAATCATAGCTGAGTTAATAACAGAGATTTAGTGTGGATTTAAAGAATCAAGAAGCACCCACTATTGATATGCTTTTTTGTTACCAGGAAAACACAAGAATAGTGTTAGGAACAATGAAGTAATTTATATACTGCTTTTATTGATTTGGTCTGGACATTTGACTCATTCAAACAGTTCTGTAATACTTTTTGAAATTAATTTTTTATTTACCAAAGTTTATTCATGTTATTCAACTTCTACTTGATAGAATAAGAGGAAATGGAAAATCAGAAACCTTTGAAATGAAAACTGATATTAAATTAAGCTACATAAACTTTTTATGATAATTGTTTTTGAAATTGTTTATAGTAGTTTTATAATTTTTCAGAATTAAGATGACACACAAGTGTGATAATGGGATTTTTAAATTTAAATTGGTTAAAAGCTAGATATAAATCCAGTAGAAAAGAAAATGTTTTTTTAGGTTTACAATATGCATCAACCAGTGATGAAAAAAAAACATTCTTTAGCATTTTTTAGTTTGGAAGATTTCAGCTGAAGAATGTGAGCAAATTTAAATATCTTGATAATTTTTGTAAGGCAGATTTCAATGTGCTGCTGCCTCTTTTATCAATTAAAAGACAGATCATTTTTCTGCAGTTAAGTTAGTTGTATATGCAACTGTTATTTTATCTAATTTATTGTATGGAAGTTAAAACCGGGATCCCTTTATCATGGAATCAGAAAATTTTCATTCAAAAATTCTCTGTAAAATTCCAAAAATATGATATCAAGATTATCAACTTATTTTTAATTTGCTGAATGTGATTTTATAGAGTCTATTATTGTAAAATTATATCTTTCTTGGATTGGATATGTGAAATAAATGATAAAATATTTTCTAATAAAATATATTAATTTTCACGATAGAAGTCGGCTTAAGAAAGAGTAGTTCAATTTAATATTAGTTAACAAATCATTAAAAAAAATATTTTGTTTTTTAGTCTTGTGATCTCAAGTTTCTTACTGATGTGGTGATTTATCATTGCATTAGTATGCATGAACTAGATGTTATTTTATAAATATCCTATATATATATATTTATAGTTGCATTACTAGATTTTAAAAATTTCAACTTTGCAGTTTAGTCAATGTTGATTCTTGGTGTTCATATGAATGATATTTCTTTATAATGACCTATTATTGTTTTGGGACTTTTCAATGGCACATTTGTAAATATGATGATAAAGTGTAACCATATTACCAGTTATTCTTGTATTTTTTTCATCATCAAATTTTTCTGATCATTATACATTTTTTAATGAAGTAGATTATTTTATTATAGAAATAAACTCTAGTCCGTCAGTGCCATTTATTGTATTTAAGTCCAAGTGACCAACCTTAGAATAGATGGCAGCTAAGGTAGAATAAATAGAATTTGTTTCTATGTAACAGTAAGTAAACTAAAGGTCATGTAAGTTTTTTTAATTTTATCAGCATATTATATGATCAAAATGAGACTATTTTTATTTTAGTTCATGTCTATTCTGATTCAATTTTTAGACTGGTCATTTTTATTTGATTGTCTGTGATATTTTCAAAAAACTTTGCTATCACCACAGTTCTATAACATCTATTTTTTTGTATTTTCCCCTATATTGTTTAACTTTCATAGCCATAAACTCATTAGAAGTATTATAAATTTGAATGAACTTTTCATTGCAGCTTTTTATCATTTACAGTTTATATTGAATCATTTATGATGCTGGAATTTTTTTTTTTTTGTTATTAAATGATCTGAAGTATTGGAAATTGTAATAAGCTATATTTTCAGTATCAATTTTAGTCAGACTTTCTATTACAATTCCACCTGACTTCAGTTTGCAATGTATATTTTAATGCTGGACTTTTGATATTAATGAATGAATTGAATAATAGAAGCTATTATTGACTTCTAAATCTTCGTCAACAGTTTTCTGTATTTCTGTCATTACAATTTATCTTAAAACAACAACAAAAAATACATTAAATAATTTCCTGTGTACACAACACATTTCAGAAGTAACCTATTTAATATACTCGAGTATTTCCTTCTAAAGCAATATTGAGTAATTAATAGATATTAGATGATTAATATTCAGTGTTATTGTATTCCTATCTGCTAACAAGTTTCTGGCTTATGACCTTTATCTATGTTGTTTTTGGACTCAATGTATTTTTCATCAAGTAGCCATTTTTTATTCTTTATCTAATCATCAAACTATCAGCCTGGAATTCATAAAGCATTTCAATGTTTGAATCTAAGCACACTTGCTTGAATTATTTTGTAATTCTGACAGCAGTTCTAGAACTGTATATTTTGAAGTCAGTTTTATAATAATTATAGATATCTTTATCCTTTGGCTATGATTAATATAAAACAAAGCAAAAAAAAGTCACCAGCTTATATAATGCTATTTAAAAGCAAACTATTTATTCTAGCCATCTTTTGTAATTTTGAGTAGTTTTATTGCTTATTAAATCCATTTCTAGGCTATCCTATTTATATTCCTAGCTAGTTTCTAGCTTATGACTACTTTTAATTAGAGGGTTGGACCTGTAGCACGTGGATTTTTTTTGATCCAATGCAATATTTTTTTTTTGATTTTGTACCCATCCTAGCTAGAAAAAAAGCTTACAATTACTATAAATCTGAGTACACAAACATATATTACTGAATTAGTATCAGAACTATACAACAGCAAACAAGTAAATTTGGATTCAAAACATTAAGATGTTTTTAAATTTTAAGTTGATAGTGAAAAAAGGGTAAAGAAATGGAAGGTAAAAAGGGTAAAGAGATGGAAGGTACATTAAATCCAAAAGATTCAAGCACATTAGATGCATGTCCAATCTTCTGACTGACAAAGGTTGAAAGATAAAGTAATTTGATGTTATGATAAGATAGCATTGGATAAGTATTTAATATCACTAATAACTATTGATTGCTCAAGATTACTATGGATGACAGCAGTGAAGCAAAATAAAGTATAATCTGTCTTTTTTCTATTTAATTATAATCTCATATTTTCATTCTGTTTTTAACTTTTCTAATAAGAGTTTTTTTAACTTCTTCACTAAGTGTGATGTCATTAACATATTTAAGGTTGCTGATTTTCCTTCTACCTATGTGGAATCCTCGTTTGTTATTATTGTTCACTCTGTTATTCATATAAAAATTGAATAGCCAAGTTTACAATACTCAACTAATATAATTTAGTACAAATCATTTTCTAAGAACATTTCATAAATTATTTTGGCTGAATTAAATGCCCATTTGCAGTGTATTTATTTTAATGTGCAAGTCTATTCATGCACATTTAATTATATATGATTATAGACAGAATACTTAACATTTTTAAAACTCTGGCAAAACATAAATTATTTAATTTAAAATAACTTGAAATTCATGAAGTGTTGGTGGGGAGAGGTCAGCACAGCTGCCTTACAAGCAGTTGTCCTGGGTTGGCGGATTTGCTTCCCAGCCGATGCTATGACATATGGGGAAAAAAAAAAACAAAAACTTAAAATTTGTTACTTTTTATTCACATTGTTATCTTTAAAAATGTAGTAACTAATTGGTGATTAAAGTTATGATGTCAATTTGAGAAATTTAATTAATGACTATTGAAGGACTTTTAATTATAGTTTATAGAAGTAATCATCTGTTTTTGTTGCTATGAAGGCAATAAGATGTTGAAGTACCTGTAGTGATGGAAGTGAGCTATTATATATAATAAAGAGGAATTTTTTTTATATAAGTCTAAAATAAGAATAATATTGAAAGTTAGTTTTTGTTTTTCTGTTAGAATCCTGATAAAAATCAATTAAAACTCATAAATTATGTTTGATTGATAATAATGAATAACTAGATAATCAGTGTATTTTGATATGTATATTTTAATAATTCAAATTTACAAATGTTCATCTGTGTAATGAAGTGGTTTTTTTTTATTTTTATAACCTAATGCTAAGTGCACTTTTGGTGAAGGTTACCATAATCATAGTTCTCTTAAATTAATTATTGTTGCTGCTTTATTTATATTGTAATTATGCATGCATTTTTATGAATTTATTTTTATTTAAATTAGCCTGTTTAAATATTCATAATTGTAAGAAACTTTATGTAGCCATTGCAGTAGTTGCTGATGATGTTTACAAAATTCACGGAACAATTGTTAAAATATGAAATTTTGTATTTTTAAAATTCAAATTACTATATGATGATATAAACTGGATAAATTTTATTATTTTGATATATTAATTTTATACTTCAGTACATATTTTATATAGGATTGAAATAAGATAATCTCTGAATTATCCAGCTCAGAGGGCACTTTTTATATATATTTATCGGAAGGTTTGTGCTGGTAGCATTTTAATTATAATTGTGTTTCCATCATTTAATAGTAATACTTTTTAAAAAATTGAAATTTTGTTTAAAACTTTCCAAATATATTTAACTATTAATAATAACACACAATTGACTATTGAATATAACATTTTGAGCATTTTTTTCTATCCTCCTGAGGAATTGTTAGCCAGACTACTCAAAAATTGTTTTCTACTAACTTTTATTATGATATTTTATTAACAATTAAATTCATTGAAAATAAATAAATAAAATTTGAATTTTTTTTTTTAAAAAAAAATCTGACAATTCAACTAAATGATAAAATTAGTTGAACATATAACAGTAATTTCTACACATATTTCATCACAGGTAAAAAGTGAATATTTTATTTCATAAAAATTTTATCTAAAATTTTTTCTTGAGGGAAAAGGAATTAATTGCTAGTTTATAAAATTTTATGATTTTGCTTTCTTTTTTGATTCTCTAACTATAAAAAATCTGGGAAAAAAAATTCCACTCAATTGGCCAGAAAATTTTTTTTAAATTCCATAAGAATTCAAACTCCAGACTTTTGATTAAATAAATAGTATACTAGCTATTATTCTGTGGGATTTCTTTTTGTTTTATTGTAATTGATACTTAAATAGGACAGTAGATGAATAAATTTTAATTGAGAAAAATATGTCCCACAGAAGGAAATACATTATAACATAATATTTAGTGTATTAGTCTAATTTGCGTGCAATCTATTGTTCAGTTTTAGTGTAGAAATATCAGTTTTTTTAATTAGTTGAAGAATTTTTAGTCAAGTTACTCATTTATTTATCAATGTTGATCATTATATAGATATCTAAGTATTCTTAACTGTAACTTATATAGTCATTTTTCATTCTTTCTTTATGTGAACATTGGAACATTAAGATCAAGAGACGGATTGTGGACACAAATGAGATTGTCTTTGTATTTGTAAACTTAGCAGAACAGAAAATGGTGAAAAATAACTCTCTGCTATTTACTACATCTTTTTTCTATAAAGACAAAAATAACTATAGTGATCAAAAAAATAAAAATCTGTAACACATTTCATATGCATATTTTTTAATCTGGTTTATCAGTTTTTGTCTGATATTAGTAAAGATTAACCAAAAATTTATTGTCTTTAGGAGAATATAACTCCTCCAGTGATGACAGCTACATCCTATCACAATCATAAAAATTAAATACGGTCTACCATTATATACTAATAATTACTTTTTTTATTTATGTACCGATATGTTTTATTCTGTAACAATTATTAGGGATCACCCACTACACATTTGCTGCAAATTTTAAGGAATACTCCTTTTCAAACTAAAGATAAAGTCTTTTGAAAAGATAGAATGAATCACTCTCACTTTTTAACCTAAACATATATGTATAGGCAAATCTTAAGCATTTGGAAATGAGAATGTGATGTGGTATTAAAGTGATTAATTAATATTTTCACACTGTCATTTCCAAATGCTTAAGATTTGCATATACATAAACATTTAGGTTAAAAAGGTAGAGTGATTCATGCTATCTTTTCAAAAGATCTTACCTTGTGTTTGGAAAGGAATTTTTTAAAAGTGTTCATTAGTTTACAGCACATGTGTAGTGGATGATTCCTAATGATTGTTATACTAATAATTATAAATAAAATAGAAATTCATATAACATTGCAATACTAGCCAAAAAACAAAATTTTACTAAAATTTTTCCACAATCATGGTTTTGTTTATTATTAAATAGACATTCTCAAGTGAAATTCAACAAAAAACATACAACATATATATACACAAAATAAAATAGCCTTCCTATCATTCACTTCAAAAAGCAATTTCCTTTAGCATCAAAAGATGTCTTCTTGAGATTGATGGCCTCAGATTAAAAAAATTTTATCATTAAAGTTTCTTTTACTCTTCTTTTCAATTCACTTTTTCATAAAAGATAACCTCAGCATTGTCAAATAATATTTTATGACCTGTATTCAGTTCATGAATATACAAAGCTGAGTTATGATATCTATTTTTAACTCTACTCTTATGAACTTTAACTCTTTCATTAAGACTTAATTTACTTTGACCTATATAAATTTTATGACAACTGCAAGGAATCTTATAAACTACCCCGAGAATAGATTTGCTATCAATTGAGGTATTTTGAACTATTTAATAATGAATTTAAATTCAGGCATTTCCTCCAGACTGCTTTCATACCACCCAATAAAAAGCTGTTCTTATAAATCAATATACAAATTGGTGACTTATATGGTAAAGAAATAAACTCTTTATTCTAACAATTAAATCTTTATTATTAACAGATTTATAGATATTTTTATTAAATATAATATTCCTAACAAATTCATGATTATAACCTAACTCAATATAGTCAGAAGCAAATTGACTCTTCGAAATATAGCTATTATTTTCAAAATTATTAAACCTTCTATTTCTATAACAAAAATTCAGTAAAGAAAGTTTCTAATGATTGTGGTTTTGGATATTGAAAACATGTATCAATCAATTGATAGGATAAAAACATTAATGTGTTTCTTAATGTTTTAAAGAAATATTTTTTTTTTTGTAGATAAGAGTAAGATTATTCATATTTGCTATTGTTATTAGAGGATTCCATATTTTTGTGTGTAATGATGTGTTTTACAAAATTAAAGAGGGATGGACTCTGTCTACAAAATTAAAGAGGGATGGACTCTGTCTATATTGATTTTTTAGAGAGTAGTGCTATTAATAATTTTTTTTTTTTTAATTATTTTTTAGGTGTGTTGATGATTGTTTGTTTGTTATACAGGAATATAAATTGAAAGATATTTTTGATAGATTGAATGCTTTTGATTTTATATAAAATTTATTATTGAAGTGGGTACTTTTGAATTTGTTAAATTAAAATTTCTAGATTTAAGTGCTGTTAAAGTTGATAATGTTTTATTTTGTAGTCATTTTATTAAAGCAAAACATTTAAGAAATATGATAAGGCCACACAGTTACCAATCTTTTATTTATAAGAAACTTTTTTTATTGAATTTTTGTTATAGGAATAGAAGGGTTAATAATTTTGACAATAATAGTTGTATTGAAAAGAGTCAATTTGCTTCAGACTAATTGAATTAGGTTATAATCATAAATTTATTAAGAATATTACATTTAATAAAAATAACTATGACTTTGTTAATAATAAAGATTTGTTAGTGAAAATAAAGAGTATTTTTTTTACCATATAAGTCATCAATTTTGTAAATGGATTTGATTTATAAGAATAGCTTTTAATTGGGTGGTATGAAAATGGCCTGGAAGAAAGACCTGAATTTAAATTGATTATTAAAGAGTTCAAAATAGTCATATAATAGCAAATCTATTTCTAGGGTAGTTTATAAGGTTTCTTGCAGTTGCCATAAAATTTATTTGGGTCAAAGTAAATTAAAATCTTAATGAAAGAGTTAAAGTTCATAAGAGTAGAATTAAAAATAGATATCATTACTCAGCTTTGTATATTCATGAACTTAATACCAGTCATAAAATGTTATTTGACAATGCAGATATTATTATCTTTTATAAAAAAAAGTGAATCAAAAAGAAGAGTAAAAGAAACTTTGATGATAAAACCGTTTGAATCTGAGGCCATCAATCTCATGAAGACATCCTTTGATGTTAAAGAAAGTTGGTTTTTGAAGTGAATGATGGGAGGCTATTTTATTTTCTATATATATGTTGTATGTTTTTTGTTGAATTTTACTTGAAAAGGTCTTTCTGTTAAAAGATGAAATCATGGTTGTGGAAGAATTTTAATAAAATTTTGTTTTTTTGGCTAATATTGTAATGTTATGTGAATTTCTATTATATATATAGTTAGAATATTGTTATTTATCTGACTAACCTGATGATCATGAAACTTAAGTAGATATTCATATACTGAGAAAAATTGGATGTCATCTAAGTTGATTATGGACTAGTAATCTGGAAAAAAATCTTAAATTTGTTTCCTATTATTTTGGAAGTCATTTTAGCCATGATATAATTTTTATAGCATTTTAAACATTAAGAAGATATATTAAAGTTTTAGTATTGATATGCTAATGTAAATTGTATGAAGAAATGGCAAGCAATGACAAAATACTATCAACATAGCAAGTATTTAGATGAGAACTGTTAAGCAATGTTATTTCAATTGTTTTCTTGCAGAGAATATTAAGTTTTAAAAAAATTTATACATATAAATTATAGGTTTTGTAAAACTGCCTTTTAATAATGGATTATTGTTAACTATATATATATATATATTATCATTTTTTATATATTTATATTAATGATACTAAATTATAAGGGCATACATTATCCTCATACAATTTGCATACTGGAGAATATCTATATGTAAATTAGTTTCAGTTATTAGGATGAATTGCTAAATTATTGTAATCAAATAATAAATGAAGAATAATTTCAACATTAATTTTTTTTTTTTTTTGCAGATTGATAAAGTATTTTGATCTCATAAAATTTAATTACTGAAATATTATTTAAAATGTTATTTATCATTTAGCAGTGTTAACGCTGTAGATTCCCAGGTTGATATTTTATTTATATATGCAATTAAAAATTATTTATTATTAATATCAAAATAAAAATGTAAGCTTTGTGTAAATAACACATTGGTATTTATAGCTGTCTTTATATATGTAGTTGTATCAGTAATTTGTATTGGTTCTTTATATTAGATATAAAATATTTTTCAGTATTTTAGACTCTGGAAAGGGAACCAACAAATTGTGTATTCATGAAGAAAAATAGCAAGTAAAAAATATTTATTTTTATTAAATTGAATAATTTACATGATTTTTTTTTTGGTAACAATATATTTTCTTATAAAACTTGTTCAATATTTATATCATATAAATTCTACACACATGCAAAAAAAAAAAACCCCAACTTTTCTTTATTTTGATTATATTTTATAGACTTTTTTAAGGGAAAAATTTTGTGTTTAATTTTGATAATTTTAATATTGATCTTTTAATGAAAATATACTTATATTTATTTTCAAGTTTTTTGGTTTTATCATTACAATTTTTTTTATTTCTTCAATGCTGAAACTCAGGCCATCCTTTATCACTCTGCATGCATTTCACAAATAAGTTTATATATATATATGTCAAATGTGTTGACCGGGAAGCGAACCTGGGCCAGCTGCTTCGAAGGCAGCTATGCTAACCACTAAGCCACCAATGCATTTATCAGGTGAACTAGAAATATCAAATACCCGAATCTTGATGCCTGCATTGACATCTGAATATTTTACCATATCTCATATATATATATATATTTACACAGAGGCAAAGCTCTACATATAGTAGAGCCACTCAGTGCAAGCCAGAATAATCAATGGATGCAGGAAAGTTTCTGCGTAAAATTCCTATCTAGTGCCTATTCATACAATATCCCCAGAATAGTTTCTAGCTTGTGGCTTTCATCAATGAGGAGTCACAAGCTAGAAACTAGTCTGGAAATATTGGATGGATAGGTACTGGATAGGAATTTTATGCACAAATCTTTCTCCATCCATTGATTACTCTGGCTTGCACTGAGTGGTGCTCCTGTGTGAAGAGTTTTGTCTCTGTGTAAACAGTTTGTGTAAGCATAAAGAACGGTGGTCATGTGATGTTTAGTAGTTATATATATATATATTTATTTAAATGTGTTTATGTTATATTTTTTAGGAATTTTTTCTTACCCCCCCCCCAAGTTTATTTTTATTAAATTAAAAATAATTCAAATAGCGCTTTTTTGATTACATTTCCATTCTATATAATTTGTTTATTAGTCATATCATACAAATACTATATAAGAAAATATTCCCAACATTTTTACTGTATTCTATGGTCTTTTTCCGTGGGGGGGTATTTAAAAGTGAAATTTTTGTTTTTCAAATGTTTTTTTAAATGTTTATGTATATATCTAAATGCTTTTGTTGTTCTATTTTTTGAGGAACTTTTTTCATTGAAAGAAAGTTTCTGGAGTATTTTTTTTTATGTAGTATTTATATGATACAATATTTAAGACATTTTATAAGAACAATAATGTTCTGATTTTTGATATATTGTCTAATTAATATCACATCCTAAAATTTGAGTCTAGGCTAGATGAAGTTTGGAAATTTTTTCAGGTCACAATTGAACTTGGACTTTTTAAAAAAAAATAATATGGTCCATAGCCAATCTAACTATGTACCCATTATTGATCAATAAATTCAAATTACTGGTAATGAAACTAGCTATTATTGCTATTGGACAAAGTTCCCAGATATTAGTCTGGATTAGTAAGCTGAATATAATTATGCAGGAATATAATAAAAAGTACAATTGTAATATGTTGTATGTGGCACCATCTTCATTTATTGAACTCATGGTTTATTTTTTAAGAACTTTAAAGCTTTGTATTTTTTTTTTTTTTTTACAGTATATTGATAAAAAGTAAAATTTTAAAAGATTAATCATTTTTATTTTTTGGGAAATAATATTACTCTAATGTTCTAGACTTTTCAGATTGATTTTACTATTTTGAATATGTAATACTAATTAAATAAAAATAATACTATATATTATATACATATTCACAGAATATTTGCAATGAATCCTATTCCATTTGTGCTTCCAATATTTTTGCCATGTAGTATAGTACTTGTCCTGTTTTTAAATCAACTGTCTCTTCAACTTTTCTTCTAATTTCACAAAGTTAAACAAATGGAAACTTTTCTTCTAATTTCACAAAGTTAAACAATGTTCCATTTAATATAGACAATTTTTTTCTTCCAATAATTATAATTTTTATTCACTTGAAAGTGATCTATCTGCACTTGTATGGACCTAAATAAAAAGTTATCAAATGGCAGCCTAGGTCCGCAATCATAACACCCTTCACCTTGAGCAGCCAACTACTGCCTTGGCTATCAACTTTTGGTGCCATAATTTAGTTTTGTCTGTCATGATTGTAAATATATTTTATAAAAAAGATCATTCACATATTCATTCTGCTTTCAAGGAAATTCAACTACTATATCATTTAAGAGCTATCAGGCACCTTAGAAGAAAGACTGATAGTTTTTAATTTTGAATTCAGAAGAAAAAGGGCAATAAATTCACCATGCTGGCTTGATGCAGATTGGTGAGCAGATTTATCTATGTTCATATACTATATGAATAATCATATAATAATAACAGCTGCAATGACAAGAATATATAGACTGGACATTAGGAATTTGCCCTGCTCAGTTTTTTAAGGACTCAAAGAGAAATCAAAGAGTTTCTTTCCAGTCAAAGTATATATCAGACAGATAGCAAGATTAATTATTCATACCAAATTCAAGTAATTCAGGTTTATGTGTGAACAAGTTTCTGTTACGTTAAAGTAGAGGATTTTTATATGGATGTATAAAAGACTTTTGAACAGAGCAAACAATATTTTAAAATTATCATGGGAGATTTTAATGCTAGACTTGGTAAATGGCTGAAAGATGGAAATGCAATGGATACATGCAGTTATGGTGATAGTAATGAAAAAAGACAGACTTGTGGAGTATGCATAAAGAGAATAATTTTATATTATGAATTTTTTCTTTGAGCAAAATTCTATACTGAAATAGACATTGACGCATCCAAATGAAGGTACAGAATAATTGGATTATATTTTGTTTAACAGAAAATTTATATTTCAAGATTGTAATGGTCTTAAGAAATTCAGCACAGGAAGTGATCATCGTTTAGTGAATGTTAACGTAAAAGTAAAGACACAAAAATTATTAAGAAAAATAGTAGTCACAGTAGACATTTATAACCTTCAGAAACATTCCAATGAATTTAAATTAGAAATTGCAAATCATTTTTGAATATGAATAGATATAATTTTTTAGGTGATTCTGTTTTGTATTATTTTCTATTACATAATGATCTTTAAGTGGCATCCCAAATAAAAATTCAATTGCATAATTTCTAGCTTAGAAACTTTTAAAGTCCTGTTAAAACACTATTTTATTTAAAGACTATTTATGTTTAAATTAAAAAAACAACAGAAACGATATGCATACAAATATGAGTGTATAATTAAAAAAAAAACAACTTTAAAATAGCATTATTGAAGAGAATTAATTAAAATAGCGGAATTAAACTAAATCTGGAAATTATTTTCAATAAATAAGTATAGGGGATTTGAACTCAGATTTTCAAGCACCCTTTAAATACTCACACTATCTCATACAACTGATATATGTGACCACACACATGTAGAAAAGATAACAATCACCAATATATGTATTTCATGCTAAAGCAGCACTCATCAATTGGTCCAGATTATCATCTCCCATATATATATATATAATCAGTACTCAGTTTATATTAAGATAGCATACTTTAATGGACAGGTTTCAATCCACTTCAACCTCCAACTTTTCAGCCATTCATATCATTGAAAATCTGACGATGAAAACTCAAATCCCATGCTGATGCCAATATTATTGCCATGCCTATGTTGATCTTGGATCACTCTCACTCCTCATGTATAGGACTATACCCATTAAATACATATAAGAGGGCTGGGCAGGATACAAGTTTGATGTGTAAATATTTGAAAACCAGGCACTCTTTATAAACCTGGAGCTTAATTGTAAGTATAGGAAATTTAAACTCAGATTTTCAAGCACCCTTCAACTATCCACACTATCTCATACAACTGATACATGTGACCACACACATGTAGAAAATATAATAATCACTAATATACGTATTTTGTGCTAAACCAGATTATCATCTCCCACCCACATATATAATCAGTACTCAGTTTATATTAAGATAGCAAATCTTTATACTTTAATGGACAGGTTTCAATTCACTCCAACCTCCAATTTTTCAGTCATCCATATCATTGAAAATCTGATGATGAAAACCCAAATCCCATGCTGATGCCAATATTATTGCCATGCCCATGTTGCCCTCAAGTCACTCTGACCCCTCATGTATAGGAACTTATCCATTAAATATATGAGGGATGGCAGGCTACAAGCTTGATGTGAAATATATCCTGTCCATACTTCTTATATGTATTTAATGGATAAGGTCCTATATATGAGGGATCAGAGTGACTTGAAGTCAACATGGGCATGTCAGTAATATTAGCATCAGCATGGGATTTGGGTTTTCATCATCAGATTTTCAATGATATGAATGGCTGAAAAGTTAGAGGTTGGAGTGAATTAAAATTTGTCCATTAAAGTATGAAGATTTGCTATCTTAATTAATATAAACTGAGCACTGATTATATATATGTGGGAGATGATAATCTGGACCAACTGATGAGTGCTAGTTTAGCACAAAATATGTATATTGGTGATTGTTATCTTTTCTACATGTGTATCAGTTGTATGAGATAGTGTGGATAGTTGAAGGATGCTTGAAAATCTGAGTTCAAATTCCCTATACTTACAATTAAGCTCCAGGTTTGTAAAGAGTGCCAGGTTTTCCCAATATTTTCAATAAATAAATGAAATGTTAAACTTTTATTTAAAATATGTGAGGAATAGAAGTCAAGAGTTAATTAAAGGTTTTTCAAACAATATCTAGTTCAACTTATTTAAGTACTTAAACAGAACATAACTTTCTCAGCAATTATATCTTTTGCGATTATTTTGTAGTTCATCTTATCATTTTAGTGTTTAAACATTGTATGGTATTCTGAGTAATTATTTTGTAAATTTTAATAATTATATATGTAAAATGCAATGCAATGCAGAATCCCCTCCCCCAACCTTTATGGCTTGCTATTATATAGTTAATTACCACACTGGATGAAAAACAATATTGTATTGTTAACATTTGTTTAACATATGCAGGCCAGACTTAAGTTTTTATTTTATTTACTTTTGATATTAAAAATTATAAATTACAAAATTATTTACGAGTTGACAAATGCAACTTGTAAACTAATTATGTGAAATTGTTTCAAAGCAAACATTTCTTTATTACTTATATAATTTCATAAAAAACCAACAGCTATACAATAAAAAATAAAAGTTGTTTAAAATTTGTAATAAGAAGAAATTCTGAATTAAAAATAAATAGATTAGCATGATTATTATTAGATGATATCAAGTTAGCATGAACTCACAGGAACTATATAAATAGAGTTTTTTTTTAAAAAAAAAGGATTAAACTTTATTGGTACACCATGTTTAACTCATGCTGTCTCCTAGGGACATGAGAGTATGGGTCCAAACCACACTCTATCAAAGCATATCATCCACCCTCAGCACTATCACAGGCATCTACCTCTCTCTTTATGGGAAAGTCACCCATCTCTATCTTCTAGTGTTTTCTAAAATAGCACATTACCTCCCCATTGTTCTACCTACATATTTCTTTATATCCAAAATTAATTCCCCGTTGCACACATTTTTTCTGAGGCAGGAAGGTGGTGGCCATCAGCCTAAAAAGAACTTGTTTTCCTATAAACGTCAATGGGTTGGGCCTGCACTTCATCGACACTTTTCTGATCCAGAGATCTCACAACATTATCCTCACACCCCTAAGTTACTTTCCTGCCAACCTTGTGCATATCATTATCACAACCACAGACACTCCTCCTCCCAGTGGACCTCACTCATTGCCAACATCCTACAAAAGGCTGGCTTTGTTATACCATCCATCAGCAGCAAACTAAAGTACTGGGAGGTTTTCAATCAGACTGCAGACTTCTTTTATTGTCTCCCCTACATTCCTCAAACTTACCAATGCTCAATTAATCCACAAATTCAAAAGGTGGTCCCTTGAGGCAAAATTCCTCGATTTCCTCCTCAAAATCAATCTTCACCCCTTCCCACAAATCAATTTTTGGTCAACTGTAGGGGTTTCACCAAGATCTCTCCCATATGCCAGCTCTGTAAAACTGACAATGAAACCCTTCAGCACTTTCTACTTAAATGTCCCTTTCTGCTTGGCATGAGAAATGCCATCAACTCCTGCCTTTCCTCGCACAGGAATACCATCTTCAACCTCCAAGAATCCATAGAAACAGAGGTCTTTACAGCTATTAGACTATCAGTTTTCCTCATCTATGCTCTCTGGTTGCTCCAATGTGACATTATCTTTGACGAGAAAATACCCTCAGTGAACCAAAAGCTATTGGACCTAATTCACTCTCTCAAAACCAGAGATACCAAACTAGCCCCACCTCCACTCCTCACAGACCCTTGGGCAATCCTTCAACTCTCATCCTCTCAGCCTCTGTCATAGGACTCAATCATAAAGACATGCATTTCAGACTGGCCTGGACTACACATTGTTTTCCCTTTCCACTTCCCATTTTTTTTTCACATGCATCCTTTCCCTCTTACCGTGTTGCTCCTGAAATTTCAATTTATTTTATAATCACTCCCTTATAAACCTTTTTTCTAACTGTATCTATATATTTTTTTTTGATGAATAAACATCACTGAGGGAAAAAAAAACTTTGATTTACATAGTGTAATATGGAGATCTAAAATGATATACTTGTATTTTGTCCATAGCATTTTCAAAAATTGATCAACCTGTGAAAGTTCAAAGCATCAGTCCATGAGGTGATTAATTATTAAAAGTAAACCTAGGTTATAATTAGGAATTATTTGTAAAGTCAAGAGTTCAAATATGAATAGCATTTTAGGAGTACAATATTGAAAAAAATCCATTTTGCAGTAGATAAGTTAATGAATAGGAAAACACTTGAGATAATATAAAATATGGGCTAAGTCAATCTACTATTCAGTTCTCCAAAATGGCTTTGAATATCCCCAGAAGAGAGCAATCCAGTATACTTTGTAAGAATTATGGTAAACAAGGAAAAAAACTAAACCTTAAAATGTCTCTGCGGAAAACCATTCCAATCTTTCACGAAAAACCATATGAATAGCAAAGGATCAACCCCATCAATACCCATATTGGAAATAATAAGAAATAATTAAGGCAATTGAAACCATTAGGCCAAACTACAGCTTACTTTGCAATAATGCATAGATAAAATCATTTATAAGAATAACGTTGCAAAAACCTTTAAAAATAATGTTATTTTTCCTTTCCTATGAATGAGAAGTTCAATGTCGGAAACGATCCCCACATCACCCTCATCCCAGTTCCCATACTCAACAGAACTAGGATTTAGGCTCCCAGGGCTCCTCCTGACAACTGGACCATCTCATCCATTCAGCAAAAGTGAGTGAAATGAAGATTTTTCATTAAAAGCCAAATCTCTATAGAAATCTTTTGAAATTTCAATGGCTGCCATATAATTTGCCCAGCATTTTTATAAAGGTTGAAATTATGTTTACTTGTGATTACGTGTTGACATAACTTGTATATGAAAAGAAAGCTAGAAACTCCTCTTTTAAATATGAATAGTTTTAGAGAAAAGTAATTCCCCAAACTAAAAAAAAAAACTAAAATGGGGAACCAGAAACAGAGTCAACTGGAGTTCTTGGCTCCCTCTAGTGGCATATATATTTTCACAGAAAACATCACCTAATTAAATTTTCAGGTTGTTTAAAAGTATATTCATTATTATGGTAGTGGAGTTGATTTACTTCACTACTGGTCATCCATTCAGCATTATCATTTTCAAGTATTTATCTGTTTCAAATAAATCAGATTATAGAATAAAATTGGATAACTTCACATAGATCATTTGTATCTCAAGTAAGAGTTTAAAGATAATTTGATCAGGAATGTATTCAATTATTTTTATTGCCATCCATCAACAGAATTGCAATGAAAAATCCTAGAAATTTTTTTAGAAGCAAGAATAATTGTATTGTTAAAATTATCATATTTAACTGACTTTCCATAAACATTCATGAAATGGATAGAAAAATTATTCATGCTTTTGAAGGCTGAATACTAAGTATTAAATACAAGGATATATAATTCTCAGATATTCTATTACTAGGCAGTTACTGCTAACAGAATCATTATCATTAATAGTATAATTTGTCATCGTTAGTGTCATTTTGAAATTTTGTAATTACAATATACATTAGCAAATAATTAGATGATACATCATGCACAAACAATTTTATAGTTGTTGCAACACAGATAATTATTATGCTCTATATAGGTTTAGCAAAATATATAATTAAATATTGAAGCCATGAAATCTTGCAAAAAGCGAAAAGGGATTCAGACAAAAAGGGTCGTAATTTATGGGTATTCATTTCAGAGGCAATTAATTCTCATATAATTAGGGCAGCAAAGTTTTGAAATGTACAGTTGAAAACATAAAGGTTGCTCAAAATGAAAATATCAGAATCATAATAATGTTTTAAATATGATATAATTAAATGCAAAAATACTAAGTAATAGTGAGCATGGGAGTTGCAAGGAAACTAAGCACTGTCACAACATATTTTGGTCATTGTTAGAAAGTAGATTAATCTCTGATTATTAGTATCAGACATTCTAATCTTGGAGTGTATCAATAGGATGCAAACATCTGTGCAGACAGCGAAATAAAAATAATGTTTTTAATTTCTGCATTTAATTAAGATGTTTCTACAGTATTATTTTATCTATAAAAATTCTATTCTAAGATGCTGTAATTCACTATATAATTGAAAAATATTTAAGAGTGACAATTTAGATCAGATAAAAATCTCCCCCTGTTTAATTGTTAAATTTTAAACATTTTTCAGTTAAATATTTAGCAGCAGCATGCCTGGCATTGAGGCACTTAAACTAATTCATTGCTGCTGACAACTTAGATTTAGAAAACATCTAATACAAGCATATTATATATATATATATATATTTACTGTTTTACCTGTTCTAGCATATTTTGAAACTATTGTGATCCATTTACTACTTTGAAATGTAATTTATTCTGAATCATAGAACTGCTTTATTGCCAAATATAGTATCTAAAAGATCCCTGTACTGCAGCATTCATGATATCTGAAAACATTATTGGAACTATAAAAGTTTATGATTATATGGATATATTATAATCTTTAAAATGTAAACATTACAAGCATAAAGCTAAACTAGTCAATATATAATTGCATTGGTGGTTGAGAGGTCAGCACGACTGCTTTACGAGTAGTTGCCCAGGTTCGCGTCCCGGCTGATGCTATGACATTTGAAAAAAGAAAAAAACTAATCAATATATAATTAAAATTACCCCAAATCCAAAATTCAACCAGACCAGCAAAAAATAATATTAAAACACAACCAAAGGTTTCACTGCTACAAGCAGACTTCTCAAATGTAAAATCAAAAGAAGAATTAAAGAATCTTTATTATTGAAAATTTATTATTCTGCAGCAATTAACTTATTTAAGAGTTCTTTTAATATTAAAGGTGGATGGGAAGTGAATGGATTTGTGGATAATGTTTAATATATATATATATTGTGTAGTTTTTATAGGTCTTTACTCTTGAGAAGTCTGCTTGTAGCAGTGAAACCTTTGGTTGTGTTTTAATATTATTTTTTGCTGGTCTGGTTGAATTTTGGATTTGGGGTAATTTTAATTATAATCTTTAGATGCAATTATAAAGTTTACGTAATTAAGAGAAGCAAACTATTTTTTTTCAGTCTCTGAATAAATAACATTCTGCATATTAAGCAAGGGTTAAGAATAGAATGAATCCAAAATATTTTTAAAGGTTTATTATATTGATGAAAATTAAGAGGAAACTTAACATACCAACGAAATGAAAATATAGCATTAGTTATTAATAAACTAATAATCAATTTTACAAAGACGAAGACAGAATCTCACATTTAATAATCTTGTTTTAAAATCAAATAGAAGTTAATAATTATAATCATGAAATTAGCATTGCTTAATGTATCCATAATTATGGGGAACAGACTATTCACCACCAGACAATGAATAAATAATAATGTGTATATTTAATGAGGAACAAATATAGAAATTCTTTAAGCTTTTGATATTTATAAGCTTACCGTTGACAAAATTAGTGGAAATTCATAGTGAATATGTCATTCAGATGAAAATATGGTGTTACATCCTTGTATAAGCTGATTATTAGTTTAATAATTATTAATGCATATTTTCTTTCTGTTATGAATTTCCACAAATGTTGCCTAGGATAAGCTTATAAAAATTAAAAGTGTAAACAATAATGAAATCAATTCTATTCTTGCTTCTTACTAAGCATAAAGAATGTTATTCAATCATGGACTGATGGAGAATAATTTGCTTCCTTTAATTACACACACATATATATATTATGCTTTGCTAATTTCATGATTATAATTGTTAACTTTTATTTGCTTATAATTAAAAATAAGATTCTGTCTCTATCTTTGTAAAATTGATTATTAGTTGAATAATTATTAATATTTTATTTAGTTAACTTGGAATTTTCATCAGTGAAGGCAAGAATAGGTTTATAAAAATCAAAAGTTTAAAAAATATGTTAACCCATTCTATTCTTGATTCTTGTTAAATGTAAAACTATTATTTATTCATAGCTTGAGGAAGAGTGATTCATTTACCTTAATGCATATACATTAAACTTTGCTAATTTTATGTTTGCAAATACCCAAGTTTTTATTCATTAAAGAAAATATGCCCATGCCCGCACTTCATTTTTCATTTGCTTATCTATTTTTAATTCAGTTATATAAGTTTTGCCATTGCCAAAATAGTTGGTAAGGATAAAATAAACTAAGTTGATTTAATAAGACCCACATCTCCAAGGGTATCCATTTTTTTTATATGGGGATTGCACAAAAAGTTGTTTAAACTAGAGATATTATCACTATCATGAATTAAGAAAACTGTAGATCTTTAATATGTTCAATGTTGAAAATAGCATTAATTATTCAGTGAAAATAATTATATTTATATATAAAATATTGATAAGTATTGAAATAATGACAACTTTACAAAGTATGCTCAAACTATCTACTGGTCATAAGTCTTATATCATTTTTTATAAATCTATAGAGGTAAACTGTAATAAGGCATTGTAGGGTACTGGGTACTGCATCCACCTACCATATTTATGATTAGATTTTATTTTTTGAGTAAAATAGGCCTAGAATATTATGTAGCAGACCTGATAGCTAACCTAGTTAATTTTCCAATTTTGATCAATAAATATTTATATACGAAGTACATTGTGTAGTGGGCTATTTAAAGATTTGTTATTTTATTTTAATATACTGTATGTGAAAGTGAATAATGTAAAAACTGGTTTTTTTTATTTTTTTCCCTTGCTATTTCTAAAATTTTGCCTTTAAAAAATTTTGCCTTTAAAAATATTTTAAGTTGTCTTGCGTTGTTAGCCGAGAGGTATCGCAGCCGCCATGCAAGCAAGTAGTTGGTTGCAGACGGGTGGCAAGTAGTTAGTTGCAGACGGTTGTGGGTTCGCGTCCCGGCAGATGCTATGACATATGAAAAAAAATATTTTAAGTTAACCTAAACATTAATACTTAGAACAAAGTATACACGGTAAAGATGTAAAGGTCTTATTAAAGGTTATTATGTCGGTATATTAAAAGAGAAATAAAAAATAGATTACTAATGCTCTCTTGCTTTTGGGCAGAAAACTTAAAACACACACTTAAAAATTATGCAAGCATAGACACAGATAGATAATATATAGAACAATATTGAAAATTATTCTTCACGTATAAATCGTGATAAACAGAGCAGCCAAAAATTGAAAAAAATATTATTTATTTAAAGAACAGTATTGATAAATTCTTGCATATATATATATTTTTTAAAATAAAGTAATATTGGATTTTTAAAATAAAACTTTGGATTAATCTTTTTTTTAATTTTAAGTTGAAATTGCTTAACACTGAAGTTCTTTGCAAATAGAGTTGGTTGTCTGATATCGGAATATAAATGGATTACCCATCCTTTGGTCCATAGGTCAACTTTATCTGTTCATCTGCCAGCTATTATTCACTAAGTCAGATCTTTCAGTCTTTGACCTAGCCTGGTTTGATGAAAGATCTATAGATTATGTCACTGTCTGCTTGATCCCTCTGGCTCCGTTTAGTTCAGTATTTCGCTAGAATTTAATATTTTCAGTCATATTGATGATTACTTTTTTTGCTTTGATGGCTATCAAATAGTATTTTTAGAGAAATAGTAGTTTTGTTTGATTTAATGAGGTTTTTTTCCTCCTTCTATAGAATTAATAAAGTTAATGGTCAAGAGAAGAATTGTTTGCTTTTGTTTTAGAGATTATAAATGGATGGTTCAAACACATTATTAATAAGAGTTTTATTTTATTAGGCTAAGTAATAACGTATGTGTGCACAATAACCACACATATATAATGTCTTTACAGTCATAATTATTCAGTTCTTATTATATCCCGTATAATTTAACAGATTTGTAAAAGTGGTCGTAATCATGAGCTAAAGATTCCTGTATCAATTTGAGTTTAAGAAGTTTAAATAAAAATCTCTGTTAGATCAATTGAACGGAATAGTTGCACTACATGGCTTGGTATAGAGTTAAATGGCAAATTACAGCATTCATCTATGGATTATAGCTTTAGTTATATTCTAGTGCATGAGATACTTACGAAGTTTCAAGCAATACTCCATTAGAATATTTAAATAAATAAATAAATAAATGTTCATTAGAATGATTAATATATTGTTTATTATGGACCTCATCCTTTTAAATTATTTTCTTAGTGTTGCAATTTTTGGAAAGCATTCTAGTACAAACTCGCGGCGGGTGTAGGTGTATATATATGTATAATGATTAATCAGCTAATAATAGTTGTTTCTATGTTTTTGATTCCTTTGATTTTAGGATAATTTCTTTAATTCAAGATGTGAATGCTGAATTCATTTTAAAAGAAGTATATCATTAACCAAAAGTAATAATCTATTATTGTCATTATAACATTTAACTGATCACGATGATAATCCACCATTGTCTTATGACAATTTGCTATACTTGAATCTTAAATACTTGTATCATAAACTTAAATATTGAGCTCTGTCCATCGTGAGAACATAAAATAATAAAAGCCCCTAAGCCAATAAGATGAATGATTTTTTAATAATAAAAAAAGAAATTGAAAAAATGATTTCATCAGTTTATCATTTTTATTTTAATAGCATCATTGTCTATTGTTTTGATAGTCACGTGAGAAAATAGTGAATACATGAAGTTAATCTATTGAAAAATTAAGAATATTACGTATATGTCTATTGAAACCGCATGGTGCAATGATTGTATGTTTATATTTCTGTGCAGTGAGTTCAAATATGGGCAAAGTAAAATTTATTTACATTCTAAACAGACATAAGATTTTTTTTTTTCAGGTAGCTGCTCATAATCATCCCAATGATCATTTAATATTGGCCGTAAATGGGTATTTAGCTTAACTTAGCAATAAAGCAATAATATCATAAACCTTTAGTTGGCTGATAGCAACCTGATAATTTATATGCATTCCCATTTAGGTTTTTATGGAAGGTTGTTAAAAATCTCTTTGGAAGACTGTTTTTATCGTTTTTCTTTTTGCTTATATATGCACATATTCTGATGTTGACTTCTTTTGTCATCTTCTTCTATATCTTCTTTGTTTTCATTCTATTAAGATATAACGATTGCCACGTTATTATTATTTTTGATTAATAGCTAGCTAGTTCATAAAGAAGTTTTTTTTTAAAAAAATAATATTTTAATTTTATTTTTAAAATGATTTAATATTCTCATGATAAATGTTTAAAACTAAATTTAGTTAATTAAATTTTTTCTCTCTCACAGAAATGAAAAATTAATTTAATACAAATATTTTTTGTAACAATCATTTTGTATGGGAAAAGCTACAAATTAAAGTCGAAACACTTAACGGTAATAAATTTGTAGGAGACGTTTTTATGATGCTGAAGTTTGATTACTACAATATAATTTTAACTCTACTGTGATGTTTAGTAATGCACAAAACTCAAGGACCATAGTTCATGGCTTCAACTTGGTTGATTTCTGTTGCTCACTTCTAATTGGATTATTTATTTATGTGTAACTTTAAACATAAAAGGGTTAATATTAATACTTACTTTATCAGTCATATAGAGATAAAAAACATTAAAAGTTGTTTTCGATTAACCAAACAATTTTTTTTTTTGTATGTAACTGAAAATTAATTGAAAAAGCATTGGTTTTTAACTCTGACATTCTATCATTGCTAAATCTCTCAGGGCATGAGAACTGTCAAAATCACTATTACTGAATGTATATTAGATGAATAGTAACATCTAATTGAATCTCAGATTAATTTTTGGATATTGATCTGATTTAACGTATTCTCATTCAAAAGCCATCATTTAATCATGCTTGTCAAGCCAATAATATGAAATTTCCCAACATCCTAAGATTTTGAACTCAATCCAATTTACTTATTCATTATGGCACTTGATAGCAATATTATAGGCATGTTAGATATAAGTTATCTGCAAATGTCTGTGATCTTTTGGCATGTACAAAAATGAAGTACTTTATATATATATATCTATAATGCTGTTCAAGCTTGAGATTTTGAATACACACTGTTAATTTTAATGCCATAAAATAAATAAGTGATTGCTGAAAACTATAGTGTATTACGATCTTTCCTTAATGAAGAAGAGTAATATCTAAAAACTATTCTAACTATTTGCTTTAGCATTGCTGTCTTGGTTAATCATGCTGAAGGAATGATGATAAACAAATTATTGCTTTCAAATATGATGCTATCTTTTCTTACAAATATTCTGGAATAAATCTTTCCTTGATGTAAAGATTTTATTTTATATAGAAACTCCAAATACCAAAGTTAAAAAAAGTTTATGCTATGATTCTTAATATAAGATGTTAGATTAAATTGTGTTGAGAGAGTGATGATAACCAAGTATTATTGATGGTGAGCAAATTCTATTGACTTGAATTTTATATTTGACATTATACCAGAACTTGATTCTTATATAGAATATATTATCTGAAAGATCTGTTAAGCAATATCAGAATTACTACGTACCAGTCATAGCTTGATTGTAATACCACATTGATCTAGTTATTAAATTGACTTCAAAGAAAACTTACATTCAACATAAAGCAATTTTATTTCCATATTAAATTAAATATAGCTAAAGTATGCATGAGGCAAAGTTTAATCTTCTAAAATTTTAAATCAATATATATTTCATATTATTATTGACATTGGAGACGTTTGAGATTTTTTACAATGAATAGTACAGCAGCCATTAGATCAGTAATTTTTTCAGAGATCTGTATATGAAATTCTCTCTTTTTTTTTTACTCTTTGTCTCACTTTTGTTAAAAAGTACAAAGCATGTGCTATTTTAGAGACGATCTATTAGCAAAATTATAATGTAAGAAATATGATGGATAAATACTTAATGTATTTTTACATGGTGAAAATGTGATTTCCCACATATTGTACCATAGTTGACTGATTAAAAGTTGGAATATTTAATAACTAAAAATACTAGATATAGAAATGAAGATTTTTTATTATTTTATAATTTTAGAAAATGCCTTATTTGGCATAAAGTCCAAATTTTGAATGATTTTATTTCTTAGAGATTAAAATATCCTTAAATTGTAACAAAAAAAGCATTGAAATTATACAGCATTGTACAATGATGAATTTTCATGCTAAAGTATATTAAAGTCCTATAATTTAATGTGAAAAATAACAAAACAGCAATTCTGAGTATGAAATGATCTGACAGATTTGGATATGATAAAAAATGATATAATGAATAATTTTTTAACTATCTTTCAATTAAATTAAATTTTTCAGTGACTGTTTTATGAACCAAATTTGTTTAATAAGTTATTTTATATTATTTTGAAAGGTGGATTATTGGCCCTAAAGAGTTTTTCAGCAAATAGTACTCTAGTTAAACAGTATTCAAACATATGATCTTTGTTATTGGCAACTTTGTATTGTTTACCATTGGATTTATAGCAAAAAATAGTATTTAATAGCAAAATAGTATAAGTAATGACATCTCAGCATATTTTTAGCCAAAAATATGACACATATTTATATTATTTAAACTATCATAGTGCAAGTACTCCACGTATTGCTACTTCATATATATATATTCTTTGGTCATTTTTTCAATTTTTTTAACATTTTAATTTTGCATTAAATAAAGTCACACTGAAAACAAGCCAAACATTAAGTAATATTTTCTCTTTAAGTCATCAAATAGATAGTAAGTGCTTGCTTCCCAAATAAGTAATCTTGAATGTCCATTGATAAAAAAAAAAATTCAAATAAATTCAGCTGATCCCCTCTTCTCAATCACTCACTGCCAGAAGTATTTGCTTCCTTGTCTATTCATCTATCCTATAACTACAACTATTTCAACTAGCTGATTATAGTCTTGAAGCTTTTATTCAAGTTGTAAATTTTTTCCCCACACAATATAACAAATTAAAATGAAAACATAATTAATTTTCTATTCAATATATATATAATTAAAAACTGCTTTAATTTGAGTAGAAGTTTTCTGCATCTTCTTAGAAATTTAGTATAGCCTAATTATCTGATTTTGCAACTGAATGTTGCCATCTTTACAATTTTTTTTTCAATGTATATATATATTTAAGTGTCATAGCATCGGCCGGGACGCGAACCCGCAACCCGGGCAACTGCCTGCAAGTGCAAGGCAGTCGCACTGACCTCTCGACCACCAATGCAAGACATGTATATTTATTTTGTTAATGACAATCATGATCTACTTTTGAATTTAGTTTATTTAAAAATAATAATTACTGGCAGAAAATACAATGATAATTAGGAAAATTTCGTATTCCTTTATTGTTTTTACAAGTAATAATAATGAATTCAACATGATTATCAATTACTATAAGAATTTTTGAATGAAAAAAAAATATTTTTAATAATAAAAAAAAAACTTAAATGAATTATAATATAACAGTAGCATTAATTTGGCATATTTGGTTTTTATACCTTTCTTGATTAATGATTTTTTTTCTATTAGGAATAATTCAACATTGTACATCACATTTTCTTTTTCTTATAAACCTTACATGTTTTAAAGCAGTCCAAATTTATGCTAAATTTAATATATATGCATATAAGTTCTTTGTATTTATTTTATATAATAAGGGTAGGGGGCAATGATCACTCCTACTCTTTTTAAAAATACAACCAAAATCTGATATTAAAAACTGTTGCAAGTATTATGTTGGAATCTGATCCAAAGAAGTTCCCTTTCTCTCTCTCTGTTTCTGCTAGCCTTGTTTATTTTGTAAAGAATTTTCATTTTTCTACATTGTTTAGCAAAATTGATAGGAGAAGAGGGACTGTCATAAGCCAATATGAAGATAAGTTCTTCCTTCCAAAAATAACCAAAATCATTCTCTGGTAGCCCTTCCTGTTTTAGTACTTACTTCTGCTGCTAGATTCTTCCTACAGGATGTTTATGTATTGGTCTGCCAAATGACTTCACCATGAAACAATGTGAAATTCTCTTTTCTTTTAGGTAAAATGATAGGGAAAACAGTTGTAATGCTTGAAACAGCTTACAAGTAAGTTGCTCTAGGAAAACACAAGTTTATGAGTGGTTTAATAGAAGTTTCAAATTCACCATAGTCCTAAAAAAATGTGACAAGTGAAGTACATTGTCAAGAGAATGCTGATTTTTTTGAATGCAAATGAAATTTTTCACTCAGAATACATTTATAATGATCAAGTGTTTAAAACTTATAAGTTATGGAACTTTTACGTGATGTAAAATGTAAATGTCCCATTTTGTGACAAAGAGAGGAGTGCAATCTCACAAGACAATGTGATAGCACTCAAAGCCTTGAGTGTGAAACAATTTTAAATTAAATCCAGCATGATTCAGCTTATTCATCAGCCATGTTTTCTTGATCTCACTCCGTTTTTGACTTCTCTTTATTTTCTCATATAAAAAAATTTCATTTTTTTTTTGCAGACTTAGAAGTGGTGAAGAAAAAAAATAATGGAGGCATTAAAAGGCATCTTTTTGCAAGAATTTCCAAATTACTTCCAAAAGTGAAAAACACTTTTAGATAGGTGCATTTCACTAAATGGACATTAAACTTGTAACATCTAAAATTAAATACACAATTTTTTTTATTATGAAATTCCAATTATTTTTGGGTACCTCTTTGTAAAAGCTTTAAAGGTTTTTTTTTTTTTGTTGTTTTAAGGGGGAAAAATAGGATTCAATAAAAAAATATAACCATGGCTTCTGTGTTTTATAAACATTACAATGAATTTTAATAATTTTTATTACTCATTCATTATACTAGAAATTATTCACTTAATGAATAATATTTCTGTAATCTTCACTTCTATTTTAAAACAAGTGTATATGCATTAATGATTAAAAAGAAGGTTAGTTAAAAAAAAATATAATTTACGTTTACTGTTTATAAAAAAAATAAGATTTTAATTCTTTCAAGATGATAAATGCTAATAGAGATATGGTTTAAAAGTATTCAATATTCATTATGAATCTTTTTTTTTCATAGTCTCAATAGCATCTGGGGGATGTTTTATGGAACTATTCAAATAAAAATACGTAACAGGGCAGTATGCAAAGTTGGAAGTTTTATTTGCAATTGCATATTTTCATTTAAGAGAAAATTCTGTTTTATGCATGATGTCATTTTATGAAAAATACTATATTATTTTTAAAAACCAATATTTCCAATGCTTCCCCCATATTTTGTTTAATGAAGTCTAATGCGTAATTAAAATTGTGTAGTGTTGAATGATGCTTTTATAACAATATTGGCATCTCTAATATAAAACATACATTTGTTTAATTTTTTTTATAATTTTTATTTTCATTTTGAGGTTCTATTTCTTAAAGATATTTTAAAATGCATATTAAGGCTTATTTTTTTTAATGATGCAGTCATACTTTATATCCATGGTTTCATTTAATCACATTGAGACGAGGATTAGATGAAAACAAATAATAATAGAAAATTTAGTTTTCTAAATTTTATTTTATTTTTTGGCTTACAATGCCAATACTGGGTGCTGCTAGCACAAAATGTCACAAGTAAATTTAATCGTTTTCACTATAGGATCTTGAGTTTTCTAGTCTAATATTACTTATCTTTTTCTATTTTATCAATTATTTTTTATTACAAGATAGATAAAAGGGTTACAAAAATTCTTTAGTTGTTATTGGTTTCTTCTTCTGCTTTTTCTTTTTCTGTCCACTCAAAAGAAAAGGATATGAGTAAATTTTCATTTATTAACAAGATATAATATATTAACATTATTAACAATAATTTATCTGATTTTTTTTTTTTTTGATAGTTATTTTTGTTGATATCTTAACGTATATAACTGTTAACTAAAGTTATATCATAAGTTTGTGAACATGCTATATACGTATATATGGAAAATAAGTTAAACACGTATGTTTTAAAAAAATGCATATTATATATAATTTACTACTATTAACAAATTTTGGTGGTCTGTGTCAAGGTTTGGATTAAATATTGCAGATGAGGTACTAGTATATGATTGTATTTTTATGTTGGATTATTTCCATCATCTAATATGAGTATTGAATGTCTTTAGAAAAAATTAACTTTATTTAAATATTCCAAATATATTGAACTGTTAGTAATAGCACATCAAACAGGTTAGTATATGCACAACGTTTTGAGGGGTATTGTTCTCCCCTCTTTTTCAGGTGTTGCTGGCCTGACCAGTGACGGTACTAGCATGGGATTAGAACCTGGACTCTTAGATTCTTGAGTATTGAATTTTAAGATAACACTCTAACCAACTGAGCCATTTTTGACATAATCTATTATGTACTATCATCATCATTTTGTACCATCCACTGCACCGTTTCCATTGTCTAAAGTTTCTTCTCCACGACATGACAACAAACAATGGCTCACTTGATTAGAGCACTACCTTAAAATTCAATACTCAAGAATCTAAGGGTCCAGGTTTGAATCCCATTCTAGTACTATCACTGGTCAGCCCAGCAACACCTGAGGAAGAGAGGAGAATAATACCTCTCAAAACATTGTGCACATTCTAATCTGTTCGATGTGCTACTACTAACAATTTAATGTGTGGAATATTTAAATAAAGTTAAATTTTTCTAACGACATTCAATATTCATATTAGATGATGGAAATAGTCCAATATAAAAATACTACTATATGATGTATGAAATTTGATTTGAGGTTATAAAATTAGTATTTCTAAAAAAAAAAAAAACATTCTTTTATTTAACTGAAATACAGTTTGCTTTCTATATTAATTTCCATATTGGTATAATTTTAATCAAGCTATAGTCAAAGAAGAATTTATATATTTGCCTGAAAGTTTATGATGATGGTATTTTATATGTGATAATATGTTGGACTATTACTATCATCTGTCATTAAATGTTGAATGTCTAGAAATTTTTAAGCTTTATTTAAGGTTTTCACAAACAATTATTAGTAATAATACACAAATAGACAATAATACCTCTTAGTAGATTACACAATGCTTCAAGTGGTATTATTATCCACTCTTCTTCAAATATTGCTGGCCTTACCAGTAACAATACTAGCATAGGAATCGAACTTACATCTTTAGATTTTATGAATATCGAATTTTAAGGCAACAATCTAACCCCATCTTTAGATTTTTGAATATTAAATTTTAAGGTAATGCTCTAACCGAGTTGTTTAGAGGGTTGCCTCAAAATTCTATATTCAAGAATCTAAATGTGTAAGTTCGACTCTTATGCTAGTATTGTCACTGGTCAGGCCAGCAGCACTTGAAGAAGAGTGAATAATACTATTGGAAATGTTGGGTAATCTATTAACCTGTGTTGTCTATTTGTGTGTTATTATTAACAGTTGTTTGTATTTGAAAAGTTTAAATAAAGTTTAAATTTTCTAGACATTCAACATTTAATGCCAGATGATGGAAATAGTCCAACATATTATTCGATCAAGAATTTATATATATCGTTTTAAAGCATTTAATAAAAATTTATTAGGTTAGTTTATTTTTTAACCGTCTTCATGCGTATAATAATTAGCACATTTACCTGTTGTTCCCATGATTTAGGATTCAAATTCTAGTGGAGTTTGAACATTTTCCAGATAATTATGGATTTTTCACGTAAATTTAGGTTTTTTTTTTTTTGAGAAGCCAACTTAGCCAATAATCTAATTTGGACTGATAATGTATATTCAGCTGCCATGAAAATTATATAAAAACATTTTGTAGGTGAGACTAAGCTATTTATGAATAATACATTTAAAGTATTTTAATGCAAGATATATATATTTACTTTGGGACTAGAAAAAAAAAAGCTATGTTCTACCTAAGGCACATTACTTGTTTTAGAAATTATGAAGTTGGCATGAATTGGATATATGTAAAATAAACTATGTTTTAATAAAAACAGCACACGAAAAAATACACTTTTTTAATGATATAGGGAGGGGCATAGTCTTCTCTAATAGTATACATTGAAGAGCCAGAAACATTCGTTTTCTATTTTCATATTATTTTTATACAGATAAGGAAGATTGGTAAATAATTTTAAGTAAATAAATACCTTTCCAACAGTTTATTTTCAAGAGATAGTGAAGCAGAAGGCTGTAATCTCAACATTTTTTTAATTGTTGATTGATAAGAGTTTCAGCAGTTTTCCTTCTATATATTACTTTCTAGCTCAGAATTATTATATATACTGACCAGTGTTTGTTGAGTTGAGTAGAAACCATTATTTTTTCATCTTTATTACAAACAATTAATTAGTTTTTTTTTTTGCTCTTAAAACAATTTATTTGTCTCTCATCCGTCTTGAATGTTTCGATTTCTCAGCACATTTACTGGTTTTGTTAATATCACCTTTTCTCGACTATTTTATATCCTCTCAAGTAAATCTTTAGTCATCTGCAGTCAAAACATCTGCATTTACTGATGAAGTTAATTACAGTGAGAACTTTTTTCTACTAAATAAAAACAGTGATTTATTATTATCTCTTGTTATCATAGTAATTTTCTAAAAATACTTTTTGTAATCCATAATGTATTTTAAATGAAACTTTTAAAACGTTTTAAAAAATAGTTTATAAATGATCTTTTAATATCTTTTACTGATTAGAAAAAAAACATAAACACCCAATACTTGTGTGCGTACTTCCTATGCATTAACAAATCTTTTGTATGAAGTGGTAGAGTAAATGGACTAAAACTTCCTGAATTGGAGTTCAACTTGTCACTTCTGGAAATTAAATCCTCTGGTTGTTTTTATTTTAATCTTTTCTACAGTAGGTTTATTAACTCTTAAGGGCATATTGAGTCCATATCACTAATAAAAAAAACATTGCTGTTGTTTTTAACCCTACTAGTATTTATTATGGCAAATTATAAAACAATACTTTTAGTATCTCTAAGAGGCATATGAAAATTAATAGTAGCAAAATGGCACCATCTCTACTTCCCAAGATACCTTAAGAGAATTAGGTATTAATTACGTTATTATTATTATTACTATCAATTTACATATTTTAATGATATAAAGATCATTCTTTTCTTTCATTATCTCAACTTGCCTTTGGTAAAATATTTGACATTTACAGATTATCAGTTGTCATTTACAGGTGGTTTCAGCCTAACATCTTAGACAATTTTTTTTCATCCCATTCCATTTCTTTACTAGTCTTTTCAATTTTTACAATTATCTTCTATTTTCAGATATCTATCAAAATTGTTTTTTCTATTACAGTTTTTGACTGAAGAAGTTGAGAACAAAAATCTGTGTTTGCCCATTGATATTTGATTTCTAATTTAGCACCTTGTCTCTATCAATATTTTACTTGTATATTTGCATATATATAATTTGTAAAGCACAGGTGTAAAAAAGGATTTTTAAATATTCCATGCTTGATTGAAGTTTAACTTGAGTTTAAAATCTATATGGAATAATATAATAATCTCTGGCCTAATAAATAGTTATTATTAATATATTTTCGAAAGATGGTAAATCATTATTGAGACTGTATAATAAGTGTATATTTGTACTGTTAAATTATAATAAAATACAGTAAGATAAATAATGAAGAATGATACAAAGTCATTTAAGAGATTTTGATGAATATGAAACTTTATCAGCAGACATGCATTTTGGATAATATTTGACCTTTTTTCATATCATTATCATTTTGTTAGAAGTAGAGTATGTTGTAATTTCTAATATCTTTTTTATTACATTTTTAAAATATTGATATTAATACTGCATTCTTCCAATCATCTAGTACATCTTTATCATTTAGACATTTGGTATATAACTTTGCCAAAAAAAAATTCTATTTCTTCATCTGCATCTTTTAAGATATTGATTATAAATCCATTGTTGCTTGGAGCTTTTTCCTCCTTCATAAATTTAATTGCATGTCTCATTTCTTCATTTAAAATCCTGGGCAATTCAGAAAATATAATAATTGTAGAAGGTACTTGTTCTTCATTACTATATAATTTTTGATATAATTTTTCTACATATTTCATGATGTCATCTCTCTTTTTAGTAATAGTTCCATCTTTTTTTTCTTTTTGCAGATGTAAGTTTCATACCAATACCAAAATGTTGTTTTACACTCTTGAGACTTTTATTCTCTTCTATAGCTTTCCTTGCTAGTTCACAATTATATTTTCTTATATCATTTGAAACAGTAAGGTCTGCTTTGCAGATCTTCATTTCACCTTTTCTCACCTATTTCCTACCCTCATACCTTAGTTTGAACCCCAATCTATCGTGGTGTGTCTGCAATACGCTTATATACCAAAAATCCCGCCTAATTTTAAACCACGAGTACAATGCTCGTATTATATATATAACTCATTCCTAAATAAATAAAAGATTATAGATTATGTATATGTTCACATAATTTTGATTTATTAAAAAGTAGGTGATATAAGTCATAATTGCGCACACACTATGATATGCATTTTAAAACATATCAGAATTATAAAAGTTATTTTGTTTGAATCTATTTACAAATATATATATATATTATTGTCATAATATATTTTTGATTTAAAATAAAATTTATTTAGTAAATATTTGTTTAGTAAATAGATTCAAATATTGCAATTGAAAAGTAAAATAATTTTCGGTTAATTTAATAAAAGTCATTCCAAATATTTCTGTTAAAATAAATGAGGGACAATAGTTTAATTAGTTAATGTTATATAAGTTTATCTAAAAACAGCTGATGTCCACTTAAGGTTTTCTTTAATTAGTAAAAGGAATTTTAATTAAATCTAGTTTGTAATTCATGTCGACAGGGAAATTAACAAAAGAAATTAATTAAAAATGTTGAATTCCTTTAGACATTCGGATAGATTTAATTACAGCTGATAAGTTCGATATATTTTTGTAATGCTCCAGGGCAGTTCTATTGTTAATTTCTAATATAAAAAGGAGGGTTTTCTTTTGTTCTCCATTCTAATGTTTCTAAGAGAAATCATTCTGAGGTCTAATGTCTCTAACCAAAATTATTGTAGTAATTTGTAAATCTTGACATGACAGAGTAGAGCGCAAGAAGGCTATTTCTCTCTGGAATGGTCATATGCTGCCATAGACCATCGGAAGTTATCACACAAGGAATCCCGGAACTGCTGCCGCTGCCAAAAATATGAACATTTCCAGATTTTGCTGTTAAATTATATAAAAACCTGCCGACCATCAATCTACCCAAAATACTTCTCCAGAGGTAACCCTAAATTAACCCAAGAGCTCTTGTGATAACTAACATGTTATAGCTATTTTAAATTGTTTTCTGATATTTCACATAACTTTATTACGTATTTCTTTTAAATATAATCAACATTTTGCTCTCTATCCTTGGGTTAATATTTTCTATTTATTAAGCTTTCTGTTATTTTATTATGATAATGTGTCAGAATCGTCTTTGACCGAGTGAATTATTCCCTTTGATGAAAATAAGACGCCGCTATGAAGGCATATTTTAAATTTCTAAATAATTTTCCAATTTTATTATCTTGCAAATCACTCGTTCGAGGGCGATTCTGTTCTTTAATATATAATATAATCACATAGTTTAAAATCTACATGTTATTGATTTTAATCTAATATGAGAGTATATGCGAGGTCAATGATTAAATGTGTCCCCTAATGCATGATTGCGTATATAAATCTATACTTACTTTTCAAACCCGCAAGCATGCATTTTCCTATTTTAATTACCGTGTTCTACTTTAATTACAAAGTTCATCATTGATGTCGAGAATGTGCGGACCCTTTTAAATGAATTTCTGGGAATTTGATTGGGCATTTCTCTTAATCCAAGTAAAACCCATTCAGTATGTTTTATATACACTAGTCTCGTATTGCTGGTAAATGAATTGGTTGTTGAGACCGCTTTGTTTTACTTTTCCAAGGATTCTTTACATGGCCAAGTCCGTTCTCTTCGCTTGTTGCGATTTCCAGGCAGAGTGTGTCCACAAATGACACACCTGGGAATTAAACACAATCGTCACCCAGTCGCTAAGTTTCGGCTGTTCATAAAAAATACTTTCCTACGGGTTAGCGGCAAGATGCCCTCCGTAATCATTCCGGATCTTCAATATTGTTTTATTTTATATTTATTTTTACAAAGCATCCGTGACTTAAACGTGTCACACCCTCCAATTTTAATAAATTCATTATCAGCAATACTGACCTCCCAATGTAACTTTATTATTATTATTATCGAATAAATGCTTTGATCACATTCCTATTTTGTTGCTTAGTAAGCTTTTGTCCGTGCTGTTCTCGAAATCAATAAATATTTTGGAACACTTAATTTTTAAATATTTTCCTAGACTTGTATAATTGCTCAAAGCACCTCGCACATGTTCCTATCTCATCAAGCACATTATCGTAATGCTATTAACCTGAGGAATAGAATATATCACTTTGCTTGAAAACCTTTTGTCATTTATTGGAATATAATGCTAACAATTATTTAATACGCATCCCTGTCTCATATAAGCAGACAGTGGCGTTATATATATAATTTATATAAATAAATTTTGTGAAATTATTTAAAACTAAATTTGATATCTTATTTTATTGATTCCTATCACTGTCTCGGTCTATATATATATTTTCTGCATTTCTTTTGTAAATCCATAGACGTTAATTAGCCACCCAAGCTTCTTTTAGTATAGGGTCTTTTGTTTCTCCCTGACCACCAGGCACCGGTCAAAGGTTATACTAGTAGTGGCATCAGATGCATTATCACGAAGATGGCGCTGTGAAATTTGGGCTTTAGATTCGAACTTAGTATATCTAGAAGGCAACCCCTCCTAGAATGTTCAGTTTCGTGTCTGGGGTTTGAATTCTGCAGTGTGTTAGCGAGATAGACGATTCTGACTGTTACACATTATTAATTCTTTTTCTCACAATTTTACAAAATTTGAGGTATTTAATCATTCTTAATGCATCATTTTTATATATCTTCATATTTCTTCTTCTTAAATTCTCTAGTCTCAGTAGAAATTTTTTTTGGTCAATTGATATTTTTTTGTGCCAGCTATCTTTGTTGCAGTTTTTAAAAGTGTATCAGTTATTTTCTTATTAATTTCATTCAAATCTGAATCTTGTTCAAAATTTGCTAATATTTGAAAATGATTTGCAAGTTCTAATTTGAATTCATTAGAATATTTCTGAAGATTAGGAATATCAACTGTGAATATTGCTTTTCTTAAAAATTTTTGTTTCTAGTTTTGCATTAACATGTATCTTGCATCTCACTAATTGATGCTCACTTCCTGTGTTGAATTTATTTAAAAACATTATAATCTTGAAATATGTACTTTCTGTTAGGCAAAATATAATCCAATTCTGCTGCAGCTTGATTTGGATGCTTCCATGTCCATTTATTTTAACATTTGTTTCAAAAAAATAATTCATAATATAAAGTTTTTTTTCTTCTGCAAACTCCACAAGTTTATATCCTCTCTCATTTTTATTACTATAACCCAATTTACCTACAGCACTTTCATCTTTAATTTGTTTACCAATTCTTGAATTAAAGTCTCCCATAACAATTTTAAAATGTTGTTTACTCTGATTAAAAGACTTTTGTACATACATATAAAAATCTTCTACTGCTTCATCACTATGAGAACTTGTTGGGGTATAATTCTAAATTATCTGCATTTGGTTTCTGCTATTAAGTTGAATAACTAATCTTGCCACTCTGTTCTAGACACCATCAATCTCCTCAACGTTCTTCCATTTTTTATTTATAATGAATCCTACTCAATTGTATTTCTAATATTTATGTCTTTGTAGTAAAGTACATGTCCACTTTTTAAATCAATTGTCTCTTCACCGTTTCTTCCAACTTCTCAAAGTCCCATAATATCCTATTTAATATGAGGCAGTTCTTTCAGTTCTTGCAATCTTCCTTCACTTAAAAGTGATCTGCAGTTGTAAGTACCTAAATAAATGGTTGTCATCAAATGTCAACCTGGATCCACAACCAGAGGATTCTTAGCACCCTCTCCTATCAGCCACCAACCTCTACCTTAGCTGGTGACTTTACAGTCTTCTGGGGATAAGGGTCATGATTGTAAATATCTATTAGAATTTTTTTTCCATTTAAACACATATTAATTCTGCCTTCTACTCAACTGATATTTCAGTTAAGAGCTATCAGACAACTGAGAAGAAAGACCATAGTGTTGATCTTAAACTCAGAGGTAAACAGCCAATAAACTTGCCACATTGGTTAATGTGTGTTGGTGAGCAGCCCATCCATGTTTGTATATTATATGAATAACCACATAGTAATAACAATTGCAATGACAAGAATGTATGGAGTGGACATTAGGAATTTGCTCTGCTTGGTTCCTTTAAGTTCTCCAAAAGGAATCATGAGGTCCTATTAGTTTTTTTCAGTTTTATACAAAATTTTTATCAAGATAATTACAAATCCTCTACAGAGAATTTTGGGTTTCAACAAACCAAGAGAATAAGCTGAATTTTAAAGTAGTTTTAATACAGTGGATTATATCCAAGTATTGAGAAAAATTATAGAAAAGACCATACATGAATATGTGTTTCCTTTATTCTTTGGATTTGTAGATTATGAAAAGTCATTTGATTTTATATGCATTTTTTCAATGATTAAAGCATTGGATTATTAAGATATAGATTGAGGATATTGTCATATTCAGCAGAATATTTATAAAAATGCAACAGCAGCAATTAGATTATATAATGGGACTAGGAAAGTTAACATTGAGATGGGTGTAAGATAGAATGACTCCATATCTCCAGAAATTTTTACAGCAGTGCTGCAAGAAGTATTTTGTGGATTAAAATGGGAAGCTAAAGGAATAAAAGTAAATGTAGATTATTCAAGTCATCTAGATTTTTCAGATGTGCATTTTTTCAATGATTAAAGCATTGGATTATTAAGATATAGATTGAGGATATTGTCATATTCAGCAGAATATTTATAAAAATGCAACAGCAGCAATTAGATTATATAATGGTACTAGGAAGGTTAACATTGAGATGGGTGTAAGATAGGATGACTCCATATCTCCAGAAATTTTTACAGCAGTGCTGCAAGAAGTATTTTGTGGATTAAAATGGAAAGCTAAAGGAATAAAAGTAAATGTAGATTATTCAAGCCATTTAGATTTTTCAGATGATGTAATTGTTTTTGAAAATAATGCTTCATAGCTTCAGGAAATGTTGCAAGAATTATCAGATGAAAGTAAGAAAGTAGGACTAAAGGTAAATGTTAAAAAGGCTCAAGTAATATTTAGTGGATTTAGTCTAAAGATTGATAATGATGAGTTAGAAAATGTTAACAACTACAAATATCTTGAATCAAATTATTATTATAGATAGAAGCATAATAGATGAAGTTAATCATAGAATTAAATTTGGAGTGCTTTGGGCAGAAATAACAATATTAAAAGGAAATATGCCTCTGAAAAGGAAAGTTTTTAATAAATGTGTTTTACCTGTTCTACTTATGGATCTGAGACATGGACACTTAATAGAAGAGCAGTACAGAGACTCCAAACTACTTAAAGAAGTATGGAGAGATGCATATTAGGGATAAGAAGAAAATATTGAAAATGCAATGCATGGGTAAGAGAACAAATAGGTGTTATTGACCTCATTGAAAATTAAGAGTCAAGTGGAATTGGACTGTACATATTACTAGAATATATGATGGTAGACAGTTGGAATGTTAAACAGGATTACAAGGGATTGTAAAAGACTCAGAAAATGACCACATGTAAGATGGATGGACGAAATTAGGAAGTGTGCAGGAGTGATCCTGGAGAAGAGAGGCTAGTGAGTGGATAAGATGGATTGAACTTGACAAGAGCTTCATTCTGTAGTGTATTTGTAATGGTTGAGAATGATGGTGACAAGATTTTTTTGAGCAAGTATATTTGCAGATTACTATGAATATATATTGTTTAAATTTTTTTAGTGTAGTTATTTCATAGGAGTTTGTATATTTTTTCTATATAATAAAGTTTGTAAAATATTAACCCTGTATATAAGTAGTTTAGTTGTAATATTTATCTAATATATGAACCTGTTAAATAAAACACCATATTGAAATCTGTACTGTTTGTTAATTATCTTTCAATAGAACTATATTTAATTACAACAGAATTAAAGTGTATTTGCAAAGACAGCTTTTAACTTCCATAACTAGGGGATGCAAATGAGTTCTAAAGAATGAAATGAGAAGGTGGAGCATAATTTCAAATAACTATGTCATCCCACAATTCATCACAGACAAGTACAATAAACATACAACCATCCTCTACCAGAAATTTGACAACAAAATAAAGTTTCTAATAAACAAACAACACAGCCACTTGGATGAACACAAGCTTAATACATATGTGAATCTTACAAATACAGTTATGCCCCACAACATCGAAATAGTTCTTGAACTGGGTCCCAAATTTATCAGCAGACAGTGGAAGAATCCTAAAATGGAAATCATTGCTGATGCCAAAGCAACATTAACAGATAATCCATTAAAAGAAGTAATTATCACATGTATAGCTAACACCATAAAGAATAAACAGCTAAACATTTACTACAGTGGATGGAACAAGAAGATTTCTAGCACTAAACAATTTCTAGCTGACAATTCCATCATATGCTTAAAGGAGGATAAGGGGAGCAGATTTGTGTTGATGAATGACAATGAATATAGTGATAAAGTCAATATCCAAATTGGGGAAATTAAAAATTGTAAATTCAAACGATTTTAATCATAGGCTTAATAGAGAGAAATTTATATCTACTATATTACGCACAAACCGTGATAAAGTTTTCTCAAAAGCTGAATATTTCCACATATACCCATCCACCTCATCTATCCCTAGAATATTTGTTAATATTAAGCTTCATAAACCAGACAAACCATTAAGACTCATGATCGACTTCGGAGGAGCACACTACTTCAACACAACTGTTTTGGTCAATCAGTGGCTCAGGCTCATAGACATATTAGGATTCGGTGTCTACACCATCAGGTCATCATTTGAATTTGTAGAGGAAATAAAGCATGCAGTTCTACAACTTAATTTCAGACTCGCATCACTTGATATTACTGAACTTTATGGTTCTATTGCCCACAAAGAATCCATTAAAATAATTAATTGTGAACTACTAGTTAGCGACTGTCCACTCACATGTGCCACAATCTTTAGGGACAAATGGCTGAGCATGCACAGCAGTTGGCCTATGGGTCTTCTACTTAATGGCATAATATCTAGTGTTGTAATCAACTATTATGAAAAGCAAGTATTACCTGAATTTTTCACATCCACTCCACAAATGATATACACAAGATATGTCAATGAAATTTTTATAGCAGCTCCAGACAACATCATAACTGAGCTGTACAATCATCTCCAGAATAACACCAAACTCACTTTTACTTCAACATGGGAAAATCAATCTCACCAGATTAAATACCTCAACATATGTGCCAGCAGAGAGGCAGGTAACCTGGACTATTGCATGATAATAAAATCTATTGAAGTATGTGGCCTAACTCACCCTAGCTCATATGCACCTTATTCACATAAACTCACTGCCCTTTAGTCATTTCTATTCAGGAACCACAACTTATGTAAATATGAAGCAAACAAAAGAAACAATCTCAACCAGTACATCACAGACTTAGTAAAAATAGTGCACATTCAAGCCTTTATTAACAAATTCTCTTTAAATTAAATCACAGTCACATGAAAGAAAGCAAACCACGCATCCTCATCCTTTACATCCACTCAATAGCTAAATATTTTATCAACAAACTTCTCATGACTTTGAAATAACTTTTCATTTGCCACCCAATACTAATAGACTTATCAACAATATCAAGGATATAATCACACCTGAACTCATCCCTCAAAGTTGTTTAGAGGATCACATACCCTCAGAACAATTGCCAAGCATCATATTATGGTGAAACCAAGACTAACATCACAACCAGTGTCACACAACATAAATACCTTTATAATAAAAATGTCAGTAATTGGAGAACCTGTGAATCCTTGAATATTATTTCTCATTACACTCTTATCTTTATTTTTTTTTTAGATTTTTAATTTTTATTTGTACAATTTATTAAATATTCAAATCATTATTTAACACAACACTTTACAATTTGTACTAAATTGTGATTATTAAAATACTTTCTATATTTTAGCCTAGTTAGTCAATCAATAGATGTGCAAAAAAGTTTTATTTAGGTGTTTGAGTACTTCTGTTGTCTCTGACAGATATTCAGTTGACCATAGAGCAACCGATTATACAAATAAATAGATTCCAAAATCACACGATTTTTTTCCCTAGTAGTTTTCAGGAACAGTTCTAGTCACTCTGCTCTAAAGTTATCTCATGTAAATCTGGAAAAAAACATTATATGCTAAGTGATGTATTCATATTTCCAAACCAGTTTTTGACTTTGGCTTAACTTGAATAGTGTAAAGGAAGAAAATGTGACTGCTAAGTGCATAACTATATTAGTGCCAATTTTAAATCCTAAATTTTTATTTTCAAAAGCACAAACCAGAAACTGCTCTTGAGTTGTAGACTATACTTTATGTCCTTTGATTAATCTGGTCTTTAAAGCAGAATAGAATTGCTTTTGAAAATAAATAAATTATGATCCTTTATTGTTTTCATTTGATTTTTTTACTTGCTATTTATTGTTTAACATTTGTTCTATAAATTTTCTTGAAATTTTTTTTTATATCTAAAAAAAGGGTGTATGATTTTATTTCTGGGGAGTTCATAAGAAGTTCAAGCACAGACTTGCAAGTGCTAGAATCGATCCCCAGATTGCAAGTGCTAGAATCGATCCCCAGACCTCCCATTCCTAAGTCAGATGCTCTGTCAACTGACACAAACTGCACAGGGCTTTTTTATTATCTCTAATAATTATTCATTGTGTCCTATATGCACCGTGATAGAGTAACAGATTCCAAAGCTAAAGGTGTGGATTGGTTCTCATTCTTGTTGAGTAAAAAATAAAATCCAGTTTAGTCAGTGAGTGTATGTATTGTCAGCACAACATTCGGGTACTCCTAACATCATGTTACACCCTCAATAAGTGACCCATTGTTATGTGTGCCATAACTATATTTTTACAAGTTTATTTTTTAATTAAATTTAGTCATCATCTATGAAATTTAACAAGTATTCAACAACTTTTCTATTATATATATTGTCTAAAATTGTATATTACTTCTGTGCATCTATGCAGGTATATATAAATTCTGTTTTGTTTATCACATTCGTGTATAAATTCCTGCTTTATTTTTGTTTATATTTAAAAATTGTGATTTATTTTTAAAATTTTCAAATCAAAATACAAGGGATTAAGAAGCATGGTTAAATGTTTTCCTAACGTGAAGAAAAGGTCATAGGTCTAGGTGAAATACTTTGTAAAATAGCCCAATGAAAAGATCTTTTGTGGTAACGGGCAAAAACTTAAAATGTGTAGCATTTCATTAATTTCCCCAAACACTAGTCCTGGATATCAAAGTGTCTGATGCAGCTGGTCTAAGATGTCAGTTGTGTTTATTAGATTATTTATAGTTTTCTGTTCATCCTTTATCCTCTCTACTTAAGCATTTGGATCACATATGATACTTTCCAAAGGCTTAGCTTTTTGATCACTTTGAATTAAAACAAGCTGGAAAGCCTTGAATATGAAGTATTAATAGTATTTTTATATCAGGAAGATTAAAGTTTAAAAAGAAAGTGAACAAAATTAATTTGTATGTATGTTATAAATACGTATATTTGGTTTTTACTAGGATAGCTTTTTATGGGATTTGATATATGTATGTGTGTGTAAATCTTATTTGAATACTTAACTAAAAATAATTAAAACCATATTTTAACCTAATTTTTTAACAATGATGTGGCAACTGTTTTTGAAGGAAAACTGACTTCTGGTTGAAATATAAGCAAAGCTGCAGTCTTTATTAATTAATTATGCATACATGGTAAATTCTCTACTCAAAGGCAGATAGTAGTAACTAGGCAATAGGATACTATGTGCAAGCAATAATGCTTGATCATCAACAGTAGCAGTTTGTCTTTTATGACAATAGAATATTAAAGCTTCAGTATATATTAACGGTAAGATCTTTTCTTTATAATAAGCATTTGCTTATTGTCTTTGGAAATTTTCAATGTTGATCATCTCTATATTCTTATTTAAGATTAGACAGTAAATGGGGATACTAGATCCCAATACAAACTATCATATCCAATAATTAATTATGCAGCTTGACTAGGAATTATTACATTCTGGAAAAATAATGAAAAAGACCAGTTGAATAAAAGTGTGATTTATTTTAGTTAACATGACAAGACAATCCATATTAAAGATTTGTAATTATATATTGGAAATGTTTGTGCAATATATGATTACAACATAAAGAGACAATAGTGATTACAAATACTGTGAAAAGTTTGCTGTGTGACCACTAAATATTTATTTGCTTTTATAATTTTGGTTATGTTTGTAGAGATATTCTTCAATAAGGTTCTGCATATATTTGTGGATATTTTGGGATATAATGCTAATGTTGCTATATATTGTCATTCTGGAATATGACAATATGTTTATCTATTCTCAGAAATCATCACAAATTGCAAGAAATACAATTATCAGAATATATAGCTACAATGCTCTCCAACACATAAAATAATGAGCCAGCTGAATAAATTGCCTTCAGATGATAGGGAAACAATGCTAAATTATCACAACTATATAATCAAATATTTTTGCTTGATTGTAACATTCTTATTACCTAGTTATTTCTATCTGCTTTCTATCAAATAATTTATTATATAACATTTCATCCACATATTATGGAATCGCCATTATGCTAGTTACATGTTTTGCAAGAAGCGTGGGTATAATTTTTCAGTTTACATAATAACTAAAAAAAACTTTTTTTTTTTACTTAGAGATTGTAAAATAAAGAGATTTTTTTTTGTTTTTGTGTGGAGGGGTAGTTTAATTGATAAAAAAAGCATAAAGTGAAACATTTTTATCACCTGAGACAAAAAAACTTTCTACTGATCTATTGACTGATGCAACATATTTGTAAAAGACAATGGTTAAATAGAAATGAATAAATTCAATAGTACTGAAAAAGAATTGAGATGTCTGGACAAAAAGTAATTGCTGTCTTGCGTTGTTAGCCGAGAGGTATCGCAGCTGCCATGCAAGCAAGTAGTTGGTTGCAGACGGTTGTGGGTTCGCGTCCCGGCCGATGCTATGACACATGGAAAAAAAAAAAAAAAGTAATTGCAGCTGAGATAAAAAAAAAAAAAAAATCAATTTGGGAAATTGTATGGAACTCTTGTACTGAAATGTTATTTGATTGTTGATCTAATAACCTAACAAATAAATATATGAAAGTTTCTGATGTTTATAAAATATTTAATAGTGTATGCTTAAAAAAAAATATATTTTTAAATACGTATATAAAAGTTCATACTAATGTTATGTTATTTTATATAAAGAAAAAATGTAAATTAAGTATATGTACTTGAACAATGTCTCACTATAAAGATCACATGTAATAACTTTTCGTTTATTGCTTGTCAAACTTGTTTATTGTAAGAGTCACATATGATAAACTTCAAATGTTCAAGGTTTTAATGTTAAACACATATTTTGGTACAAAATTGTATATTAAGATTTATATATGATACTGTTTACTCATGTATATAATATTTAAATTAGTACTTTATTTTATTGTAATAAAGTACACACACATATATATGTTGTAGAGCAAGTGCATCCATAATCTTAACATCTGCCACCTCATTTGTATGTCATTCCTAAAAAAAAGTAAACATATAAGAAATAAAAAAAAACATTAAAATATATTAGTTAGAAAATTGTAAATTTTAATAAGATTTTTTAATATAGTAGCAATGTTTTTTTATAAGTCTTTATTGATAAATCTTGTACGCTTAATAAATTACATGAAATTATTCACTCCTGTGTGTGTATTTGCAGTTTAAAAGAAAGCAATTATTTATAGGTTTTTTTTCACTCTTTTTTTCTTCACCCTTCAAAATTTTTAAATTTTAATTAAAACAACTTCCAAGTGTAGAGCTAATAATCATAGCAATGCTACCACAGCTGAGAAAATTTGTGAAATGTTTCATGCTTTTGATAAAATGATAATTATTAATTTAATTAGAAAGAAAAGAAAATCATCTTCTGAAGTTGATCATTTGTTTAAGAAATATGAATAATCCATTCATGAAGTAAAGAAAAGATGCAAGTCCATACAATAAAGGAAAACACAATAAATTTTATTATTATTTATCAGAGGGAATATAATCAAGTGAACAAATACACATCCATGCTAGTATATGCATATGTAAATACAAAATAATGTCTTTCTATGATGTTTGATACTTTACTAACAACTCTGGTAAGTTTCATAACTATGGCACACCATTGTCTTGCATCTATGTTCATGTTGACATGTGTGTTTTGCTGAGTGGAATTCATTATTGTTGTTACATATTTTTATACTATTGAAGAATATTAGAGCTTGAATTAGAGCAATGAACAAATATTAAATTTCTTTTTAAACTTTGCAAGAATGGAAGTGAAATCAAAAACAAGATAGTCCAAAATTGTGGGAATAATGCCATAAAAACAACCCTGTACAAATGGATTAAACAGTTTTCTGAGGGAAGAAAAGTGTCACTGTTAGAGAAATCAGGATAGCCAGTAATGAGAAGTGACAAACTCATTGCAAAAATTCATCAAATTGTGCATCATCTAATTTTGAGAAGCATAGCAGACCAAATAAACATTTATAAAGGAATCAAAAATACTTAGCTGAAAATCTTATGAGAACAGTGTGTGCAGAAATAGTCCTGAAGGAGCTCACAATGAATTGTTTATGAATGAGTTTATATAACTGTATTGAACACTCTCCCTACTCATCTAATCTTTTCTCCAATGATGTTTTTTCTTTACCTGAAGACAAAATAAATATTGAAAGAAGGACATTTTAATAACATTCAGGACACAAAGGGATAATACCAAGATAGCTATAAAGGCCCTTCCAGAAAGAGTTCCAAAAATTGCTTTGAAGGATGGATTAGGTAATGGCATTGACACATGGCATCAAAAGAAGAGTATTTTGAAGGTGACCATAAGCATATTTAGCAATGAGATATGTAGTATTTTTTTTAGAATGAGTTTACAAACTTAAACATCAGACTTCATAATATGCACTTTCTCATTATTGTATTTTTTTAAAATTATCCTTGTTTATAATATGTATATTTTAAAATCAAGTTGTAATATAGATAGATATATGTACATGTTAAAAAGTACTTGCATTTTATATATGTATGTGTGTCTGTTGAAAATATGCAAACAGTGTAGTAAATAGAATTGTAAATAAAGCATGACAACCTTGTAACAAAATATGGCATTTATGTGACACAGCCATTGTATACTATATACTATTGAATATATTTAATATTATAAAAAATCATGGAACATATAAGAAAAATATACCATGTATATTTCATTAAAATTGAATAAGACTTAAAAATAAAAACGTAGGACAAAATTAATTATAAAGCTTAAAGTTTTATTTATTTATTTACTTATTTTTTTGGATTAACCACTCAGACAAAATAATTCTCTGATCCATGTTTGATTTACAAGCCATGATTTGATTTATTCTTGATTTTTTGTCAAGAAAATGTTATTTGTTTCTAGTTTGAAAGTGAGAGTGATTTGTTCCAGTAATTATATATGTATATAGAATTATGCTAATTTAATGTTTATAATAATATAACTAGTAAAAAAAAAATTCGAATTTTATAGTATATATGTGAGCTTATTTGTATGTAGTATATGCTGTTCGCATTAACATTTCATTTTTCTAGAATTTAATATTATTTTATGTTCTCTGAATTTTTAAATTTCATTATTTGAAGAAGAAATATAAATAAAATGCGATGTTATTTTGAAACAAATATAATTTGAATGATTTTTTCCCCTCTTTTTTTGTAAACAGTACAAACAACAATAACAAAAACAAAACTGATAATCAATGGATATTAGTGTTTATATCTACATTCAGAATAAAAATAAATAAATAAACATATGAAATTATATTGCTTAAAATTTTTTTTGAATAATGAGAATTCAAAAAATAAATTTATTTTTAATAGTAAAAAGAAAAAAACCCAGAGCAAATATAAAACAGCCTTTAAGAAACTAGTGTAAAGTAAAAGTTTCCAAAAATTCCCAAAACAGCAGCAAAGTAAAAGGCACTACTGTGCTATGCAGGCTTAAACATAGTGGAGTGTGGCTTCGTGGCGTTTTAATATATTTTTATTTTCATTTTTTACTTTAGTGTGAGAATAGTTTGATTAGTAATTGTATGGCCAATATGAGTTGGCCATGGACAGATATCTATAAGAAAAAAAAAGATAAACTGATTGGAATCTCTAAACAATAAAAATAAATTCAAGATTAACTGGTTAAGTAGTGGGCTTATTAGATGAATATGCTATCCTGACTTCTCTATCAACTAATATCTCCTCTCAGAAAACTATTTGATCCATTTGTATAAGATTGCTTTTGTGGCATTATTCCCATAATCTTGGACTACTTTGTTTTTGATTTTACTTCCATTCTTGCACAATTTCCTAGATAAAAACTATAGTTGGCATAAAAGTGTGTTCTCTAAAATAAATAGAAACTGCTATTGTATTATTAGATCTATATAATTGTGAAACAAATTGGTTTTTCTTTAAATTTTTTTTTTTTATATTTCTATTATTAGCTTGAATAGCACAAAAAAGTAAAAGTAGTAGTTAGATGCATAAAGTGCACTAGTTTAAACTTTATATCCTAGTTTTCATAGTTAGAGGCAGAAGTCAGAAATTGGTCAGGAGACGAAGGTAACATTCATTGATTACCTATGTGTACAGCAGATGATACATATTTCAGTACTTTAGTATTTTTCTTGCTATGATATATTACCCCGAAGATGTACTACTCTAATCTTCCAATCTTTAAGATAACATCTCCTAGTGATTTGTGGACAAAGTTAATCACTAAAGTTTGTCCGCAGATCACATGGAGGCATTTCGTTAAAGATCGAAAGATTAGAGTAGTCCATCTTCGGGATAATACATCATAGCAAGAAAAATAGTAAAGAAGCCCATAGGACGCCACCATGTTTGTTGTTTCTGGGGAAAAATTACTATAATAATTGTAAATATGAATTGATTACATAAAATATTATTAAAGCAAGATGTCTCATAGGAAGAATAATACTAAAGATGGCAAGAATAATACTAAAGAATACATCTCATAGCAAGAATAATACTAAAGAAGTCATGTCATAGCAAGAATAATACTAAAGAAAACATGCCATAGCAAGAATAATACTAAAGAAGACATGCGCCAAAAAAATACATAAATTAATAGTAATTTATTAAAAATAATGTAAATTTGAATTGACTACAAAATAATTGCAGAAATAAGAAAAAAAAAAATTTGTAATTTTAAAATTAAACAGTCAATAATTAACACTCTTCCTGACATACTGCAAATCTTTCATACAGTGGTAATGGCGACTTAAAAAAGGTAGTATATAAAATTATGAATTTTTTTTTTTTTAGTTGAAATAATTATACTTTATAAGTAAAATGTAAAAGAATCAAACATTAAATACATTTTTTTTTAAAAGTGATACCGCAAATATCACTACAAAAGAAATGAAATGAAAATTACTTACGAAAAGCGATTACTGCAGTGGACTGAATTGGCCTATATGCTGCAAAATGGCACTTAAAGGATTGTCTCTTAAAAGCAAAACGTAAAAAAGCTAAATCTCTAAAAAGCAAAATCTCTGAAAAGCAAAATGTCTAAAAAGCAAATCTCTTAAAAGCAAAACGTAAAAAAAAGCTGAATCTTTAAAAAGCAAAATCTCTTAAAAGCAAAACATAAAAAAAGCTAAATCTCTAAAAAGCAAAATCTCATAAAAGCAAAATGTAAAAAAAGCTAAATCTCTTAAAAGCAAAATGTAAAAAAGCTAACTTTCTAAAAAGCAAAATCTAAAGTGACTCCGTTCACATTGACAGCAAAGCCACAAAAGATAGAAAAATGACAAAATATCGCATAGGTCTCTTGACTAAATCTCGTGGGTCTCCACAATCAAAAAAAATCACCATTCTCATGGATTAGTCATGCTAGTGTATTTGTTGTCATGACATCATTCATCTAATCTTCTATGAAATCTTACCAGCAGAAAACATGTTAAGCGTAATACGTCATAGCTTATAAAATACTAAGGTACCCATATTTCTTTCTCTCCAGTATCTTTTAACTATATTTTTATTGTATTAGAAGCATTTTTTTTTATTTGAATACACATTAAAATCCATTGAATATTATAATAATATGAAATTATTTTTGTTTTGAGACATGTTAAGTTAAAATATTGCATTTTAATTCTTAATATGCTTATATTGTTTAAAAAAATAAAATAAAAAATATCTTTTTTAGGTGGTGAGGGAAGGGGGGGGGGACAGGTTTTATTGCTGTGACATGTTAATACATACCTTCCGATTCAATGCTCACATTTTAAGTACAAAAATAAATAATTCTACTGTTATTACGTTTGAAGACCATATGTTAATTTGAAACCATATTTTTCATTGATGGAATTTAAAATAATTTTGAATTTAAAAGGCATATTTTGAATGATATGTGATCAATAAATTTGTAGTTAGCAGAAGTTTTAATTTCCTAATAAGTGAAATGATTTGCTTTTCATATTAACGTCATATGGATGAGAGAAGATTAGAATAGTTCTTTCTTCTATAAATAAAGATATGATAGTTTCTTACATTTTCAGTAGTGCTAAGCCACTTGTAATTTTTTAAAAGATATATATAAAGGCTCGTAATTTTGTATGTTAAAAAAAAATCTTTCAATAAAACTTTTTCCATTTTTTTATGTTCATCCATTTAATTTTATCTAGAGCAGTCCTAATGTACCATAATCTATAGCGTAGATTATATGTACATGTATTTATAAAGTAATTGTCAATAAAGTAATAAATAAGTAATTGTATGATTTATTGTTTGGAAGAGGATATGTTTGAGTAGCGGAAGTGAGTTGATTATAAATAAATAAATAAATAATCGAATGGTTTTATCGCTCGGAAGTTTGAGCATTGGAAATTCAGAACTGTGTGATTTATTGTTATATTATAAAAATATCACTTTTTTTTTAATTTTTACTTTTCTAAATATATTAAAACAATATATGGTTTTCTTATTTGTTAGTTTTTATATATATTTAATGAACATTAAACTTCGTAAGAAAACTTTATTATAAATTTACTTTCCTAAACAACTTTTTATAATATTTTTTTGCATTTCTCTCACTTTTTTACTCAAGTAAGACAAGTTAGACATACTCTGTTACAGTTGTATAAAATTTATCATTTTTTGAAAATCTCTAACTGAAAAATTGCTGACATGGTAAAGATTAATAACCCACTGCCTGGACATTATCATTATCTACTATTAAGGAAGAAAAATAACAAATCTTATATAATCAACATTTAATTTCTTAGAATAATAATAAAAAATTTCTTAATCCTCTTCAGGAAGAAATTTTACCATCTTCACGTATAACACATTTATAAATTTAAATATATATATTTGAAAATATTTCATTCTACTTATGTATAGAAAAAATAGCCTTCAAAAAGCTTTACTCTAGGTGTGATGCGATGTGATTTCTCCTTATACGGAGTCAGGAATGTCTCAGCAACTATGCCCAGAGAAACCTGTTAGCCACTTTGACTTCCCTTTCCATGCCTCACCCCAGGTTTTCCCATATTCTTCTCTATCCTGCTCCATCCTATTTCCACAACATAATCTTTGTCAACTCCATGGCCTTTATATCTAAAACCCCATTATTTTTTTCCCAAACCCAGCATAAAAACCAATAAGTCACTTTCTGTATAATCATTTTGTTCATATTTATTCTTCTACAACTTCATTATTTGTACCCTTTCTGCTTTCAGACATTTACATTCAATTAACAGATGCCTAATATTTTCTATGCCTTCCTTCCACAACTTGCAGACTAAATCACCCATAATTTTCCATTTATGTGTATATTCCATTGTTGCTAAAGATCCCGTTCAAGGCTTAAACAGTAAACTACTTTCCTTGCTATTATCATAAATTAACTCACACCAAATACTAGCTCTCCAACTCCCTATTCTTTATTAATGCATCTATTCTTCTATCCCATTCCTTAACACTATAACACTCAACAATTCATGTAATCAATCATCCTACCTTTTGTATATGTATAGTGATATAAATTCTTTGTCTAAATCTTCTGCATATTGCATTACCTTTCTCACCCATTTTGCTGCCTGACCTTTATTCATAACCCAATTAAATACTATTTTGGCTATTCTTTTATTATCCATAAACTGTAATCTACCAAACATTTTCATTTTGATTTTTACATCTCTCATATAAACTCTTGACCATTCCATTTTTCCTTGAATTGTCTTCTTTGCCATCCGTACTTCTGCATTTAATGCATGTCTTCCTACTTCTCTTTGTACTTTTTCTAAGTAATCTAACACCCCTTTACTAACACATAATGCATCGTTACCATGTGTTAACCCTGCTACTGCCATTACCTTCCATACAATTCTAGCTACATCATATTTATTATACGAGAACACTGTTAATTTTTTTATCAATCTCTTTCTTTGCTTCATTTATTAATTTTTTCCCCCTTCATCCAAGCAATTTCTCTGATTACTTATGATCATTCCCAAATATTAAATCTATGCACCATACTTAACTTTATATTCCCCAATAAAAATTCTTGGTCTTCTCTTTCCCCAGTATTAATCATCATTACTTTTGATTTTTCTTCACCAAATTTAATCCCCATCTTTTTACCCACCTTTGCACATATCCTCAGCGTAACTTCCATATCTTCCCTTCTTTCTGCACACAAAAGAAACATCATCTGCAAATGAAAGACCCAACAATGTATATACTCCCTTGCCACTTAGTAATGGTATTTCTACCCCTCTTCCTAGTCTTTCTATTGCTCTCTCCATTTTTCTTAAATACAACAAAAACAAAATAGGTGACAGAGGACATTCTTGCCTTAGTCCCACCTCATTTTTAATTTTAACTGATTCTATATTTTCTAATTGATATGTATAGTAATTATTTTCATATAATTTCTTAATAATATCCATTAAAACTCCATCCATTCCCAAATTTACTAAACTTATCCATAATCTATTTTTATTTACTCTATCATATGCCTTCTCTATATCTATAGAAACCATATATAACTGTCTACCTGTATTCCTACTCATATCCATAAGTTGTGTAATTACAAATAAACTATTACCTATATGCCTATCTGATCAAAAACTTCCTTGCATTTATCCCACTAGGGTGGGGAAAAAAAGACATTATTTGCTAGGCTTTCTAATTACTGACTGATGAGATGGGAAATGATTTTCAACCTTTATCTTCCAACTATAAATAGTTAGACAGATATACAGCAATCAATATTAAATAACTCACTAGAGCAAATATGAACCTGAAACAATTTCCCAAGGTTTGAATTTGAATCCAAATGATGGTTATGTCAGACAGAAGTATTAACTACTAGATACTGAATTTTTTTTATATTGTGTGATCATATGTTACATTTTTGCCTGACTGTAGATTGAGTTTGCTGGTACTAACAAGGATTAATACTATAATCAACATTAGTAATTTGTTATTACTTGCTGTTCCCCTAACACAATTCTACCACCCTAATATTTACATACGATGAGCAATTGCTTGAGTAGAAATATACCTTAATAGTGAGGAAAAGTTCTCAGGTTAAGAGAAAGAGAAATCTGAAATATGACTGAGATAACTCTTATGCTGTATTAAATGTGAGAATTATTCTAATAGTATTTTAAGTATTATTATGATTACTCAAGCTGGAAAGATCTCAAGCATTAAAAACCACTTATAGATATAGTTAATTGCAATCATTGGATTAAACTTTGCTAAAAATTGTCATGGCTTAGTATTGTAAATAAAATAAACTTAAAAAGTCTGTTTTTAATAATTATTCTACTGTGATGTGTAAGTGAACCATATTTTATTACATTCCATAGTTTAACTTGGCAAAAGCAAAAAAGTAAAGATGGCTTTCACAGCACTCACATTTTGCATTAGTTAGTGAGTGATAAAATTAATGAACTCTGTAGGTCAAAGTTCATTGATCACAGCTCAAATATGCCAATTCTAATGCTCTACCTTCTTGTAAATTTTAAAATAGCAAAGCATTTGATTATTAATCCACTAAACATCACATGATCACCATGTCTTATGCTAGCACATAACTGTTATTAAACAGGCAAAACTCTCCATACAGTAGTGCCATCCTGTGCCAACCAGAATAATCAATGAATGCCAGAAGGCTTGTGCATAAAATGCCCATCTAGTGACTACTCATCCAATATCCCCAGACTAGTTTCTGCCTTGTGACGAAGGTCGCAAGTCAGAAACTAGTCTGGGCTTCGTCACAAGCCAGAAACTAGTGGGGGGATATTGGATGAGTAGGCACTAGATGGGGATTTTATGCACAAGCCTTTTGGCATCCAGGTCACAAGCCAGAAACTAGTCTGGGATATTGGATAAGTAGGTACTAGATGGGGATTTTATGCACAAGTGTTCTGGCATCTATTGAATACTCTGGTTGGCACAAGGTGGCACTACTGTATGGAGAGTTTTGCCTGTTTAATATCAGTTGATTATTACCCTGTGTGGTTTGATAAAGTGGGAGAGTAGTAGATTCTGGAGCTCAAGGTCCATGGATCACAACTACACCTCTGTAACTTTCAGCACTTGAACATTTTATTAACTTCAAAGCAATAAATTATTCAATTATTTTATGGCCTATACGGTTTAGAGCAGACAATAGCACTCAAAGTTTATAAATTGCATTTCAAATTTTGTCTCATAAATTCCTGAATAACAAACCATTCAATTATTTTTAATATCTATCATTAAAAATGATCTTTAAACACATGAATTAGGGTACATTGACATAAGAAGGAATTTTGAAAAAGTTTCCTATTTTATTAATGCTTAAATCATCTATTTCAAGTTCGCACATGATGTTTATATATCACTAGATTGTAAAATGAAAGCCTATAGCAATAATACAAATAACAACTTAAAAATGATTTGCAAGTTTTTTTTTTCTGAAAAATAAAAGATTTCGTATTGTTTTACAACATAAACATAAATAATACCGAGTTCAAAACTCTAAAAATGCTTACAGAACTAGAATCTTTTTTTATTTTTTGCAAAAGTTTGTCAATTTGATATATATATATATGCAAATATTAAATCACCCCACATGGTTAAACATAGGGATTATTTTCATATACATATGTCATCATGCTCCTTTTTTTTTGTTTTGTTGTAAAATGTATATAAACTATACGTATATTTCTGAGAAGCGTCTATGAGATTTATAAATACAAACCTGAAATAAAAATCGTCAATTATGTTAAATATTAACTTTCATGGATGTGACTCAGATATATATATATATATATTACAGGAGCTTATATATGTAATTAAAAATATGAAATAATTTTGTGTTTTTTAAAATTGTATATTTTAACCTTTATTTTAGTACTTTATAATTACTTTTGAGATATTATTTTATATAGCGCTATGTTTATTTATGTAATAGTAATACTAGTGATTAAGCCAATGCACATGCACTTTAACGAGATTATATAAATGAATACTCAGTTTTCCAGACACGAGATATAGTATTTTAGAAGGAATGGAATGAATCCACCCATTCTTTCCAATCCAAATGTTTCTGTATGGGCAAATCTTAAGTGTGTGCAAATAAGAGTGTGAGAAGTTACACGATCACTTTAAATTACATTTGTTAAGTTTGAACGAATGACACTTTGCAAAATCTTTACAATTTACGAACTGTCATTCTTTAGTTGAAATTAAACATATATAATGAGATATTATTTTATATAGTGCTATGTTTATTTATGTAATAGTAATACTAGCGATTAAGCCAATGCACATGCGCTTTAACGAGATTATATAAATGAATACTCAATTTTCCAGACACAAGATATAGTATTTTAGAAAGAATGGAATGAATCCACCCATTCTTTCCAACCCAAACGTTTATGTATGGGCAAATCTTAAGTGTGTGGAAATAAGAGTGTGAGATGTTACACGATCACTTTAAATTACATTTGTTAAGTTTGAACGAATGACACTTTGTGAAATCTTTACAATTTACAAACTAAAGATCTTTAGTTCGTAAATTGTAAAGATTTCACAAAGTGTCATTCGTTCAAACTTTAGTTCGTAAATTGTAAAGATTTCACAAAGTGTCATTCGTTCAAACTTAACAAATGTAATTTAAAGTGATCGTGTAACATCTCACTCTTATTTCCACACACTTAAGATTTGCCCATACATAAACATTTGGGTCGGAAAGAATGGGTGGATTCATTCCATTTTTTCTAAAATGCTATATCTCGTGTCTGGAAAATTGAGTATTCATTTATATAATCTCGTTAAAGTGCATGTGCATTGACTTAATTGCTAGTATTACAATTACTTTTGTCATAAAACTAAAAATAAATTCAAGATAACTGTCTAAAAATAATTAAGGGGGGGGGGGAGTTTGTTTCATAATTTTAAAAAAGGAATTTGTAAATTAAAGTTAAGAAAAAGTAAAATCTAAAACAAAGCTAATGGATTTTAGTTAGCTATTAACATTTTTTTGTCAAATCCATTTCCAAACAGGAAATTTATTTGAATTGATTTTAGACAGTTATCTCATGACTGCATCTTTACTAACAATAGAGAAAAGACTCTTGTAAATTAGAGATCCATTAGAGTCAGGAAATCTTAATTAAAACAAACATTCTCTGAGGGGCTAAAAACTGACATAAATAGGGCTAAAAATCTATTCTGTTAGAGTTTGGTCAATTGTTACTAGGTGACTTCTTCAGCCTAACTTGTGCCGAGATGTAGCTCCAAGAATACCGCCTGCCACAGAAGATGCGCCAATACTTCATGAAATCCTGAGGTAACCAGCCCAAAGACTGTATAATCGACTTAACCCATTTTAATGTTTTTGAAAGCTCTGTTAATTTTTTATATCAATCCTCTGCTACATAATTAATCTGTCATCCAACTCACACTTCTTATTATTTTTATCATTTAGTGCGGTTTTGATTTAATTTTAATAATATTTTTATATTTTCTCACGTAATCTCTTTCTAAATGCCAATTAAATCTGATCTTATGAACTTAGAAAGGGGTGGGGATTAATGAGTTCTTGTTATTTATCTTAAATATCTCGTAAGATCGGGTTTATATTTTCAATGAATACATTTTTTTTTTTTAGAAATGTTTTATCGTAAATTTATACAAATGTATAAATACTTTTGCAATCCGGGGTGGATATTGGTGTATGTTAGCTTTATAAATTTCTTATTGATCATCATCACCACAAAGGCTGGCAACTTAAATTTGTTTTGTAATTTGCATTATTTTAGTTTTTGTTTCCTATGTTAAAATATTGATTCAAGAAGGGGGAGTAGTGCTCGCTTCATTAATGATAGTTTAATTTATAATCAATGACTTTAGATTACGTAGGTCATTAGTTTAGCATATCATTACATATTTGTTAAACCATTTAAGGCATTTCTTTAATAATTAAATTTAATGATTTTATATATTATGATAACATTGCTAGCATGTGTCCAATTATTCATAAGCCGCATAAGGCTCCAATCTGATTCGCCTGTACCTCACCCCAGGGAATCACGATTATTTCATTAGTCATTCTTCTCCTCCAAGTATATATGTTATATACTGCTTTGAATCGCCTGTATCTCACTCCAGGGATTCAAAGCTTCATCGTTCGTATCCTCATTCCTAAAAGAAGTCTATGTTTATTTCTAGAACTTACAGGTTAGAGTAGATGAAGCAATGTATAGATGCGCCATGGTCCGGCCTTTAGAATCTTCCTACCTACCTTTTCTTCCTGTACCATCATTATAGAAAATTGGAGAATGACCTTATTCTGGCCAAATATGCCATTTCCTCTCGCTGATAGTATGCTAGCACCGCCATTTCTTATCATTAGTTTTCCAGCCTGTTTAGCAAAGTAAATCATAATGATATGTGATAATAAAATGTTTTTTTTCTTTATTTGTTGGAGTTTAAATCCAACTTCTCATGAAGCTGCCCTCCCTCTTATTGAAATAAACCTTTCCCGCAATTATTGAGTTTTCACTCTATTCTATCGTTAACTGCTGAAAATGTAAAAGAAATAATGTTGTATTCTGCCGATCAAAATGTATCCTCATTTTTAATTATTATAAATCAAATATCTAAATAAAATAAACTTATGTATTGAAATCAGCGAAGTTCAATTGTATCTTTATAAATGTATTTTTATGTATAAAACGTCCACCAAACCACTCCGATAAATCAATTTCTTGTAACCGCCACACTAAATTAATATATGTCAAAATCAAAATAATTGTAACAATATTCTTTAATGTTTGTAATGAAAATAAAGTTTTATAAGCATAGAGTTAATTATATATCTAAAACTCATCTTTAATTCTGTTCAAAATAAATATTTATATTTTAAACTTAATCCAGTTGTTCGAATCTCCTTATTAATATTTATATTTATGTATACTCGTAACTTAATATCTTGGGTTCACTCAATCTCATCATCATCATCACCAGTTGAGTCTCATGTAAAATGTTGTAGCACCGGGCCGGGATATAGGTGTTGTTCATAATGTTGTAGATTTTGGGGAATGGGCAAATAGGTTAAAATTCATGATTGCTCCTGACCTGTGTATCTCGGGCATGATTGGATTCAGGGTACTTTTGCTTAGATTCTAATTCCTGTTGAATGGATATACATTTCCGACTGGTACAATATATGATAAAAACAGTAAAGATTTAAAACTATGTAGTTAATTTTGGAATAGACTTATGATTATTAAATACAGTAGAGTTGCTAACTATGCTGTATCTACCTATGCAATTTCAATTATATGCTACAAAGTAAAATGTAAATAAACAAACAAAAATGTAAAAAAATCAATAGCAAAAACAAACATTAAAATTTGAAAATTTTAATATTTGGCAGCCATTTTTTTTCTCTGTACTGAGCGCATGCAGATTACATATATTAATAAAATATCTTCAGTTTATGTTCCTTTATTATCATTTCTTTTGCTTAATAAAATATTTTCTAAAAGTAGAATATTCATTAAACATTAACATAATTAGGGAGATAGTATTTTTTGGAAAAAGTGATAAGTCTATTGTTCTATAAGAGAAAAAAATTACTGAAATATATATATTGTCCAGAGAGTATTTTATGATTTATTTTAGATTAAAGACAAAAATATAATAGGAGTTAATGTATGAGTGAACACGCACTCTGTAAAATAAAAATAAATATCCCCTTCAATATATTATTAATAGTTATATTATTATTTTTAAAATTTTATTTATATTATAATATTGATTTATATATACATATAAAAATGTCTGTGTTATATATATGTTTTGAAAAGTACTATAAGCTTGCAGTATTCTAGCCATTGTTTATCAACAAAAAGTGCTACTTTACACTATTTCCTTTGAACACAAAGGAGTCCTGGAACAAAATATAGTATAATTTGCAGCTCCACTATAGTTAAAACTTATGTTTTATAATAAGATGTAGAAAATTGTAAGGCTTTCACAGCTTTACAGAAATTATTTTATTTATTAAAATTATAATTTTAAATAATACTAAAGCAATTTAAATATAAAAGAGATAAAATCTCAAAAGTAAGTCATCTTATCTTGGAATTATTTGTTAAGTTGCTTAATGGTTATCTCATTTGACTTCTTTGAACTGGGATTTGAATGTATGTAGAGCTTCAAATTTTTTTTGAATAGCTGAGAATTTTTAAGCAAATATAATCTATCTAAAAAAAATATCCATGCAAACATTATTATTTTTTATCAGATAATTGGTGTATAGCTATTCAATTATTAATTAGTAATGGATATCAATTATTTTAACTGGAGAATGAATTAAGGAAGAAAGACTGCCAATATTATCACTATTTGGCAGTTAAAAGATATAGTGTGATTATAAATTTATTTAAACGCACATTGATTACTTACTAGGGCTGTAACCTCAAGAATGTGCACGCAGTAAATTTTCTGTTTCCATTGCTTTGAGTTATTTAAAGTGATTTCAATTTATATACTTAAACGTTTTGAATTCAAGAAAAGGTCATGCAGTTTTTATTACTGTTATAATTTGCTTACATGTCATCTAATATATAATTCTGCTTAGATCACTAGAGTTCAAGATACAGGCTGTCACTTCTGATGGTTTCTTAAAATATTTTTTAGTTAATGTGTTATCATTCATTCACTTCACTTGCCCAATTAAATGATAAAGTGACTTCACAATATTAGATTCAATAATATCATTTCCAGCAAGCTGAAAAAACATTTAATGAATTTTAAACATTGATATTGTAATAATTTTATATTAAGGAATGTAAAAATCATTGGCAAATTCTATTAATGATTTAATGTTAAATCATGTTTTTTTTTCTTCAAATAATCTTAGTATTGTCTAATCTGTTTTTAAGTGGAACAGTTAACATTTATATACCCAATAGTTTCAATATATGACATGAATAGCACAATTTTAAGATAGTAGCAAACTATATTATATGCATTTTAACACATATTGTATAATTATGTTGAAAATGTGTAAGAAACATACATATGTGAATGAGTATATGAGGTCTGACAGTTAAGTTAATGAACTTATCCTAGTAAATATTTGCTGAATATTACTTCAGTCATCTTTGAAGAAGGTTTGTTAGGAAGCTATACACCGATGCTAAGTGCCTTGTCTACCCTTCAAATCAATTTTGGAATTCTTTTTCTGGAATAGCCATCAGAGCTGTTGTTTTAACTCTTAATGTTCTGAATGTTATCAAAATGTTTTCTTTCAATATTTTTTTATATTTTTGTAAAAAAGATAATCATTGGGGACTAGATCAGGTGAGGAGAGAGGGTGTTCCAATACAGTTATTTGTTTACTGGCTTGGGAGCATTTTTGCATACAGCTTTCTCTGTCTAGATTTTTATTTAAAATTTTTCTGTTTTAAATTTATGTTTACTTTATTTGCTATGTTTCACACAGTCAGCTGATGGTTTTGAAGCTCATTATGATGAATTTTTGCAATAATTTTGATCATTATTATTTGCCTGACCATTTCATCAGTAGTGCTTTCTTTCTCTTCAGAAAAATATTTAATCCATTTGTATAGTGTCATTTTCCTTATTTTACCTCCAATTTTGCTAAGTTTAGCAAAAAAATTAATGTTTATTAATTATTATAACTTATTAAAACAGGCAAAACCCTCCATACAGTAGTGCCAACCAGAGTAGTCAATGGATACTAGAAGACTTGTGCATAAAATTCCCATCTAATGTCTACTCATCCAATATCCCCAGACTAGTTTCTGGCTTGTGGCCTTCATCAGTGAGGAGCTTCGGATCTGAGAGCACTGCATCTAGATCTTAGGATCTAATGCAACCCTCCAGAAGCCACCTTTTATCTCTACTTAACTACAAAACTATGAGAATAAAATTGAAAACACACATTTTCAATCTAAGCTCAATCACTTATATAATCACATGAGTCTGAACTCAGTTCAGTACCCATACATTTTGGTGTCTTTGGCTCTTTAACAACTATAGCCACCACTATCCTATTAGGCAGGATTGGTGTTAAACCACTAAGCACTACATGATCACTATTTCTTATACTATCACATATTGTTATTAAAACAGGTAAAACTCTCCATACAGTAATGCCAACCAGAGTGGTCACGTGACATTTAGTGGTTTAACACCAATCCTGCCTAATAGGATAGTGATGGTTATGGTTGTTAAAGAGCCAAAGACACAAAAATGTATGGGTACTGAACTGGGTGTAGACCCATATGACTATATAAGCTATTGAGCTCAGATTGATAACATTATTATGTTTTCAATTTTATTCTCATAGTTTTGTAGTTAAGTAGAGATAAAAGGTGGCTGCTGGAGGGTTGCATTAGATTCTAAGATCTAGGTGCAGTGCTCTCAGATCCAAAGCTTCTCATTGACAAAGGTCACAAGCCAGAAACTAGTCTGGGGATATTGGATGAGTAGGCACTAGATGGGGATTTTATGCACAAGCCTTCTGGCATCTATTGATTACTCTGATTGGCACTGAGTCCACTATTGTATGGAGAGTTTTGCCTGTTTTAATAACAGTTATGTGCTAGCATAAGAAATAGTGATCATGTGATGTTTAGTAATTATTATAACTCTGACATTCTTGTGGTACCACACAAACACGCATCAATAATAATCAATACCACAGAGAAACACACCATCAATCACAAAAACAGCTATGGGATACTGATATACAAAGGTTATGAAACTTTTTCGAGTTGTTTATACAGTGCTGCCAATGTAAGCACACTGTGACATGTTTGGAAGGTTAATTATCAGATCTTATATATATATCCTATGTATTAATAAAAATATAATACAGAAAATAAAATAATTATAAAAAATTATTATTTTTAAGATATTTAATATTTTTGGAATAGTGATTAAAACAATAAATATGGAATTTTTAGATGAGTGAGAAGGGATAGACTGCACTTTATAATTTTATAACAAACAAATTAAGGAACAAATTGTATAAATTTAGATTTAAAAAGAAGTAGACATGATCAAATATGAGTTCTTATTTTCAAACCTTTCTTATACATTACATTGAATTATATTTAAAAATTTCTCACATGTTAATATTTTTCAAAAACTCAAAACACAATTTATACTTACTCTTAAGAGAGAAGACTAAAAATTTCTTTAGCAGTCTTTTTTTTATTTGCTTTATTAAATTCTGTAACATTATTTTCTAAAGACACGTATTGACATTTTAAATTATAAATTTTAATTAAAATTTCCTAATCTTTATATATTTATGTAATTCTGTTACATATATCAGCATAAATAGTTACTTTTCGAATATGAAGTTAATTTTTTTTTAACTTATGAAATACACTTCAATTTTAAGAATAAGCTTTGTTTTTGTTTTTTTTATTAAATACATTTTTTTTTTAAGAATGAAATCTGTTCTCAAATTATTTATGCTGATATGCAAATAGCACCAAGTGTATAGTTGAAAATGGAGAAGTTCTTAAGACACTTATAGAAAAAGTGAAAAAGCATAATGAAAAGATAATATGATAGCTAAATACAGAGATAAAGATTATGATAATAGGGTCAACAGGTGATATTGAAATAGTTATCAAAAATATAGAAGTCATTGACAGTTTTTCCTTCTTGGATCATTCCTTAACATCAGATAATTATTTGAACGAAAATATTTTTTTTTGTGATTTTCTATGCATGTGAAAGTTAAACATTAAGGAAGCAGGATAGAAAAAGTATTAATTCCTTATATTTTGGTGTGAAGAAGTTTTAAGAATAGCATAGACAGTGACAAAATAACTAGTGGATACTTTATTATAGTAAGATGTATTAAGAATGCAATATGTAAATCCAATTGTTTTTAATAATAGATATCTAACTATACTTAGCTAGAAAATAAAGTAATTAATCTATATCAAATGCAGATATGAAAGATGGAGGATAGTGTATATTGTATGTTCAATATAAAGTAAGAGAATAAGTTGTAATCCACCTATCCCAGACTACCTTTGACTAGCCTGATTAGATCTCATGGTACAAATGCAGCATATATGCATGCTAATTGAAGTGAAATAGAATTCATTTTTAGAGCTTTGAATTTTTTTTCCTTGGCCTATAATCAATCTAGCTAACCATCTAATGTTGGTTGGAAAATGGCTATTCAGCAATCTTTGGCTAGAGAGTAAAACAAGTATAGAAAAGATGTTCAAACTCTTATTACTCATAAATTAGTATCCAGATGAGTGCTATTTTCTCCTTCACAGTTTTTTTATGAAGGATTATTGGAGAGGTCTCTGCCTTACAGTAGACGGTTTATAAAAAAGACTGCTTTATCTTTACTTATTTCTTCTGTATTTCTTTTTATTTATGGAAAAGTATGAGTGAAATCCTTATCCTGCAATTATAGTTTTAAAATTTTTGTTTGCAATTCTTTATTATTATTCTGGACTTTTAGGTTAATGGATCAAAATTAAAAATATGTATGCATTATTTTATTAGATCGCTAAAAATCACTCTCTTTTTTAATATCATAACTTTCTTAGTGGTTTTATATATATATCTAATAGTATAATTCTTTGATTAATTCACATAACTATTCAATCTTTTTGTATAGTTGCTGACTGTTTTATACATTTGTTTGATGGTTAATTTGCAATTCATAGTGGAAATAAATGTAAAATAGGCCTAAATATCTTAAGTCTATAGACATTCTGTTACAAGCACAATATAGATGTATTGATACAGATGGTACACTTTTATCTCATGCCATGCTGCACACAATATTTTTCATGCATTTTTATTTTGCATAATGGCATCAGGCATTTTATATAGATTATAAAAGATTATGAAATATATTCCAAAATAGTGATGTTATACATATGTAAAGTAATTATTTAAAGTATACATATGTACATTTCAATAGCAAATTTTTTTTAAGTGCTAGTTATAAGAATTTTTTTTTTTTTTTAAAAAAAAGTAAAATTAAGAAATAATTTTAAAAATTATCATATTGATGATTTATTTTTTAATTGTAATCTTTAATATGTTTTACCAATGCAATATAAAATTTACAGTAGTGACTGCTGTTTTTAATTATAATCATATTAAGCAAAATCATATAAAATTGTCATAAATTCTTGCCAATTTTACCCCTCCCCTCTCATATTCACATTGTCGTCACCTGTAATTTAAAATAAATAAATAAAAACATGAATAAAAAAAATTGTAATTAAAATATTTTACAGGGCACAGTGTCCACAAAAAAATGGCCACTGCTTTTTGAGTCAAATTGAATTTTATGAATTTAACATTATTTAGGCATTATATTTAGCATTGTGAAAGTAGAAAATTTTGTTTATTTTTTTAAAAGAGAAAGCAATGTCTTAGTGTAAATATAAAATTGAAATTCTAACAATTTATACGGCCTGTAAATAGATGTTAAAAACATTTCTACTGTCTATATTAAAAATGTATACAGTATTTTATTTTTACACTTTTGTTGATATCCTTAATATGTATAATTTTTAAATTAAATTGTATATACCTATATGCTTACTGTGTGTATACATTAAAAATGTTTGCATCCTATATGAATATGTATGTGTTGTGTTTAGAATAAATATTATGTAGGATTTGCCATGAATAAGACATGCATATTAAAGTTTGGAAGCAAATAATTATGGTCACAAAGAATAGTATTATTCTGTAAACTTTCACTGGATTCATATGTCATGAGAAAAAAAACTGATAAATCTGAGGTAATACTCTAATTGTAATCCTTTTTTAAATCTATTGATTATATCTCTCTTGTATTGAATCTACACTGAAATAGCATTTCTTTTCATCCTACTCTAACCATGTATCTTAAGCTTGAATAATCAGGGGATACTAAATGACACCCCATTCCTAGACCAGCTTCTAGCTTTTGACTTTGTCAATAAAGATTACAATCGAAAACTGAATCTAATGCATTTTTGAATTAGTAGTCATATTTTACTTTTTTAAATAGCTTGAAATTTAAAAAAAAAAAAAAGCCTAAAGCTTTGAACTCATATGATTTTTTATATGCTTTCAAGAGCAGCTCCTCATCATACTGTTGAATGTGTGCTGATTTTTATTCTTTTTTTTTTGTAATAACCCTTTACCATTTTTTTTTAATTATCTTCTAATTTGATCTTTTTAAAATTTACTTTTCATATATAATCTCCATTTGGCAACAATAGTATAGGATGAAGTTAATACCAATTGTGTCTTAAAATAGCATAGTAATCATAATTTCTGGCTCAAAAGCTAAATGTTTAATAGAATGATTTTCAGCTGAAGAAAAAAATCTGTTAAGTTCAGTATACATCTACCCATATAATTATGCATATTTAGCAAAACATAATTTCCAATGGTGTAGTACAATATTAATATTCTCAGGAGGCTGTGAAATTACCAGCCAAAGCAGTGGTTGGTGGACAAAGGCAGAGAGAGAGAGAGAGGGGGGGAGGGAGAGGGGAGAGAGAGAGGGAGAGAGAGGGAGGGAGAGGGGGAGGGAGAGGGGAGAGAGAGAGAGAGCGCGCTAAGAATTAAGAATTTCAGACTCAGGCTGCCATTTGATGATGATCTTTTATTTAATTTTTTATAACTGCAGATTACTTTCAAGTGAAAGAAGATTGCAAAAATTGATAGAATTATATAATATTAAATGAAACATTATTGGATTGTGAAGTTCGAAGAAAAAATGAAGAGGTAATTAGAGAGGATTTGTGTTATATTACAAAAACATAAATATTTTGATTAGTGCATTAAACAAAGTAATAAGATTAGTTATTTAACTTAATGGAAACATCAAATGCAGATAATTCAGTTTTATGCCAACAAGCTCTCATTGTGATGAAGTAGAGGATTTTTATGTGGGTATATAAAAAAACTTTTGATCAAAGGAAACAACTTTTTTAATTTGTTACAAGGGATTTTAATGCTAGAATTGATAACTGATTGAAAGATGAATGTGCTGTAAGTAAATTTAGTCATGGTGATAGAAATGAGAGAGAGTATACAGATTTGTGAAGTTCATAGAAAAAATAGATATAAATTATGTCGTAAATTCATTCTTTGAGAAAAATGATAAATGGAAATGATAGTACAGCAGGATTTGATTATATTTTGATTACTAGAAAATATTGTATTTTAAGATTGTTATGTTCTCAATAAATTCAATAGAGGAAGTGATCATCAATTACTGAGATGGAAGATACATGTTAATGTAAAACTAGAGACAAAAATTATGAAGAAAAACAATATTCAGAGTTGATATAGCTATCCTTTAGAAGCATCTAATGAATTTAAATTAGAACTTGCAAATCATTTAAAAAATATTAACAAATTTGAAGATGGTTTAGATTTGAATGAAATCAGCAGAAAGATAACTGATACCCTATCAAGATCTACAATAAGAGAGCTATTGTAAAAGATAGCAATTGACCAGTAAAATTTCTATTGAGACAAGACTGTTTATGAAGCAAAGAAGAAATATGAAAATATATAAAACTGGCCCATGAAGGAATGGTTGAATATCTAGAATTTTATAAAATGATATGGAAAAGAGTTAATAACAAGGTAGGAAAATATAATTGTTAATTAACAAGGACAGCTTTAAAAGGGAATAAAAGTATCAAAAGTGTAAAATATCTTGATATTGGTAGAAAACTTATTTCTGCGATAAGAAGAAAAGATGGAACTATTATTAAAAAGTGAGATTATTTCATGAAATATGTGGAAGACTTCTATAAAGAATTATATAGCAAAAAAGTAAAAGCATCCTCTTTCTGAATTGCCCAAGATTTTAAATATCATTGTGAAGCAAGCAATTAAATCTATGAAAAAGGGAAAAGCTCCAGGTAATGATGGAATTATAATCAATACCTTAAAAGAAGCAGATGAAGAAATAGAAAAATTCTTGGCAAAGTTATATACCAAATGTCTAAATAATTAAGATATCCAGATGATTGGAAGAAAGTAATACTAACATTATAAAGACAATATAAGAAATTAGAGACCTATTAGTCTTTTATTTACTATACAAAATTTTTATCAAGGTAATTACAATTCAGTATTTGCCTAAGGTTTTTGTGATGATAGTATTCTTGATACGATAATATATTGGATTGTTTCCATTATCTATCATTAATTGTTAAATGCCAGAAAATTCTAAACTTTATTTAAATTTTTCAAATACAAACCACTGTTAGTAATAACACACAAAAGTGGTTTTAGCACAGTGAATCACATCAGAGTATTGAGAGAAGTTATAGAAAAGGCCAATGAATATGAGTTGCTATTATTTTTTGGATTTGTAGATTATGAAAAGGCATTTGATTTTAGAAGCATTTATACTGTGATTAAAATATTGGATCATCAATATATAGATCTAGGATATTGTTATATTTTGAAGAAAATTTATCAAAATGCCACAACAATGATTAACATAGTAATACTAAGAACACTAACATTGAGAAGGATATATGATAGAATGATTCCATATTTCCAAAACTTTTTACAGCAGTTTTTCAAGAAGTAGTTTGTGCAGTAAATTGAAGAACTAAGTGAATAATAGTAACTGGAGATTATTAAAATCATTTAGATTTTGCAGATGTAATTGTATTTGAAAATAATGTGTCAGAGCAAAGTAGGAATAAAAATTAATGCTAGAAAGACTAACATAGTGCTCAATGGATTTTCTCAAAAGAAGAAAATAGAGATTAATAATAATGAATTAGAAGTTGAACAACTATAAATACCTTAATCAGATCATTAATCCAGATGGAAACATCATTGATAAAATTAATCATAGAATTAAATTTGGATGAAGTGCTTTTGGTAGAAATAACTTGATATTAAAAGAAAATATTTCTATGTGTTTGAAAAGGAAGGTTTTTAGTAAATGTGTTTTACCAGTTCTTGTTTTACCAGGTTTTACTTATGCATCTGAGACTTTAATACTTATCAGAAGAGCAATATAGAGGCTTCAGACTACTCAACAAAGTATAGAGAGATATGTACTAGAAGTAACAAAAAGGAATTGAGACTGAAATACATGAGTGACAGAACAAACCGGTATTCCTGGCATAATTGAAAGAATTAAGAGACTGAAATGGAGCTGACCTGGATGTATCACTAGAAGAGATGGTAGTATATGGGCAGTATCTTAAATGAGATTCCAAGAAATTTTAAAAGACATAACCACAGACCTCTTATAAGATGGATGGATGAAATAAGGAAATGTGCTGAGGTGGTGTGAGAAGACAGGCTAGAGATAGAAGAAACTAGATTAAACTTGGAGAGACCGTCATTATACAGTATTGAAAATGATGATAGTGATCAGTTGTTTAGCAGATGGTAAATAGGACAATATTTTCATTCATGTGATCAAACTTAAATGTTTTTTTTTTTTTTTAAACTACAGTATTTAGAAAATTGATTCAGAAAATTTTAGCTCTTGAATATAATGCTAAAATGAGTAAGTTGATCTTATGATTACCTGCTTTGAAAATCATCTGAAAGTTATTAATATTAAAAACATGAAAGTATATCAAGTGGTGGGCGTTAATCGTCTAATGCTTTTATATTCTGCTTTATCACAACAATATGTTTGCTTTGTGATTCATTAGGATAGCTAAGATTGTTCCTTGCTTGGACATGCAGCCATATTGGAAATGATTATTCTAATATTTAACAGACTTAGTATAAAATCTGTATAGCAAGTTTCATTTAAAAACAATTGACTTATAAACTTTAATAGGTGCAAACAGAAATAATATGTGCATAAACGATGAGAAGATGCATATTCTATTCATTTTCTGATCTTGAACAATTTTTTATTTTTTTTAAAAAAAAATGGACTCGAAAATTTTTTTTTTAAAGAGATTAGAAATCTATTTAATTATTGCCAACTGTGATTTCCCAAAAGTAATATTTAAATTAGTATTTATAAATTCCGAATATAAGAGGATCAAAAAGAGAACAGGAAGTGCAATTTAATCAAAAATAACAGTATTGATTTCTAATTATTCTTTTTTAAAACTAATTAAGTTTAGCTTTCACAAATAACTTTTGTGTGTGACTGATTGCTAGACAAAGGCTATGCAAATTCATTAAGGAAAGAGTGACTGAAGTATAATAAAAGAGAGAGAGAGAGAGAGAGAGAAATAGTGTCACAAGAAATAGAGAAAAAAAAGTAATTTTAAGAAATTAAAGGAAATAATTTGCGTTGAATATGATTTATTAATTAATCTCTTGATAGAGAAAAGCTTTGATTCTCTTTTAATACTCTCCATATGTGTGTGCACGCGAAAAACAGTGATAGGTTACTAGTAAAGATAAACAAGACATTTCTCACTATAGAGATGAGAGTCAGTATATTCTTGCATGTTACTTAATTGTATACTCAAATAGGACAGTTAATTTAAGCAGCAATATATATATATTTAGCAGTTATTTTAGCAATATATATTTAAGATCTTTTTCTTTGGAACGCCCGTGACGTTTTGAAGATCAAAGCACATAGGCTGAGCATAAAACTTCTATTCAATTGACCAATTTGAATGTTTTTATTTTTATTTTTCCGATTGGGCATCGATTCATAAATACTTTAGTTCTTGAGATTATCATTGTATTATTGCGCTAACAAAATAAGTGAATCACTATATTTTTTATAAGCTATATAGTATCATATATCATGTAAATTCTTTTTTTCTTTTTCCCTGTATGTATGTTAATATTTATATATAATTTGCTATTAATAAAGTATAAGCATATCACACACATTATAATAAAAATAGATCTTTGACCATTTTGTATATTATCAATAAGAAGCTCTGGCCCTCTATTTATATTTGGGATTGTAAAAGATTTATAAAAAGACCACATGCGAGATGGGTGGATGAAATAAGGAAGTGTGCTGGGGTGATGTGAGAAAGAATGGCTAGAGATTGGAGAAGATGGATAGAATTTGGAGAGACCTTCAGTCTGTAGTGGATCGATAATGGTTGAAAATGATGAAGGTGATAAATAGGATAATAGTTTTCATAAATAATTATGGATAATATATGCATTATGTCTTTGCAGAGTTTGAATTAAATTATTTTTATTTCAATTCATGTGAGCTTGAAGATGTTTAGACTAGGCTCCAGTAATAATTAATTGTTACCTTTTTCAAATTTTCATGAACTTTATAATATGCTATTATTGTTTGTTCATCAATTTGGAGTGTGTGCATGTCCATATTTAAAATCATATATGAATTTATTGTAATGATCTAAAAGGGCCTTTAAATTTTTTATGCAATTTCAAAATGGAGATTTTAGAATAAATTGTGTAGAAAGAGTGATAAGCAATGGCAAATTATCACTTTGTTTCTGGAATGTTGTCATTCGGTTAATATTGTTGAGTAATCATTCTATCTGCTTCTGGCTGGAGAGAACTTTGTAAAACTATTTTAAATATATATTATAAAATCTTGAATATTTGTGACAAAATATAGTTTACAAGTGTGTATATGCTATGTATAGCACACTTGATATTTAGGCTTCTAAGGATATATAAATGAAATATCTGGGTTCATCATATATAATTTATTGTCGTAAAAATATCACACCGTCTTCAACTGGGTAATAAATGTTATAAAAAAATTGTAGAATATTTTATTTATATCTGTAGCTCATGAAAATCTTCATTTTAACATATGTATATATATTGTGAAATTAGCAAAAGTGTTTAATAATAGACTAAAATTGTGCTATAGTAAAATGTTAAGTACTTCTTGGTATAGTTATAAATTATATTTTGGTATAATATTGGAATATAGTATAAGAAAATTTATGAGTATATACTGAATGTAAGTAAAGGAAGTCATGTATTATTTTGTTGGTATGAAAGTTGGCTGCAGTTAACATTAAAATGAAGAACACTAAAATAAACTATCACATTAATTCCAGATGTATAAAACTATGTAAACAAGTTGAGTTGAGTTGAAAATTTTAAAGTATTTTTGAATTTAAATCTATTCACTCAATAATATAAAACAAATAAAAGATGGCTACTTGATATGAGGGAAATTATATCTACAAGCTGATTAAAATCTTGAATTATATGAATATTATATTACTAACATCTAGTATTCTTTGACTATTCAAATTTACATGTATGGCTTTAGAATTGAATGAAGATAATTATTTCTAAAAACACTTGTTAAATGTAAGTAGAAAATGCCATGTAATATTTTGCTAATAAACATGCATAATTTAAACATTTGTCAAATTTAAAAAGACTTGACTATATCAATGATAGGTAAACTATCTTGAGTTTTTTTTCTGTTACCTGAATTTAAAATGTTTTATGTTTCATTCTTCAGGTAGTGCAGAGAATAAAAATGTTCTAACCACAATAAAAAGCTCTTTCTGAATTATCATTTGCCATATAATAGCAACTCTTCAATAGATATGAGCATTCCATTCACCTGAGATAAAGACAACAATATTATTCACGAGAATTAACTGGAAAGTATTGTACCATAGTTCTCACTACAATTATAATACTATAATTTTTACTGAATTGTGAACAAACATTTGTGATTGTAATTTATTTTTTTCTGAAATGCATATAGAATTTTTTAGTGAAGAGTCTTGAGTGATTATAACTAAGACCTGATTCAAAAATTAAGAGGAGTTTGAAATTTTTTTAAGGTATTTGAGAGTTTGTTGTCAAACAATTTTAGGATTTTTAAAAAAAATGGCAATCAAATATTAGTGATAGCTAGAAAAGAAATCTGCTAGAATAATCTTGATTAATCAAATGAGTGTTGTTGCATTGGCTAGGGAGGTATATTATAGCTATAGTCATCAAAGTTATGATTATCCTTTACTATGTTCATCACTGTGAAAAAATTGATTAGTTATATATCATTTTGAGTGCCAGAAAGGATATATTGAGCTTTGATCTAAAAACTTTCAGCTTTTGGAATGCTCACTCTATTATTGCATGCTAAACAAGACTTTTTAGAAAATATAAAATATGTGCTTTTTAAAATATATTTAAAAATTTCTACTTATTCATAGCATACTTCAACTAAATGATTAAAGACATAAAAAAAGGCTATTGCAGTTTTGCAAATTAGTGTCTTCTTTTGATTCTAGTCATTATCATATATCTTTTTAATTATGAATTATTTATTGTAATTTAATTTCAAGCATTAAACTCTTGCACAGCATAAGTGATAATTATTGCCTTTCTAGATAAATATATCATCATTCATAATTATTTATTTATTAGACCTTTATAGTTTTTAAACTTTTTAAGTCACTATATTTCATTTTACAAACTATATATATATGATATTATTTAAACACAAGCTCTTTTTTTTTAAAACACATATACAATATTAAACATATATATTTGGAATACATTTTAGGGGATCATTTATTTTATTATGTCTTTATTTATTTGTGTAATTGTGGTAAATACAAGTTTTCAAATATGTATTTAATATTGCATTATGTGTGAAGAAAAAAATTGTTAAAATAATACCATGTATATATTTATAATTTTGTAAAAAGACATATATTGACTTTTAATTAAGTTTAAAGGTTATATACCTAGGATAATATTTATTTACACGGGAATAATCATCATTTGTATTGTAACTTATTGCTTATAGATAAAATCTTGACAATAAATATATATAATATTTAAATGCATGTATATTGTCTATACTAAATTTAATGCAATTAGAAGGGACTTGAACTCAGATTTTCAAGCTCTCTACAGCTATCCACTCCATCTAATACAACCGATACACATGGCCACATAATGTGAAAAAGATAAATGATTTCCAATAAATATATTTCATGCTGAACCGACACTCAGCAGTTGATCCAGATCACCATCTTCCACACGTATATACAGTCAGTGCTTATTTTATATTAAGATAGCAAATCTTCAAACTTTAATGGATAAACTTCAATCTTCTCTCCAACTCTTCAGCCATCTATATCATTGAAAATCCGAGGAAGGAATGCTTAAAGCCCTTTTAATGCCAATATTATAGTCATATCTATGTAGAATTTTAAGTCACTCTGCCCCCCCCGACCCCGCATATATTGGACTTTAATATGTCTATTTAATTACACAGAAGAGGGATGGGCAGACTATATATTTAAATACATGTATATTGTTTGTACTAAATAGTGTAATTAGAAGGAACTTGAACTCAGACCTTCAAACTCCCTAGAGGTATTCACTCCATCTTATACAACCGATATAGATGACAACAAGATAAATCATCTTTCAATACCAATATTCATTAGTTGGTCCAGATTGTATATATGTGTGGGAGATGATGATCTGGACCAACTGATGAGTGCTGGTTCAGCATGAAACATGTATATTAGAGATTATTTATCCTTTTCACATATATGTAGTCATGTGTATCAGTTGTATAAGATGGAGTGGATAGTTGTAGGGAACTTCAAAGTCTGAGTTCAAGTTCCATCTAATTACATTAAGTTTAGTATAGACAATATACATGTATTTAAATATGACATATTCAACCTGTATTCTGCCCATTCCTCTTCTGTATAATTAAATGGATCTATTAAGATCCTATATGTGAAAGGTCAGAGTGACTTAAAAGTCAACATAGTATGAGAATAATATTGGTATTAACAAGGGCTTTCAGCATTCTGTTCTTGAATTGTCAGTGACATAGATGGCTGAAGAGTTGGAGGATAGAGAGGCTTGAACCTTGTCCATTAAAATTTGAAAATTTGCTACCTTAATATAAACTGAGTAGTGATTTTATATATATGTGGGCAATAATTATCTGGACCAACTGATGAGTGCTGGTCAGCATGAAATATGTATATTGGAGATCATTTATTTGTTTTGCATGTATATGGTCATGGGTATTGGTTGTATAAGATGGAGTGGGTAGCTGTATGAAGCTTGAAAGTCTGAGTTCAGGTTTCTTCTAATGTATATAGACATAATTTAAAAAGTAAATTAAATTATTACAAATATTATTGTTTATTTTGTAATTTATAATACAAATAAATATCAGCGTGGGGTGCATGGTATATAAATGCATTTTTGATTATTTTTGGTCTTTTTTTTTTGGCTAATGTACAGTTTAAAAAAAATAATAATCCTTACATTTTTCCCTTTATAAAATTGTATCAAGACATTGAAAATACACTAGTAAAAGACATTTAGTTTTTTAATCAGTTTATGTATGTACACAAGAATTTTAGTGATAATGTTTGATGTATGTATAATTATTCTCCAGATGAGGATATGTAAGCTTATGTGATTATATATTTTTAATAATATGCAGTGGAATGTGCTATAATGAACAATGCACATATGTTTCAATGAATGCTTTTTAGCAATGAAATGAGGATACTGCATCAAATGCAGAACAAATGTGAAACAATTCTATTGGTAAATGTTGTGTCCCCCTGCCCATGATGTTTTGGAGCCTTTCCGCTTTGATTAGAGTGCCAGTTATTATCCTTTGTTAACAATGTTTAGGGTTTAATTATTAGAGTCAGTTAACTGCTTGCAGTGAAATAAATATGTATAAATTCTGCTATATAATTTTAACCACAAGTTGGAAAAATAAGAGTTAGAAAGTCAATTAGATATTAATGTAAAAAATTTTATGCTTTTATTATGAAAAGTTTAATTTTAGTTTTCATTGAAGAAAGATTGTTTATGTTTTTTAAATTTTCTTGTATAATATACAAAAGCTAAACAAGTTTTATATATTTATATATTTTTTAATTTCATATATTTTTCTCATTATATATTTTTTGTGTTCACTTGGATTGTGTTGAATGTTCTAGGTGATGAATCTATAGAGATCGGATTACCTTTAAATAAATTTATTTTAGTGAATGATAGCATGAACAATGTTATAATAAAACAATATATAGAGTTAGTTACTTTTATTTTTGCATGTCCCACTGTATTCCATAACACTTTCTCACTAAAATGATAGGACTAAGATTATTTCATTAATGTAATTTCAAGAAAAAAAGACGTGTTTTAATAGTTTGTTTATATTATCCTTAAGGTCTATTAGTTCTTTTACACTTTTAGAACTTTGAATATATCAAAATTGTTATGCAAACTTAAACTTCAAGCCCTTCATAGTATAGTTTTTTTTTTTGTAGATATGCACATGATTTTTAATTATATGCATTAATATTAGGAATTTTTATATATACATATAACCTGTAATTACTGTTAGTAAAAGAAAGTATAAATTTAAAAAAAATGTTAAGAATTACATATTATCATATTTTATTTTATGTACATACACATACACCAAATAATAATAAAAAATTATTATTAAATTACTTAATATAGAATTTGATAATAGTGAATATATTTTAGTAGGAATAAAAAAGAAAGAATATATTACAGTAGTTGTAAATGAAAAACTATAGAGGATAAAATCTCCTTTAAATAATTTACTGCAGGACAAAGAGCTCTCTATTAGCTCACAAAAAAAGAAGAACAATGAAAGAGAAAGCATTACCAAATTAAGTGATTGACAGATGGTGAGGATTTAAAATTTTCTTAATTTATCCTCTGGCTAAGAATAACTATGTATCTAACAGTAACTTGGTTTTATAGTCACAATTGAGGTTATTAGAAACAAAACAAATATAAAAATTACACATTCATTTAACATTTGCATTGTTATTGTTTAAAAAATGCTGTATACTTTTTATGTAAGCTATAATCCATTTATATAAATTCATGTATTGGTTTATATGTATATGCTGAGTTCTCTTCCTAAGAATTGGTGGAGTATCCAGACAATAAAGTTAAAGACGAATAATAAGGTAGGTCACAAAGAGAATTAAATAAGCTGAACTTTGGCAAATATTTTGTATTGGTTTATCTGTATAAAATTGGGATGAATGTCTTATGAGGATTGTTAAATGCCATAGTAACAGAAATTTAGAGGAATGGAAAATGTTTACATATATACTTACATAGAAATAAACATTATTAGAACTGAAATATTTTATAACATAAAAAAAGTAATCTATTTTTTAAAGCTAGAAGAGTCTTTGATCAAAAAGAAAGTGTGCTTACAAATAGAATAATTTGATGGATTTAGAAAATGTTATCCATATATTTTTAGAGTATTGATACTTATAACATAAAAGAGAGAAATAAGCTTTATTTAATTGTATAGGGTAGAGCCTGTGGTAATGAAATAATTGATTCTAGAAGATCATTCGCTATATCATCTGAATGTTGTAGCTTACATTGAAATATGTGTATTTAGGTATCATCAGTTTCAAAAATCCATTTAAATAACCAAATACAAACTAACAAAAATATAAATATTGTAAGATATAAAATCAACTGCTATACATATTGCTCAATTTAATTTTGATGAAAGTTAAAATTAAACTTTTAAAAGTATAAAATAAAAATATAAACAAAATTCACAGAACATTAATTTAATCAAATCATTTGCAAATCTTAGAAATTATTACTATTTTCTTGATGTTATATTCCAAGGCTATTTTCTATTCCATAGTGAATTTTAAAATTGATTTTGCTTTTAAAAGGAAAATCTACTTATAAAAATCTCTTGTTTTTTTTCCTTAGAAAATTTTCACAGTGTTTAACACACATCTTTTCATAATGTTACTGAAATATATTTTGGACACATATTCTATGTTAGCAATGACATTCATTGTGACATTTTTATTAGTTGACAATTTTACAGTTTTATTTGGAAAAATTTTTTTGCTACTACATTCTAATGAATGTTTTCTGCCCCAGAATGAAAATTAAAATCAATATAGAAAAGCAACTTATACCTATAAAATATCACCATATATTCATTTTCTTGAATAGAGTTTATTTTTCAAAGTTTTAATCAGCTTTCAAATATAAACAAAGAGCTTTTCTAATTGCTCATCAAGCTTTGTGATAAATGCTTAGCTAGAGAAAGCATTTAAAATATCTCTATGAGAAAACGACACCCAAACCCCTGACCAATGGTTTCGTGCTTTGGCACTCCTCAGAGAGGTGCTAGGGTAGTTTCGGACACTAGATCAAAAATAGCAACACAAAGCCAACATTTTTCTAAGAGTTAACCATTGAGTAGAAAATCTGAAATTTTCAGACACTTAAATGTCTTCTTTAAACCCAGCTATCTAACTCAAATACCTATATGGGGCTGAGAGATCTTCAGCCAACCCATATATTAGTAGACTTAACAAAATAACATCACTTAAGACTTAAAGCAAAGACTATATTAGTCTTCAAATATGTTTTGCACTACCTAATGACATTTGTCATAGTATATCTTAAAAATATAAAAATCAAACAGAATACAGTTTTAATATAAAATGAAAATAGTTTTTTTTTCCAAAATGATGAATGCAAAATGTGTGTGTTAGATATCCTGTGCATATCACTTCCAAAAAAAGGAAACGTTAAAAGATATTTTAAAACCATGCATAGAAAATGTTACTATTGGCTCGAGACACATGGAGAAAATTACAAGTAGCAATTGCCCTGAAAATAATGCTCTCTCCTGCAGTACAATATTTGAATTTTTGTTAACTTTTCCCAATGCAAAATGTTTTTGGGATTTCAATTGTTTTTATCTTTTTTTAAAAAGGACTATTTCCTAATAAGTTAATTTAATAGATTATATCTAATTTTTTAAGTTTCCCTTTTACTCATATTATTGTAATTTTATATTTGAATGATTTTGTTCATTTTCAAAATTTTTTGTATCTGAAACCAACTTTGAATTCACGATTTTGATATAATGAGTCTACTTGTATAAATAAATTATTTTTAAGAAATGCATTGCCACTTTGATATGTCATTTTATCTTCCAAACTATATAACAAAATACAATAATTTAATAAGAACGTATAATGTTATTTCCATTATAATAATAAAGAACTTTTTATTATTATTTACTTATGGTATCACAGAATGAATGAACACACCTATTTATTTATTTTTTTAAAATAAAAGCTACCGTGTTTTACAGTGATTAGACTTCTTAGGTTTTTTGTTCTTTTTAAAAAAAAAGCAAATAAAAATTTTGAATTCTGAGTGAAAATTGAGAAAGGTGTTGACACAATAAGCGATATAGAGTGTTTACTTTTATTAGTCATTAACCCTTAAAGGAATATTTACAGTAGAATTGTCAGAGTTTGGAATATCACTTAAAAATTTAAAATTATAATTTTAAAATTAAAATTGAACAAAATATAGTTGGTTGCATATAAAAATATGTATTTATATAAAAAAGGTAAAACAACTTTTAAATTTTTATGGAGTAAATATTTTTTCGACTATCTATCGTAGAGGGATAGCAAAAGAAAAGATATTATTCATCTGGCCTTCTAGGGTTATTGCTTGATTTTTTCTCTTTTTTTAAATATCCACTTACCATCCAATTTTTTTGATTGATTCAGTTGTTACGGGCTAGCTATTGGAAGGAATTTTTTTAAGCCAGATTCAGAATTTGAAAAATATTTTAAATTTATCTAGCTCAGATTCAAATTCAGGTCATGGGCATGGGAAGCAGATGCTCTGCCATTCCATGCATAATAAAGCCTGATATTTATTTAAAGTTTTTATTGACTATTTGTTTGTTTTTAATACTAATTTAAAATATAATAGCACCTTATCTTAATAATTGCCTACCTAATAGTGATCAATTATAATGATTTTTTTTTTTTAAAAATGTGTGGCATGTACTTAAAAAAAAGAAGAAGCAGCATTTAATGGCATATTCACTAATTGCACTGGTTATCACTCTGTTTACAGTATTCAAATCATTTCCTGTGGTTTTCCAAACTTTATAAATTATTATATATTTTATATTGTATATATGTAATATTTTTGTGTTAGTTAATATATTTTTATTTTAGAGATACATAGGATCTTTATAATTTATGTCATAACTCTAAAATGATATTAGAATAATTTGTATCAGGAAAATGGTAAACAATGGCAAACTACTACTGCTGATGATCAGTGATGCTGAGTTGGTCCAGCTACTTTCAGATAGATAATTTACATATAACTCGTAATATTTGAACTATATGTATATGCAGTAGTATATTATGATATAGATTTTTTTTTAAAAAAGCATTACTGTATCTTTTATGGCATATTGTAACTATAAAAAATATTTTTATAATTGCAGTATTATATAATATATTGATATATACAGGATATATGCAAAATTAAATACTACCTAACACATATATGTAGTATGAATGTTCTGTTTATATACTAACACAAAAATGGCTTAAAACATTATGAATACATTATTATTTAAAATTGAATAATAAATTCAGTTTAACAATATGAAAAAAATTGTAAAAGGGGAGAAAACCTTTTAGTGGAAACTAAACTTTACTTAGTTTTATTAATAAATCAATCTCATTTCATTGCTCTTCTATTAAAAAAAAAAAAAAAAACTAGAAGAGGTATATATCTTTCTTGTTTTTTTTTCAAAGTTGAAAATAATAATTGAACTTTAAAAAAAATGATAGAAGATCTCTCTCTCTCTCTTTTGTGTTTTTTATAAAAAACTTTTTTTTTTTTTAATTTTGCAATCATATTTAATTTTATTAGTTATAAAATTGTTACCTATAGGGTATTCATTGTTTTAAATACTATTAGAAATATGATGTTTCAAATAATACACTTTTTATTTTAAAGTAATATAAATATAGGGGATTTGAACTCAGACTTTTAAGTACCCATCAACTATCCACACTATCATACCACTGATACACATGACCACACACATGTAGAAAATATAAATACTCACCAATATGCGTATTTTGTGCTAAAGCAGCACCCATCAGTTGATCAAGATTATCATCTCTCACACACATATATAATCAGTGTTCAATAATATTGGCATCAGCATAGGATTTGGACTTTTCATCATCAGATTTTTGGTGATATGGATGGCTGAAGAGTTGGAGTAGATTGAAGCCTGACCATTAAAGTATGAAGATTTGCTATCTTAATATATCCTGAACACTGATTATATATGTATGTGAGAGATGATAATCTGGACCAACTGATGAGTGCTGGTTAAGCACGAAATACATATATTGGTGATCATTTATTTTTTCTACATGTGTGTGATCATTGTATCAGTGGTATGAGAGTGTGGATAATTGACAGGTACTTGAAAGCCTGAATTCAAATTCCCTATATTTACAATTAGGCTCCAAGTATGTGAAGTGTGCCTGTATTTCAAATATTTAAAGCAATATATAGGTTTTGTAAAATGATTCCATATGGCAATGCCCAGTAAATATTTTCATTCAAAGAAGATAGCTCCTATACTTTTTGTCAATGAAAATTTATATGTATTGTAATGATTTTTAACTTTAAAATAGTATTAAAATGTGCAGAGTTTGGTATTGGAAAAATAATTTAAAAATAAAGATCAAACAAAATGTAAATAAGGTATATGAATATCTATTTATTATATGTAAATTTATGAGTCCTCAAATACATATGTATGTAAAAGACAAATTATGGCGTTGAGTAATTTCTGTTATTCATTTATTTATTTATTTATTTATTTATTTAATCAGAATATTTTAAACACAATAAGAGAAGATAAAAAGAGAATTGTCTAAGCAACTTTTGGAATTATTCAAGGCTGTAGATAAAACTGATTTTAATATTTGTTCATGCACCACAAAATAGTTATATATATAAATTTGTAATTAAATGTTCATTTTAAATCACTTAGCTAAAATTTCATTTGAAATATAAATAACAGGAAGATTTGTCTTTACAAATACACACAATTATATCTTTAGGGATAAGTTTGCTCAATTAAAAATTGTAATTGCCAAAAACATATTTAAATGTATTTAACTAATGGTGGAAGTAATAATTTTTAACTTGAATTAAGATATAAAGTCCAGTTTTGTCAGACTATGGCATAAAACAAATATATTAATTTTTATATTGTAAAATTAAAAAATATATATCATTAAATATACAATTTGATAAATAATTATTGTCCATAAAAGCCATTAATAATTAAGGATTTGTAAAACAAAATTAACAAGGTCAGAGATATTTCCAAAAAACACATTTTGCACAGAAGAGCTATTAGTATCTGAATTGGTAAACTGATAAATGATGATATAGGAAATTATAAAATGCATTTCAAAATGTTTTTGAGTTTTTATTACACACTCAGACTCTATATTGCAAAGAGAATTAAGTCAAGTCAGTTTCTAAGCAATTAGTGATTAATACTTAGTACAACTAGGAAAATGAGTCATGTAAAAAATATTAACAGTGTTTATTTATCTTCTGGTTCTAATAGTAAATCCTGATTGCATCAAATTTTACTCTTCAGTCACCAAAAGTGAGAAATCAAACTACTTATAAGAAAAAGGGCTTTTCACTATGTTTTCATTGCAACAATGATAACATCCATTAATGCATATAACTTTCTCAACTTAACCAGCTAAGGTCCTTCATCATTATATTTGTTCTGATTTTGTATGAAGTCTTAAATTGTGGTCTATTTTTTATACCAAAGATTATTGATGACCGTGTCTGGAACTAAACTGTTTTGATGCTTGTTTTTCTACCTCCCTTTTAGATCAAGAATTGTGAAACCAACCTGCTAAGATGCTGTTGGATAATTCACATAAAAATATAGAATCACATTAAGAAAGCGATCCCTATTGAATAAATATCAGAGGATTTTCTAGCTTAAGAAAATAGGTGACCTAATAATAATTATAAGTGCACATACTGTCTCACAAAAATAAGATATGAATAGGATCTTCATTTATTTCAATTTGAAAAGCTCAGGTTTGAAATATAGACAATTTATAATATTATAGGGGTGTTATTAATTTTTGAGAGAGTTTGGAGAAAATATTATTGTTTCTTGTAGGATAAAACCAAGATTTTGTGTGTGAAAATGAAATCCATTTTTATTTTGTTTTGTGTGATAACATTTTTTCCTGTAGCTGTTAACATTTATGTTGTCAAGTGGTTCATTCTGTTGCCAAATGTATAACTTAATGAATACACGGGTCTCATTTTATGCGGTAGATAGGTTCCACAGAAAACCCACATTAAAAAAATCGCACAAAAATAGACTTAACTTACCTTGAAAAATGGGGGATAGGGTCTGTAATTTTCAGAATTCGCATAAAAGCAAAGCAACAAGGAAAAATTCCTTTAAAATTCGCATTAAAAAAATAAGCAAATAAAGTATGACTAATAAAAAATTTCAAATATTTGAAAAAAATTAATACAAGACAAACCTTTTTTGTTTTTTATTAACTACAGTATTTAATTTTACATTTTTCATACATATTTTAATCATTAATGCTAGTGTTCGTTTTTAAACTGGTAAGAAATCAGATTCGATGTGATGTATTGTAGCTTCTCCTTAAATGAAGTCAAGAATCTCTCAGCAATTATGTCCAGAGAAACCTGTTAGCCACATTATTTTTATTTGTGTTGTGATGTACAACTAGCGCCAGTTTCAGTCTTGTTGTGTTCATCGTTTTCTGTTTCTATATTAAAAAAAATGAGATTGCAATCAAAACAAAAAGATTATATATTATCATTAGAAAGATTATTTTCAGTTTATAAAATCTTCGTTTTTTTATTTTAAAAATCTAAAAGATATATAACAAAATACGTTTTAAAAGTTTAAATTTTTTGAATATTTATTGCGATATTTTTATATGTAAGTATAAATCTATTATTATTATTATTATTTACTCATTAGTATAAATAGGTTATTTACTAGAAGCTAAGTTCTAAATACAGCTTCAGGCCATATTCATGTTAGTTGCTAATATAACGTTACATTTTTGGGAAAAAAAAGTATTTCAAGAGAAAATAAGTTATTAATAATTTAAATTTCTTGATATCTAATAAATATAATGAAATATGAAAGATATTAAGAAGAAACATGAATCGCATAACTTCAAAATCGCATTAAAATAATCCGCATAAAACGAGACCCAGGTGTAATATGTAATTTCACAAACATTGGTGGGGAAAAATGAATTAAAATAAAAACTAGTATTTAACTGGAAGATAAATTTATATGAATCACTTAATGTTTACATATCATAGTGATTTCTTTGCTTTATTTGCACAAATATATTTTGTTGATTTGTTAACCCAGTGTTTTTACATTATTCTCATATTTTTATATATCCTATTTTGGTGATTGAAATAGTTTAACACAATTAGTGTATGTGTATCATCATTCTCCATCTTTATACTTTACGCTAACTAGAGGGAAGAGTTAATAAGAAATGCAGAAAAAAATAGAATAGTTTCTACAAACTAGCCCTACCTTTCTGAAGATAACATTTAGTACTCTGATTCTTACTAGTGTCCAGTATGAATAAAAACTATTTTTTAGCAGATTATGTCTTTTACCAACCATTTAGGATTAGATGATATATTTAAAAATGTAACCAGTATTCTAAAAAGGATATTCTAGTGATAGAATAATGCAAAATAATACTGTGTGCTTGATTTTTTAGATGATATATTTAAAAATGTAACCAGTATTCTAAAAAGGACATTCTAATGATAGAATAATGCAAAATAATACTGTATGCTGGATTTGATTACCATCTATAACTTGTACCATAATTATTACATAACTTTTCAAGTTATCATTTAATATGCCCTTAGCTTCCTGTTCCTTTTTTTTTGAGTATCTTCATGTAATATTTATTTATTTTGGCTGATTTTTTTTACCTTTATTCCATACTAGATTGTTTGCTTATTATATTTGGTGCACTAATGTATGACAATTCATAGTTGAATTATTTCCTTATAGCTGAATTGTTTTCCTGTTACTATATATATGAAATATATTTTTCAGGTACATCTGTGTATGAATTCTATTGTAATATATATATAGATATTATTTTTATATGCATCTTATGAAAATTTTCGTATCAATATATATTGCATAAAGTGGATTTCAAAAAAATTTTTGTAATGAACTGCTGCCAAAAGGTAAATTTTTAAAATTTTATTGATAAATATTTAATATAATTTTGTTAAGAAAATAATGAAATATGACACTGTTAATAAAATAATATCATGGTAAAGTAAGTTTTGGCCCATCCTCTATGTATTTATGATTGCTTAATTCATTTAATAGTAGCGAATTTCACGTATTAGTGCCCTGTTCTTCTTTTGCTATTATTGTAAGGTTCTACTGTAATAATTAAAACCATTGTCTTGGTATTTACAGTTAACCAGGAGTGAAGATTAATGTAATTGACAATAATTACATCAAGTATAGCACATTATTATATAAAATAAGTAATGACGGCTGCTGTATTTATATACAAATTCATCTTTCTTACTGGTGAAGGCCAATAGCTAAAAAGTAGACTAATGATTTGGTTGGCAGTTTCATTGATTCTTGAAATTTACATTAGATGGTTTTAGAATAGAGTAATAGAGAGGATTGTTATTTGTAATGCTTTGTATCAATTCACATATATAGTAATTATTTTTATTCTTAATCTGTTGATTTAGTGTTTGAATTCAAATAACACTTCTTTTGCAATAAAACATTTTTAATATGTTCAAAAATAAGATAGTAAGATTAATTTTTAAATTTTTCGTTTAAAAATATTTTTTAAAAAAAAATCATATTTATTTGATTTACATATTTTAGAATTAAAATAAAATGTTAGAAATATAAATGAAAGCATTTTCAAATAAAAAAAAAGTTTTGAATGTGTTTTTTTTTTTTTTTTGTATCTATAATACAATGAATGGCCTATATTTAAATACTTTTCAATTTTTTGAAACAATATAAAATAAATAATTAATGTCTTATATTTAGTAATAAATCATAAATTATTAATAAATACTAACTATAATTGAAATTAAAAAAAGTTTATTTATCTATTTTTATTAAATAAGATACAAAAAGTGCTTTCCACAAAAACTGCTTGTGCTAAAATCTGATTTTTTTTTGTGTGTATTATAAATGGCTTCATCTCTTAATGAAAATAACTAAAATTTAAAAGTTTTCTAGAATGAATATTTGAATTATAAATCAATTGGCAATGAGACAATTGCTGTCAGAGCATTCTTCTCTCTCAAAATAAGATCTAAGGTAAAAGGGTTAAGCAAAAATTACTAGCTGAAAAAAATTTCAAATATCTGAAGAAAAAAAAAAAAAGACCCAGGCCATTATATATCTCATGGATTTAAATTTCTCTGCTGAATTTAAAGGAACCACACTAATTTTTATGTGCATAGATATTTTATTAAAGCAATATTGTGTGACAGAAATAATCTTTAATTTTTTTTTTCAAGCATAATTTGGAATGTTATGCTAGTATAATATTATAATTGCTACAGATATAAAAAATTTAAAAACATTTTTATAACCTATAATTAAATAAGATTTAATGATATATTTTTTATTTTGTAGACTATAAATTCATTATCATAAATAAAAATGTACTTTATTTATATTTAGCTGCATATTTCTTTTAAAACTTCTATATATTTAAAATGAAAGCAAGCATTATAATTTAGATTTATTTTACACATGTTTATTAGTTTTTATTTTAACAATGTCTTGACATTTGCAAAGCTAATTTCAATAATAGTGTTCTGTAGCCCATTGGTGCACAACCTTTTTATACCTGCAACCTGCATACTCAGACTGAAATTTTGTTACCCCAATACATGTTATTACCATCCTATATACACATTTATAACTCATTTTACCACATGCAAACATATATATTTCAATATATATGATTTGATATAAGATCTTTGAAAAAACTGTTATTAACAAAATGATACTTGGTTCTTAGTAGATCTGTTGATTTGTAGCAATTACATTTTTAGCCTGTTTTAGAAAATGTGTATATTCAAGAACGTAGTAGCATCCTGTATCAATGTAAGGAGAATATTAGTACAAAAAACAAAACTGAGAATGAACAAAAGAAATGTGTGCAATATAAGCACCATTATGGCATTCTGTTTAACAAAGCAAATTGGAATATAAAGATTGAAATGTTTAAACACAAAAGTGTTAAACACACAATAATGAATTGAGCAGTTTTCATGTATTTTTTAATAGTGTTTAGGTTTTTGCAATTTCAATTAAAAATATACCATGAGAACTTCTCAAAATTTTTATGGCCCCTGACATTTTTTCTGAGACATCTTGAGAGTCGTCCACAGATTGCGCACCACTATGTAGCCAATAGCTACTCACTAAATATTTGTCATTACTTATAGCAGTTTATTAGTGCATATCACAATTTATGGATAATTTATTTTCCAAATGTAGAATTACCTAATATACTTTAAAGCATTGAATGCAATTTTAATAACTATACTTATTACATTTTAATATCACATTGAAAACCAATGTTAAATAAGTGATGGGTCGCCATCTCATTCATATGTGTAGAATGAAAGCAGGGTGGTCATTTACTTTGTGTATTATGGGTGGAGCCATTCTTTATCATTTATTGTCTATATGTCATACTTATACCTTATTTCCTCATCTTAAAATTTGATTCTGGATTATGTCATGGTCACTGAAATTCACAGATAATTGCAAGCCATATTATAATATCATTTAAAACATGCACACACACATATACACAAGTGTATTTACATATATATATATATGTCGCATATGGGTATCACATATGCACACATAAATGGATGTTCATATTTTATATTCCTGTCAATAAGAAAAATATATTTTATTAATTTCTAATTTTTTAATATTTTATTTGTATTTTTTTTTTTCAAATATCAATAGATACCTGAAAATATATGGAAATCATAGATATGGAAGTTGCAGATACAGATAAATATAGTATAAAGTGATAGATATTTTGATTTAGTTTTTAGCATTTTCCTCATATTATGATTAAGCTTGTAATTTGGTTAATGAAGATGCATTTTATAAAAACACAAAACGAAAGAATGTAATATATTGTACCACTACAAAGTATTTGTGTTTGACTCAAATAAAGTATTATTGGTTTATATTTTATTGGTAGTTTTCATTCTGTTGTAAAAAAAAAAGAGAGAGAGAGAGGGAGAGTGTGTTAAAGATTAATTCATGATCTCAGCTGCTATAGATGTTACAACATACTCCTATCATTAATAAAGAGAATGTTTTATAATGATTAACAGTTGACATTTTTCTGATTGATCTCTATCACCATGAGATCTTTACCTTCCAGGTTAAGAATTTCTTTTTATACATTTATCACTAAATATTAGATAGATAATTGGTTTTTTGTACTCTGGCTATCTGAAATTTTTTTACTTAAGAAATTCTCATCTATCTGTTATATATTCAAATTAAAACCCTCCTCCCTTCATCAGCAACCTTGAATCCAACTTGTTCTAGCTTGGATATTAAAATTTGTGCAATTACATTAGGATATGCACGTTTAACAAACATAGAAGTATGTGTGTGTGTTTATTATGCACTTATGTATGTTGAAAAGATGTATAACACACATGTATGTGTGTGCACATATCTATATACAGTATACTGCGAACTAAAAGATTAAAGTGTAGAAAATTAAAATGTATTATTATTTTTTTTTATTAATTTCTAATTTTTTTTAAATCATGCTAACTAAAAAGATCAAAGATACACTGGGATACTGTAGTTTCTGGGTCTTTATGTTGCAATAATGCAAGTGTACGTGAAGTATGCATTCTAATTTTAAAAAAAATATTTGACTGTTTTATAATATTTAAAATATTAAAATCAGTTTAGAAGAATTTCTTGCATTTAAATGAGCTATACAAAAAAAAAAAAAAAGGGAAGATACAATTAAGTCTTGTAATAATGAAATAAATAATTGATTGGAATGCATCTTATGAAATGTTTAAGGAAAAACGAGAAGTGTAATTGTGTGGAAAAAATGTCTCTTTATTTTTTTTTATAAAGTAAAATGTTTCTAAATAGGACACAGGACATCAACTTATTAAAATGTCTGGAATGTCAGCAAACTTTGCTCTACTTACCTATTATGATTACTGCAACTATTTAAAGAAACGCAACCTATTCACATGTGTGTGGATGCTCTTACATACTTAATAATATGTAAAAAAAATTTAAAAAATCCACTGTTTAAAACATTGTTTAAAATATTTTTTTTAATTACATAATACAAATTCAGAAATAATAAAATCAGATTTTAATGGAATATTTTTAATATATCTGTGCAGAAATTATATATATATAAGCATATGTACTTGATCATTATACAATATTATATTTTGGTTGATAATTATTTTTATTAATGTGTTAATGTATATGTTCTGTGTAATTTTTAAATGTGAAATTTGTGGCATAAATATGTATATAATAATTAGTACTATCAATGAACGTTAATGTCCATGGAAGGTCTTAGGAACTAAATATCATGGAAATAGTGGACTCATTATTTATATATGGAGATTTTTAATTGCTAAATCAAAACTTATTTATATAGTCATTGGGATCACTATATCAGCTGTATCATAATTAACTGATTAATTACTGGTTGTAAAAAAACAAACTAAATTTTAATTTTATAATTTACATTACTACCATTATGTGTTTCTATAATCAATATTCGGATAAACATCATTTATTGCAAATGACTGCCTTCTATCTAAGTAAGAAAATGTGGTTTTTATGTAGTACCATTTTATTACTTAGATATTGTATCTTTTGCATTTTAATAATAGTAATTTTTTTAATTTTTATTAACATTAATACAGTATTAACTATGAATCATCCAGCTACTGTCTTTCAAAACTTGTTTTTATTATCTATTAAATAATATACATTTTGAATATTGTACAGTATTTTTTGTTTTTAATTATTTTTGTTTATATCTTAATATGAAAATTTTTAAGTATTTGTATCATTAATAAATAAACATAATATATAATTTTATATATTAAAATTATGCAATTTTATACAATTTTTTTTTATTAATTCTTTCTGTTACGTAATAAAAATGAATTATAAGTATATGCTTGTATTGTTTTACTATACATAAAGCACTCATTACCATCCACAAAATCTGCTGGAGATCTTGGGATCAAATGTCAAAGATATGGCAGCTCCACCATATACATAAAGATAGGAAGCACATAATTGTTAATGAAAATATGTCAATATTTAATATTAAAATATAATTATTTTGCTATTTAAATTTATTGTATACGATTGAAAAGGTATTTTGAACACTTCATCAATATCGTCATTATTATCAGTTATTTATAAATGAGCATATCTAACATTTTCATTCTAGAAAGAGAGAGATATCGAAAGAGAAAATTAAAACATTAAACATGCATTTTGCAATGACTATAAAAACTAATCCATGAACTGAACTTCTATGGTGAATTTATTTCTTGAAAGAAAATGTAGTCTTCTGTTATTAACTATATCTTCATATTAAAAACAATTAATATTGCCCTTTTTTATAATTTCTTTGACATAACATGGTCTCCTCCAATGACCATGATAATCATGTGTAATTTAACAATGCAACTTTATAACAATAGATTCAATAACATCATAAACATCAAAATGAAGAATACACCACACCAATTAAATGTATGATTTTGCTAATATATTTAAGAATTTACTGATGTCTTTATAAGCCACATTCAAAACATTAGACACTTTCTGTGGATCATCTTTTGAAGTAATAAGGATAGCCCAGTCATCAGTAAATTCAAAATCCAGAATTTAAGAAAATGAAACTTATTGTTTTTAATGGGTTCAAAGTAAAAACTCTACATCCAACTTATATCACATTTTGATGCCTAATTCATAAAATTTACTATAAATAGTTTCAAAGATCACTGTCATAAATTGAAATTCATATATATATTAAATAATGATAAAATATAAATTAGAATTATTTGATTGTAATCTGATTAATTCTTTTAAATCATTTTTATATGTTTATTAAAATTATGTTAACCATAGGCAATTAAGGTGATACAAATACAAATGTTCAGCTTTAGTACTAATATACTGATTAATTTTTATTTTTTTGTGCTATCAGGGAAACTGAATTATTATACCAGCTTCTAATAAATGAATGTCTTTATATAGTATGGAGTTAGGTATTGAGAATAGAAGGTTTATTAATTTTTGTTTTAGATTTATTGGTGATATGGCAGTACTTGTTAACTATAATGTTATATATAAAATTAATAGAATTTGTATACAAGGTTTGAGATGAAAACAAATTAATGACTAAAATAATGAAAATACCCAATGTAATGAAAGCATTAAGAATAAACTTTGGATAGTGAATTATAGACCAGGTTAATACTTTGAAATATTTTTGGAAATTAGATAATTGATAAATGCTGTGTTTTGTAAGCTTTAGTAAATGTAGGAAATTTTTATGTTGTCTATTGAAATTCCATTTAACAAAAAACTATTAATTGCAGCAAAGTATAATTATATATATATATAGAGAGAGAGAGAGGGAGGGAGGGGGAGAGATTTAATCTAAAATTAGATTTAAAGGCGAATGAAAAGATTAAGTTGAGAAGATGAGATTAACAATATAAAAATATTGAAAAGGATAAGTGAAAAAAGATTAAGATAATTGTAAGAAGGAAAAAGAATCAGCTTGAACATATACTTTTAAAAGATTCAGGAAATTTGGTAGTCTATGGAGGATGAAAAGGGGAAAAAAATAGGATAATAAAGAAGATGATTGATTTTCTTATAGAAGAGATAAGTTACAAATATTTCAATAGAAAAGAAAGAGATTTAATGCTATTGTTCTGTATTATCATAAATTGGAAATAAATAGAATCCATACATAGTTTTTTTTTTTTTCTGTATATAAATAATTAAATAAATGCAAAAAAATTATAACAACTATTGTATTATTTAATGCAAAAAAAGCTTTTTCATCAATGGTTTATTAAGCTCCTCAATATATATTACTATGCATTAAAAATAATATATATTGCACTGAGGAAAGTAGTAAAACATTGCTGAAAAAGCTTTTGTATATTAAATAATACAATGTTTGTTGCATAATCTTTTTTAGTTTTATATATGCTACATATATTTGTTTATAAACAAAAATAGTCTTAGAAAAAAAATATAAATGAAAGAAGATGATTACATTGTCAATTTCAATATTATATCTGAGAATATTAATATTATCTTTAGTCTTGATTTTTTTTTTGCGTTTCATATCTTTAACTTAACCTGAATGACAACTGCATCTATTAATTTATATGAGTAAACATTTTTTTTTAATTATATACAGTAATAGTAGTAACAATTTATCAAAGCCTATTTAATCTCTGTATAACTGTTTTAATGACAACATACTAATTGCTTAAAATTATTTCTTAGTATTTTAATAGTTCTTAATGATTCCAGCATTATACTAAAGATTGTCATCTATTTTTATTACATATAATTCAGTTTTTCCAGAAATGTTGACTATCTTAGGCTGTATGTTTTCTTTTGAATGTAATAATATGCAATTAGACTTATTAGCTTAGAAAACTAATAAATCTAAATTGTTATTGTATACCTTGTAATTGCTGTGGGAATAAAATGTAGTTAAACTTATTTACAGCTTTTGTATCTGCCTGCTTATTTTTGTCATAGCTTTTGTGAAGATTTAGATAGTACATTATATATATATATTGAGATGGTTGTGTCTCATGTCACACAGTAACATAGTAGTATGTATACACACATATATATAAAGTTGAAAGGAAAAGTAGAAATAAACAAATTTTTTTGTAGATATTTTCTATATTACACTGGAATGACAATTAAGGATTAAATAATTTTGAATTTAAAAAAATATATAAATTAAACATTTTAAAAGGTCTAATTAACATTTTATTAACTCTGATTTTCAAATTAAAACAAGCATGTTTTTATGTTTCAGTAGATATACTGGTAATTATATAATTCCATGATCTATTTTGATTAAAGAAATTTTTTAAAATTAAAGCTTGCATAACATATTTTGATATAAAGCCTACAAAGTTGTTTTTGAAAGGATTAAGGAATTGAAAAGAATCATTAACATTTTAAAGTCAAGATAATGAAAACTTAATTACTGTTTTCTTTTTAAAATTCCACTCTGATTATAAAAATGTTGGAAAAAAATAGAGGGGAGTTTTAGTTTTTTTTACAGATTATGAGCATGATGACTGAGGTTATAACTGAAGGAAAAAGACAGGGTATCCAGTTACTGCTGCTAGTGTTATGATGGAGTTTTAATTTACATGGAGGTCAGGGCCACATTTTCTGTGGTTCATTAGCTTATATATATATATATTGTGTACTAGCTGGTATGCCTGAAGTCTATCAAATTCTAGACTAAATGGAGCTGACTATATGTCAACAATTATTGAATTATACCTTTCCTAAAGATGACAATAAATCAGGCTACTGTTAAGAACAGACCAGCATAGACAGAGATTCCATCAGTTTTCCAAAGCAATTTATACATATACTGTTTTATCTATGTGCAGAAAAACACCAATAAAGGTATTGCATTCGATATATATAAAGAACAACTGGTGAGTAGAGTGTTTAATATATATTGAGAACAATATTTTAAATAATTTATTGAAAGTGGCAGTTGTAATTTTTTAATTACAATATTTTTTTAAAGTAAATAACTTTATTCAATTAAAAGTAAGATATTTTTTCAATATATTTTATTTTTTTAAAAAAAGTAAATTCCAAAATCTTTCTAGATTGGAAAACAAAAGAACTTTCTGGGATATTTTTGAAAGCATTTATAATTAATCAATTGAAACTAACTTTCCAAACTGAATCTCATGATAATTTTTTTTTTTTTAAAAGAAAAACCTTTTTTTTTTACCATTAGAAATAATGAATGATTAATAACTTTGATTCATACTATTTGTTATATCTATACAAACTTATATGTGAATTTTATACGTAAACATGGTATTAATTGTGAAAAATATATTTTAAATAAGTTTATTATTTTGATAAATTAGAATATCATATGATATAAATGCAAGTGTGTGCATACATTTCTATGGGTACTCATATATATATATATGTGAAAACAGTCATTTATGTATTATTAAAATGTAATAGCTTATTTTTTATTATTATATGACAATTTCCATGTTATAGCACATCTGTGTGCTTATGTAGATGAGTGTCATGTAGACACTAATATGTTAAAATTAATCATAGTTTATGAATTATTAAAATGAATTATTGAATTTTATTATTAGTTTATCACAATTTTGATATGTAGTTTTTTTATAAAGGCATGTCTATGTGCTGATATATACATTTTAAATAAAGCTTTTACGAGATATTTGAAAGTCACTATGTGATAGTGTATTGTTTTAATCAAAATCAGAATGCCAAATTTATATCTATGGCATACTCAGCAGACTTTAATTTCATTTTATTGTTTCTAATTAATAAATTTATATTTCATTGTTAAAGTTATTCCAGTGAATTTAATTAATGCTAGAATAGATTTAAAACATTACATGTTAGGATTATATCTCTTGATCACAGTAACAATTATAGAGCTTCTGCTCTCTGAGCTGGATTCATGCATAATGGTCTATTGTAAAAAAAAAGGGGATTATGTTTAGTATTATGAACCTCCAGATGATGAGGATCCTGGTTGCACAAAAGGGATATTTTTTAAAGCCATGCAGTACATTTCATTTTATTTATTGTATTACTTCTTTAGAAATTTAGTTTATAGTTGGCCTGCACATTAATGGTACTAAGTGGCCAGAGCATTGATAATGGTCAAGATGTATTTAGTATTTCAGCATTATTTGACTTATTGTAGTTTGATAGAGTAGTATGTGAATCCAGATAATTATTGTTTGTATTCTTGCCATTGCCATAGGTTTGGCAGTAGCTAAATAATTAGCCTGGTATCCTCATGCTTATTTATATTTAATTTTATATTCTGTTTACACATCTCGTAATTCACCTCAATTTCTCCATACTATTAAAATATATAATAAAATACATTCTACAAGAGTATGTAGACAATTATCAACTATTATGGTAATAAATTTTGGTACGAACTAATATGTTACTTTGCTGAGCCAGGCTTTTGATACAGCATATCTTTTTCAGAACACAACTATAGTGAACATTAGGAAATACATTATCGTATCCACATGCATATAAACATACATTAAACTAGTTTCAGATTACCATTCACTGCATTATTATGTGTTGTGTCTCAGACAGATACAAAGGCTGTGGGTAAGTTCAGCTACACATAAATTATATAAATTTAAGTGTTACTTTATTAAGATCATAAGTCTAACATTACAAATTTGTTTAGCTTTAATTCTTATAGTTTATTACAGTTGGTTTTATCCAGGAGAAGTCAGAAGAAAAAGCCCCATTTCAGTAGTATGCTGAATTCTTGTTTTATTGGAGTGCAATCCTATATACCATTATAATTATTATATTGTTTTTACATTTTAAATATATGCATTTTATTATCTTTAGGTGGTCTAATAATTGTATTTTTTTGCATTTGTTGTCATTGTTTTTCATTGACTAAATATATTTATTTGATTACGAATGATGACACCATAAGGATTGTTGTAGAAATATATAAGTTGACAATTTTTTTTTTGTAAAAAAATGAATTCTACACCATTCTTAATGATTTATTTGTTTATATTATTGGCTGTTTTATATTCATCAGATAATCAGAATAATTAAAGGTTTTTTTTTTTTAATTCATAAATTTTTATAGCTCTGTTATAGATCAGTTAATTCAATTTAGTCATTACAATATATATATATGCCCTGTGTACTTTAATACAGTTTTAGAGAGACAGACTATAGAGCTAAGTTCCAGGGACCATACATAGTTCAACCCATAACTTCTGGTGTTTAAACTTTATTTGAATTCTTGAGCAATAATCCATTTTTAAATATGTGTATTATATTCAGAGTTATTAACCCTAGTTTTAATTTGTAAAAGCAGACTGTAATTGTAAGTTTTTGATAACTTTATATTTTTTTTTTCTTATATAGTTAGGTTATTGACCCTCATCTGACAAATTTAGATTCAAACTATTATTATCCTACCATTAATATACTCTTTTATGGGGTAACGAACTGGATTAGGTATGGAGGAACTATCTCAGCTACATATAAAAATTTTCAAACTTTATTGTGGATTTTAAGTTCTGCTCACGAACATGCATTCTAAGATAGAAATCAGTCCTCCATAAGAGTTTTGTGTTTTAGCTAGCCATGTTCATAACCAAAACTTAATATTTACAATAAAGTTTAGAAATTTAAACTCAGATTTTTTTCAGGTAATTGATTCCATAGTCAATTGATTTAATTATCCATTAAATAGTGTAACGGTTTTACATACCTGTGTGAATCGCGTATATATATATATGATATACGCGTATTTACGTATTTAAATCCTAAGTTTCTTCTTTTTTTCTTAAAAGAAAATTATAACGTGAACATACATATATAAGTAGTTCTGCACAATACTCTTATCACTCATCCAGCATATTTATGGATGTCAGTTGTTGACTCCAAGCGCCAATCCTATCTACACGTAAATAAGAATTATGCTGGGAGATATCGAGTATCAATTTCTAATAAACAGAACTCCTACCTCTGGCTAGCTCACTCAGGGGTGGTGGTCATTGACTGTGGGAAAGAGGTAGGGGAAAAACCAAGTGCGCACATAAACAATTCACAGAATATATTATTTTTGTTCTTAATACTGCTCTCTAACCTTACGATATGATCTAAGTTTTAAAGAAATTAACATTGAATGCACACACTTGTAATTAAAACACAAATTTAATATTCATTAATAGAAAGAAAACAAAATCCCATAATTATGTACTGGCTTGTGCTCAAATATTTGAATAACATGCATGCAAACACATACTCTGCATAGGTTCATAAATATAACAAAACATATAAATTACAAAATACAAAGTAAATGCAATAAATCATTATCCAGTCTATTCATTTATAAAATTATGTTGGGCGATATTTCAAATACTTCTTTGTTTCTTTTAGCCCTTGCACTTTATTATTTTATTGAAAATAAGTTCCTATTTATGAGATGACTGGCATTTACAAATTACTCGTATTACCTTGATTTTTCTCACCTGGGTGCAGATGAATGGTAATATTTGCTTGCTTGATGTTGTGACGTAGTGAATAAGTGATTTTTGGCAGCTCTCCATTGATTCCGTAGGCACAATCAGTGGTGTTTGGTGAATCTCATTCTGTCTGTAGTTTAGAAAGGGCTTCGTTCATATATGGACAGCACCCGCAATGCCTTCACAGGATGGCTGGCAGAGCCCGGTCCATTTTTGTCCTTTTACCCCAGCCTATTCATGGCTGACGAATATATATAATTTTTAAACTGATCTTTCTGCGATCTTGCTCGTGGCATTAACAGTTCTGGAATGTCTCTTCAAGTTTGGCTTTCAAAAACTCTTTTTAAACACTATTGTTCTCTTATCTTTTTAATGAAAACCATGTGGTTTGCAAATAGAAAACTCTTCAGCAACTTTTCTTTTATGATCAAGAATTTTAATTACACCTTGAAATCCACACTCGATCGTTCATTGTCTTTATAACATTTTCTTTCTAATAAAAATAGCTTTTATCACAAGATAGTGATCTATACATTTTTGGATTCTTTATTTTCATTTAATATATCTTTTTAGAATTTGTGTCTTTCGTCGTCCATCTTGGAATCAATTTTCTTTTAATTAAAATAACTTTATTTCTTGAGATAGAAATCTATAACTTTTCTGATTCTTTCCTTACAGTTAACTTATCTTTTTGGAAATTCTTTCCCTAGTCGTCCATTTTGGAATTAAAGCATGACCATGTAAATTTTCTTCTTTTTATGAATTTATTTCACTTATTTACCCATGCAGCAATATAAATACACGCGCTTCTAAACAAAATACAAGAGCACAAACCATATAACCCTCCTCCCTCTTCTGTTTCAAACTATTTTCATTTACCCATTTAAGATATATATATATACACACACATATATATAAAATCTAACTTAATATCACTTTTGATCAAGTATATATATATGCTTGCTTATATCATACTATATCTTAGAACAGGGTTTGAACCCAGCCCAGTTATAATAGGGTTCAGTAATATTAGGTTATGCAATTATTTAATTAATGACACATATTACTTATTGTTTATCATGTTCAAACATGGTAATAAATAGCTTGTAGGAATTTCATACATAAAAATAATAATTTTATTATAGTTAAGTAACTATATAATCTCTTTCAGTTATACAGATGAATTCAAAAGATATGGTAAAAATAGCATTTAATTAGCTCTATCCTTGTGAGACAAAAGTATCTTTATTAAGAAATACTGAAGGATAATTATTTATTCATCAATCTTGGCATTTCCCAGTGGTAAGGATTTGAACTATTTTTCATTGTTTTCTCCTAGTGAAGAAAAAATATATAATCGTGAAAGATATATTTTAAATAACTAGAAAATGTTTGCACTTTTAATTGTTTATATCACCCTGTGCAGTTTAGTGATGGGTTTCAGAATTAAATGTTTCTAGAGCAAACATCAATCTGTCACTTCTGGTTTTTGAATATCATATTACTTTCAGAGGACCTAACCATTCTCTTATTATTTTATAGTGTTTATTTTTTGCTTTGATCTCTAGTTAAACACAAAAAGATAATTATATAAATGCTGTATAAGTTATATGAAACTATGCTTGAATATTTTTAAATATATGAATAAGAATTGACTGTGGAGATTGTAAATAAATATTTGCATTAAATTTAATAAACATATCACCATATACTTACAATTTATATTTTCTTTAATATAAATAGAAGAGAACACAGGTATAGTTTATGTATGCTTCAAAATAAAAAAAAACTCACAAATATATAAAGAATGTTCTTGTATCAATAAAGTGCACAGTGTATCTTATAAATACACTTAGCAATTTTAGCTAACAATTATTAAATAAATTAATCAAATTGTTTATTGTTTTCATAGAATTTTCATTGGAAATACATAGATTTTGGGTTACTGAGTCCATTACTTTATCACACTACATTAAGTAATAAACAATCAATCATAAATGAGTACAGCCACTCTAACACCATGAAAAAAAAGAAGAAGAGAGAGATAAACCTGCTTTAGAAATGAATTGTATGATGGCTCTTCAAACCATTCTGTGAACCATAAATATGTCCATATAGATGACATGGTGATCCTTTTTTTGGTTTAATTTATATTTTATGTCTTTTAATTTCTTTAGCATAAAACTTTTTTTTCTTCCAAAACACCATGCCTAATTGTAGCTTTCCAAAGTATTCTATTCTCTGTCACATCTCCCATGAAAACCATGCTTATCTTGTTTTAGGAAATCTTGCATTGTTATTTTCATTTGACATATCTAATCAAACAAAAATATAATTTTACAATATATTGATTGGTTTATGATCTTGCTTTTATATTTTAAATTTTTTTACTGATTCTTAAATGAAACTTGGAGCTCTACTGCTTTTATATTGTGCTGCTAGGATATCTACATTTCACATGCAGTAAATTAGGTAAAATAATTTCTATATACAACTAACTTAGTTGCAGTAGTTATTTTCTTGTGATGGAATACCTTATCTTTTCACTTAATAAAAGCAACAGCAGCACATTGGAGTCTGTGTTGTACCTCAATATCTGAGTCCATCTTTGTATGTATAAAAATATCAAAGTACAGTATTTAAATTGGTTTATATTTTGGAGAACAGAGATCAAGATATGATACAGGTTTGATGGTGGAATTTTTAATTTAAATCTATTAAAGCAAGAGCTTATTCTTGAATTCTGGATTATAGTATGATGATGACTGTGCCACTTATGCCAATTCAAAAGATGATTCATAGAATATAGTTAATGACTTCAGTATAAAATATTTTGATTTATTAATTAATGTTCAAAAAAAGTCAAGTTCTTTATCGGCCAGTGATTGCATTAAATATATTGCACTAAATTACACAGGGTAATTATTTATTAAAATACAAATATATTTTATTTATAATATTGAAGTGAAAGATATTTAACGATAATTTTAGATATTTATTTATTTTTCAATGCATATATAATTTTAAAGTTATATTTGTATATGAGTAAACTCGCACAGTTTAGATAAAAATATAACATCAAATTTACAGATTCTATGATGAGTATATGTGCAAACTAGACATATATTATTGGTAATATTTATCAATTATTATTTACTAAAGTAAAAAAAAACATATCTAATTTATTATGTAAGATTTTTTTTTTTTAATTTAATAAACATGTTCTTCAGCGCCCTATAAAACAGGTCCCTCGGGCGATTGCAATACTAATCTGTGCCTTCACTTGTTATTGATTAATATTTCTACAATTATACGAGTTTAATATTATTATTTGTATTATACTAAATTATAAATAGATTTATTATACTATTATTATTATATCAAAATTTTAATAGATATGATTTCAACCATGCAGTTAATAAAGGGTTAAAAAGCAGTTGTTAGGAAAGGGGGGGATGGCTACTTCCCGGTGGTCTGTCTAAGTTTTTTTAAAGTTACGCATATGATGGGATAGACCGTACTCACTTTTCTTTAATTCAGCAACCTGTTTTATCTAGGCTTCTTAATTATCCATTTGTATTCAGAAATTGAAGCTTGTTTAGTTTAGCAGTTGTAATATTTCCCCACATGTCTGCTTTTGCCCGTTGAAGAAACCATGTGGTCTCAGATTTTAACTGAGCTAGTTTAAAACTCAATCCAATTCCATCTTTGTTTATTCAGAAAAGAGTTTTGCATGTTGTTGTTCTTTATTGGTCAGAAAATCGCCCAGAAGAATTATGGGTATTTATTTATGGCAGATGTTGGTCACATCTTCGAAATTTGAATCATTGTGACTGCTTGATAAAAATAACAGGGGCGTGCCTGCGCTGGAGGGATAAGTGAGATTGTTCCCCTGATAGCTTCTTGGAGTTTCCTGCCGGATAATTTCATAGAAAGTTTTTTTTCTCCCCTTTTTAATTTCACTTTTTCCTAATTGCTGCTAAGTTTTTATTTGATTACTAATAAATATGGATCTTCTACCGTGTTGTATTTTTCTTTTGACAGCTATTAATTTGGGAGGAGAAGGAGTGAATTACATTATTATATCTAGGTAAGTAAATTTCTAAGGGAAAAAAAAGAAAGAAAATTTATTTTCTATCTAATAAATTATTTTCATTTTTATTAATTCTTAAACTAATTATTTTTGTTTCTTTTTTTGTAAGTTTTTTCTTTTAAACTCCTGTTATATATATATTACTGATCAATTTAAGTTATATTTAATTATATATAAAAGTCTTTTACGCGTTCAATTTTTGATTACTCCAACTCCAAAAATGAAAGCTTTCTTATATAACAGTTTGGAGAAACTATTTTAAAAATATGTCTAATATTTTATATCTACGTTCGTGGCAAATCGACGAGTGCTTCTAGTTAAACAATGAAACTTTTACTATTAAAAGTTTCCATTACTTTTTCCACAAATAGCTATCTCTCTATCTTGGTAATTTTCTTTTCAGCATTGCTAACGGAAATTTTATCTTTTCGTGTCTCAAGTGAGATATAGGCTTTTTTAAAAAGGCGATATGCATATTTTTATATATCATTACACTATCATAAATCATATTTTGCTTTTTGCTCGATCTATTGTAATTTTTAAGAACGTCATATAATTAAATATATAATAGACTTGTGGCTAGAAAAGTTGGTAAGAAATGGCAGTCAGTCTTAAACTAGATCCTAAGAAATTGTGATGTTTTTAAAAAGATAGTACACTTAGGAAAAAATGGGGGGGGGGGTGAGATAAAAATTTGCTGGAATGTTAAAATAAATTCCAATACTTGGATAATCTTTAAAAATGATTTTCAGCTCTATGATAATTGTTAGGAGATTTACCTTATACAAGTATCTCGGATTGTGTATTGATAATGTAAACGTTTGTTTTTACACTATTTTTTTCTGAATGACTATACCTTGAATGCATTAATTAAAAACTGTTAAATTGTATTGCCAATTCAATAATCTTAATTGTGCTACCAAACTCTTCAATAGATCAATGAATGTAACTAAAAGCATTATATATAACATATGTTTATAATTGTTATTCATTAAAATTCTTAAACAAATGAAATAAAATTATTAGATCAGTCGTTTTTTATTTATTTATTGTTACAATACATATTTTACTTCTGGACAAAAACATCTATTCTTCCTCCATTTGTTGTTATCATTTAACTTTATCCTTCCGTTTTTTTTTTATACTTTTTTTTATAATGCCTTTACCTACTTTATTGACAACTAAATGTTTTGTTTCATTGACATTTTTGCCCTTTAATTTTTTTTGTTATCATTGTGTATCTTAAGTGATTAGAATTTATGTTTATAATATTTAAATGTACTGAACTTTAAATGTAATTAGAGGGGATTTGAACACAGACTTTGAAGCTCCGTTCAGCTATCCAATCCATCTTATATAACCGATACACATGATCACACATATATGAAACAGATAAATGATCTCCAATATATGTATTTCGTGTTGAACCAACATTCATCAGTTGGTTCAGATCATCAGCTCCTACATACATATATAATCAGTGCTCAGTTTATATTAAGATAGTAAATCTTCAAATTTTAATGGTCAGGCTTCAATCTTCTCCATCGCCCAACTCTTTAGCCATCCATATTATTGAAAATCTGATGATGGAATGCCCAAGCTCTTGTTGACGCCAATATTGTTGCCCTACCCATGTTGACTTTAAATCACTCTGGCTCTTCATATATAAGATTCAGCCTGAATTCTGCCCATTTCTCTTCTGTATATTTAAATGGACAAATTAAAGTCATATATGAGGAATCAGATTGACTTAAAGTCAACATGTGTAGGATAACAATATTGGCGTCAACAAATGATGGAGGGTGGAGAAGATTGAAGCCTGGCCATTAAAGTTTGAAACTTACCTATCTTAATATAAAATGAACACTATATATATAAGTGGGAGATGATGATATTGGAGATCATTTTCTGTGTCACATGTATGTGGTCATGTAAATTGGTTGTATAAGATGAAGTGGATAGACGAAGGAAACTTGAAAGTCAGTGTTCAAATCTTTTCTAATTAAATTTATTTTTATGTAAATAAAGAACTTAGTTGTTTATTTTCAAGGTTTTATATATATAAAACAAATAAATTTTTTTTATTGATTTTTTTTTTTGTAAATCTAAGTTGGTCTTTTTTTTTTCCATATGTCATAGCATCGGCCGGGACGCGAACCCACAACCGTCTGCAACCAACTACTTGCTTGCATGGCGGCTGCGATACCTCTCGGCTAACAACGCAAGACAATCTAAGTTAGTCTTGAAAAAGAATGACTAAGTTAAAAAAAAAAAAAAAGGGAATCGCTTTATTGTTTGGGAATTCCATTGTTGAAAGTGATAGAATTATGATGATATATGGCCCTTAAGTTCCGGAATCTCCTGCTCTACTATTGCATCAAATCATGCAGGGAATGATTAAGTTTATTTAGGATTATTGCATAACAAATATCGATTAAAAAAAGTTGTATTATTAAAAAAAGAAACATAATAATGGTGAATAATAATTTTATTCCAAAAATTTTGTCATGTGCTTCAAGCAGCACACTTTTTTAATGTTGCGCGATTAAATATAAAATCAGATTTCTCCACATATTATTTATTATTTATATTGGCCATCTTAATATATATCTGAGCATTTATTGCATATTTGTGTGGAGATGATAATCTGGACCAACTGATAATTTCTGGTTTAGCATGAAATACGTATCGGTGATTATTTATCTTTTCGACGTATATGTATTCAAGTGTATCAGTGGTATGAGATAGAGTGGAGAGTGGTGTGTCGTGTGAAAGCCTGTGCTCATATGTCCTATATATTATTTATTTTTTATAAGGAAATGCTTCTGGTACTGCAGTCTATTTAGCAAAATCATGAGATTAAAAATTAATATAATATTTGTTCGAAGGTTTACGATGATGCCATTTATAATTATACATTGGATATTTCCATCATGTAAAATTGAATAGTTAGTGATATAGGATGTTTCACTCAGCATTATTTTTTCTCTTCTTTAGATTTTCTGGCCGGACCAGTAACATTCTTAAACAGGAATTAAACCAGTAATCTTTAGATTTGTCAATGTGAATATTAATCCAACAATTCTGTCAGTATGAGAACCTTATGTCTTCTTTATTTTTTGCTATTAACTACAAGGTTAATTACTTGGTTCGAATATTACTAATAGTTGGAATGTATTTGGAAAAGTATAAATGAAACATAGATTTTCCAATAAACATTTGACACTTCAACTGTATGATGGAAATAGTCCAGCATATAAGAACAAATAGTACATTAATATTACGTTTTTTTTATAAAAATTTTTTGGGGGGATGGGGATAGATTACTAATACTAGCAGGAGAAATTTGTCCTGAACAATAGGCTGTTTAGATTGAAACATTTTGGGATGATTCAAACAACCTAACTCAGTCAAGTTGTAATACCGAACTAGTAATTAAATATGTTTCTGCTTTATTATTTTTTTTTACCTGCTTTGCTGCACTGCGGAACTGTCTTAGTCATCCTAGTTTCTTTATTATGTCTGAGGCGAGCAAACTTTTCAATTTCAAATATGTAATGTTATATTATTAATGAATAAATGATAAGTTTAAATTACTTGATTAAGCCTATTCCCAGGCCACATATTCATGTCACATGTCATTTTGCTATTTCAGAATAAGAAAAAAACATATAACATTTTTATCATGTAAATATTTCAAAAACAATGACATATTCTAATCTTCATCTGCAATGAAAGAAGTTAGCCAAATATAATTTTGTTTTGAATATAATTATTAAAATATTTGTGGAATTTATTCTAGATTAACTAAAATTTTTTTTGCATTATTCATGCAGTAAGTGAACTTAATACAAGCCCAATATTTTTTTAGACAGCTGGCCATCACAAACTCAGGCAGCCTTTCTATATTAATTGTTAAGGGTTTCTAGCTATTGTTGTTGGAGAATAATATTCTAGGCAGTATAGCTAATTAGAGGAATGTTAAAGCAGTTTTCATTTGATGGGAGAGATTGCCCAAACACCAATGAATGACTATGATTTATCTTTATTTTTTATAATATGCTATATTATCTCATGCCATTCATTCATCATCAATCATTGCACCTGCATTTTTTTATTTTTACAAAGGATTTATGAATTATTAATTGACTTGGATTAGTGCAATAGTGGATTTGAGGGCTAAAAGTTCATAGATTGCAAACTTGCCCACCATCATTTTTCTGCTGAAATATCTCGGAGTGATACATCGTTTGATTACTTTTAATTATTAATTTTCATAGATTTTTTTTTTTTTTTTAAGTATTTTATTTCAGAATTGGGAAAAGAAAGTTTTGATTCTTTTTTTAATTTTTTTTATTAATTTGCATTTAAAACATTTTTTAATAGATGAACATTCTTATACATGTACAAAAATTTTTTTTTTAAAAAATATTAAATGCTTTTCTTGATATACAGAAATATTTATTTTTAAACTATTATTTGAAAAATGAAACCGATCAAGTACATTTAGCTGAAATAATATCAGAGTAAATTCATTTTTTTCCATCAATTTCAAAACTAACATTGTTTTTTTTTTTTTCAATGGAAGGGGGTGGGACTAGGAAAAAATATTATAAAAAAGCATTTTATAAATTGCTTAGATGTGCTATAATATAAATATATGTATTTTAAGTTTATTAACTCAAGAGTGCTTGGAAAAGTGTGTGATGTTTAAGCATTATGAAATTATGTTGAATTATTTAAATTATGAATTGGAAATATTGAGTTTATGTTTGCATATTTTGGTTTAAATGTAATAAAGTCGTTCATGATCATCATCAGCATTAGCAGGCACTTGTAAACAAATATGGTCATTATACATCCAGAAGTAATATATATATATATAATGTAAGGGTAGCTTACAATCCGATTGAATCCAGCCTTTGTTTATTCAACCGCCAAATCAAACTCATTTAAAATGTAAGATTAGCTAATAGATGGCTGAGCATGTATTATCATTTTATAAAGTAAACACACACACACATATATATATATGCAACAAACGTTTATTTTATTAAACAAAATATTAAATAAATGTCACAATAGTGTAATTTCTCTTATCTAATGAAAAGATAAAAATCCTAGTTAAAGAAATCATACAAATATATATATATTACCAATAATGAATTAAATGCCATTGTATTTTACATCACGATACAAGACTTATACTCAGTAAACATAGCAATGACCTGATGTCAACCCAGTCTCTAGGTAACCAAATGCAGAAGATGAAATTAGAATTCTATTATGTAATTTTATTTTTACTTACAATCAATATAATATGCGCAACAGTAAACCCATGCAGCAATGGAAAGGGAAATAGAAATGCAAGTATACTAAACAATGGAAACTATACCCAGTATAAAAGCAAACTCCCGTTCATTCCCATCTTTTATTATTTCCAAAAGACATAACAGCTGTATAACACTAAAATTTAAAAGTCAAATGTTCGAATCTAAGAGAATATGGATGACTTATTTTAACATTTCAAATTATTCGTCTAATCTTCATAGCGCAGAATTATAAAAAAACTATAGCCAATATTTAAATAGAAATTTTTTTTGATAAATTCATGCAATTGGATGAAAATAACAACTGATTTTAAATTAACATTTAAAATAAAAACTGCGCTATTATTCGAATATGGATAAAATAAAGAAATAGACCATTGCCAGCATATATATGTAAATGATGAAATAATTTTTTTTTTTTTAATAAAAGCCATTAAATACTAAATAGTGAATTAAGGAAATTTAAATCTTTTATGAACTGCAGAACAATGTATTCTGGCTAATTTCACATTGTCATAGGACCAGAGTGCTATTATTTCTGACCGTAGGAAGCACAATGATTTAATATTCACCTGTATAATGCCTAAGAAAACATCCTGTCTTAGATGTCTAGATGGATCCAGAATGAAAACAACAACTGAAGATGGAAATAACATCATTTTAAATGTGTCGCAGAGGAGTGTCCACGAATGATGCATGACTTACCGAAGAAGAATGACCCAAAAAGCGATAGAGTCTATCTATGAAAGACATTATTTGCCAAATTCACAGACATTAATCAAGATAATTTGAAGAAAGTTTTAATTTATTATGTATTATTTATATAAACATATATATGATTGTAGAATTCTATTTTTATTTCACTTCTGTACTTGGAAACCTAAATATTTACAACTTGGAAGAGTCCACTATAATTGAAATCGAGAAAGTACAGGAGGAAAGGTTAAGTTAGACAAAATCTTTTTGTTAAATAAAGTTTAGGTCAGCTCTTCCTCCATAGTGACTTGACATTAGTCATCATCATGAATGTGATATTGAAGCAGCAAATCTGTAGTACATATTTTTGCTTCACTGTCTGGTGACATTTTATCTATTGAAACAGCCAGTTTTATCCACCTGCATGTTGCACGTATTTTATCCCCACACCTATCTCTATATCAGGTTTAAACCCTCTCAGAGTACCCATTTAAACAACCTTAAATTGCTATATATGCGGAATCGCACATATATATGCAAACAATAAGTCTGTAATTTAATAATATATATATTACAGATATGTGTTCATTTTTAAAGATTTCTAGTTTAAGAAATATTTTAGTCTAAATTATTTAATCTATTTTATGGTTATGTTATTGAAATCGCATATGTATATAACTAATTTCTCAGACTTGTTATTCTACATATATAGTAATAAATTTAGTTTTATACTAATTATCAAAGCAACTTTTAGTTTTCCTTGTAAACAACTTTTAAATTAGGTCACGCAATAATCTTAAAATAGCGTGAATTTGATTTTATAAATCTAAAATTTTAATGACAATTCGCAGAATTTTATAAAATTGTCAGAATAAACTGGAGGGGGGAAAAAGTAGAAAAACAAAATCTAAATCAGTTGTCGTAATTAAATATGTTTTTCTAAAATAAAGTAATGGGTTTTTCAGCTAGTTTTAGTACTTAAATATGTTTTTCTAAAATAAAGTAATGGGTTTTTCAACTACTCACAAGCTTGTAAGATAAACAGGTGGCCAGAGTTAAGAAAATATAAATATTTAAAGTTTTGTGGCCAAAAAGAAAATAGTTATTTTTTTTAAGTGAATTGTAAACCGAACCTACGTTCGTTTTATCTTTGAAATGGCTGGGTAGGTCGGCAATCACTTACCCTCTCTCCTTGCTAAGGATGGAAAGAACTTTGGTCTGATAAAACACAATGAGCCATATATCAGCCAGAGAAGCCCATGGAAGAACCTCCATTAATGTTAAATCATCGCGAAAAGTGTCAACTTATTATCATCCCAAGTGCCCAGAATGCAATGAAAACAACTGACCGGTAAATTTTCACTCAGAGCTCTATTCACAAACTGTGACTTTCAATTCTCTATTTTAAAGCTAGCTATTCACTAAATCTGCCTTTACCAACACCTTTTCTAAAATCTGCAAAGAAAGCTGTTAAGCGGTAATGTTTAAATCTTGTTTAATTGTAAAACTTGTAATATTAAATTCTCTTTTAAAATATAAAACTATGATAATCTATTTTAAACTAAATGTATAATTTTCTGCAATCTTTTATGCCTATTTCTGATCTATTCAATTCTATAATTTTATCATTTTAATACTATATGTATTTGATATGCCAAATAACTCGAAACCACGAGTATTTATAAGTATAATTTTAGCTTATCGATCTGCGAAGATAATTTCAAATCTTCGCTATAATAAATATTAAATAATTGAATTATTATTTTTTCACTCGCTGTTTCGAGATCATATTATTATTATTTTGCTGATTAATTTTATGTATTAATATGATAATAATCAGTGTTGCTCTAGTTAAAATTGTAGTTTGCTTAATTCTAGTTATAAATTATAAGTATTTATATATGAAACTCGTACATCGTAGGAACTAGACACAGATATTCTCAAAGCAGATTTTAATGTTTTATTCATAATTAACCCGAACATATGCTTTGTCCTCCTTAGATTTATAGATGTTGAGACACAGGTGATAAACTTAAACTAGGTTAGTAATTAATTTAGTTTCTAAATAGTATATTTGAAATACTAAATTTGCGAACTGGGTTTGTATAGATATGCAAATAGACGCTATCTATTTTTAAGCCATGCTAAGATAATTTTTATATATTTGCATTATATATGTATAAGTTGCTGATGTGTCCTTACTAAGTATGCAATGTACAATTATCTGCTTCCTGCATGATTCTTGATGAGTTGCTCGCAGAGGCCACACTTATCCACTTAGTTTGGGTAAAGCATGATCTTTTAGAACTGGGGCACAAGGACGCAGATTATTTATAATTAATGCTTATCCAACTCCCTGAACTACTAATGTTCCTATTCGTAGCAAGTTGATCGGTTGTAGCATGACCAAGTCTTTGAGGCTGAAGCCCATGAATAATGACCCATTCGCACCTTCTAGTTTATTAATATTTTAATATATGCCATAGAGTATATAGGTAAACCTATAATAAACCAGTTTTCTCTCCCTTTATATTAAACGCTTATCCAGCGTCAGTGTATATCTTAATCTATGTTAACACCCTAACCTCCGCATCTCTGAGCCTGATTATATGCTCAACTTAACTTTGTATAGATATATGCCATAGGAGACTTAAGTTAGTTATATAACTTTGGCTATTAGTTCCATATGATTTAGCAGACTACAAAATAGCTAGAAATTTGGCATATTAATGTAGGCATAAACTTAAATACCGCATTACACTTTATTGAATCCTTATAATGAGGTAACCTGTAACATATAATCTCATTAGTTATGTGATCCCTGCATGCGTAATCTTTCACGTTCTCATTACATAATTATGTATATTTTAGTTTTACTAGCTTTTATTTAATTTATTAAATTAATATCATTTAAAATATAACTCGTTTACATATCTTTATTGTCCATGAGTTCATTTTATCCAACTATAGATTTATTTGCACATATATCATTATATATATATAAAAACAAAAAAAGACTTATAAATCCAATAAATAATATTATATTTCAACCAGAGGACTGGTTTTCATCAGAAAGAAAAAAAATACACAGTAAAATGGCGATAATCAAAAATTACAGATTTGGTAAAAGATTAAAAATTTAACAAAACCCCCCTGATTGGTCACAAAATCTAACACAGAATATCTACCCAATCAATGACAAAATTCAAACAAACAAACAAACAAACAAACAAACAAAAAACTACATTCCCTCCTAATCAAGCTTAAATTCTATTTAAATTAAAATAAATATAAAAATAAAAAATCCAAAATTAAAAATTAAAATATACATATGTGCATACATAGAAAAATTAGACTATGCTCACATACAAAAAATAGCTGTGCTCACATTAATATTCATTAAAAACTAAAATACTTATACATTTTAATCAAAAATTATAGTTAGTGCAAAGTACAATAATTTATAATAACTAATTATTTATCTATAAACCAATTAAACACAGATATTAAACATCCATATAACCAATCTTTACATAAAAAACCTCATATAAGAAAATTTTCACATAAAAAACTCACATATAGAAATCATTTAGGAGACCAGGTAACCCAGAGATGTAATAGTTCCAGTGTTCAAATTCAATCCATGTGGTTCTAAGGTCTTGAATTTAAAAATAAAAAAACTCTCCTTTTGTTTCCTCTCCCTTGTAGAAGAAAAACCTTCCTGAAGAATCACTACTTTTAAATCATCAATTGAATGATTTGGTAAGTTAAAATGTTTTGAAACCGGTCTATCTTTATTCTTATGCAAAATGTCAAATCTATGATTAGTCATTCTGACATGTAAACTATTTGCTGACTCACCTATATTCTGGTTTAAACATCTACTACACTCTATCAAATATATCAAATTCAAGACCTTAGAACCACATGGATTGAATTTGAACACTGGAACTATTACATCTCTGGGTTACCTGGTCTCTTAAATGATTTCTATATGTGAGTTTTTTTATGTAAAAATTTTCTTATATGAGGTTTTTTATGTAAAGATTGGTTATATGGATGTTTAATATCTGTGTTTAATTGGTTTATAGATAAATAATTAGTTATTATAAATTATTGTACTTTGCACTAACTATAATTTTTGATTAAAATGTATAAGTATTTTAGTTTTTAATGAATATTAATGTGAGCACAGCTATTTTTTGTATGTGAGCATAGTCTAATTTTTCTATGTATGCACATATGTATATTTTAATTTTTAATTTTGGATTTTTTATTTTTATATTTATTTTAATTTAAATAGAATTTAAGCTTGATTAGGAGGGAATGTAGTTTTTTTTTGTTTGTTTGTTTGAATTTTGTCATTGATTGGGTAGATATTCTGTGTTAGATTTTGTGACCAATCAGGGGGGTTTTGTTAAATTTTTAATCTTTTACCAAATCTGTAATTTTTGATTATCGCCATTTTACTGTGTATTTTTTTCTTTCTGATGAAAAACAGTCCTCTGGTTGAAATATAATATTATTTATTGGATTTATAAGTCTTTTTTTGTTTTTATATGTATTTCCTTTGGTTAGTTATATATATATCATTCTATTAGGTTCCATAATTAATCACTTAGTCATATATGTGTATATCTGACCAAATCAGTGTTAAGTTAGTTAATTTATGAGTCTCTTGTTCTACCCTGAGTGACTGTGGGACCATGGTTAAATTAAATGTCTGTGTAACCTGGGAAATGTCATCCATAGTGTATTAGATCTTGGAGCAGAGTGAAAGGATTGAATGTTGGCCAGATTCTGGATCCCAGCATCCAGATTCGATCAGCTTTAGTGTATTTTGCCTGTGTTCTAGATTTTATTACATGGAGGGACAATTCTTACCATTACATTATGGACTAGGTTTAAACCCACCCATGTCATCCATTTCAGTCACTAGATGGCAAAAGCTTACAGATACATGTAACTGTGGTGAAAGCATGCAGATACATGCAACTGTTTCACCCTCCCTATGTAATAAATAGTTAAAAGTGTATTAAAATATTGAATAAGTTATTGTTTAAAAAAATGTATGGAGGAGATTAATTTCCACCTCCACTAACAGTCATGTCTATGCTCATATACATATATATTACAGATAGTCATAAGTCTACTAATATGTAAACCTTATATATATTTGTGTTGTAAATCTACTAATGCTAAAACAGGGAATATTTAAAATTTATATATTTGTATTATACATATTTTATATGTTGTTTTTAGAAATAGTATTTTGGCTGATGCAATATTGAGAAGGCTCTAGAAAGCAATTAGCATATTTTACTTTAAGAAGATAACATCAATCAGTTAGTGTATTTTCAAATCGTTTGGTAATAATGAAATTCAGAAATCCAAATATTTAATTGGATTCATATCTTTACAAATCTATTTCCAATATAGAAATAGTTTCAAAACAATGCTTTCTAGGGCTAACCAATCATTTGCATCTGTACAAGCAAAATTAAACAAAGGTATACTCCTTAGTAGTGACAGCTTATAGTTCTCAGCAAACTAACTTAAAAGCATTCCAAGAAGAGACTTGGTCATATAAATAGAGCCAAATTCCGAACAAGGAAAAAAGAAAAAGGAAAAATGCAAGGAGATGTGCCAAACAAATCCACATCATTTGTAATTTTATAATGACCACCGAGTAGAGGGGCTAAAATTTCTCTTTTCTTCTCTCTCCAGATCAGCCTCCACCATAAATAACATCCGTTAAATACTCTATCCTGTGGACTTCCTAATCTAAAATATGATGTAATTTGAATCCAAGATGCCACCTCCTGTTTTGCCAAATTTGCGGCACCAGCTAATCAAGAATTCCTGCCTATTTGTTCGTAAATTTCAAGTCTCGTCAGAAGGTAATAAATCTAAGCTGCTGAACAAACTCTAAATTCCAATTCTTTAGTATTTAAATAATTGTTAATATGATTTTGTAATTCAATGTTTATTTTTTCATTCAAAATAGCTACAATGTTTAGCTATTACTTGTATTGTATTCTGGCTCTGCTCAAAATCTCTTTATTTCGTTACTTTAATTTAGAAATCTATTAATTGTAATATTCTTTCACGTTACCTTTATATTTTATGTTCTTTGGCAAATATCAATTTATTTCTATATGTTTACATGTCAAATTTAATTTGATTTGCTAATGATTTTCAACCCAGTGAATTCATTTTATTATTAAACCAATTCCTCTTATTAAGGAAGAATTAAGATTTAAGTATAAGTTTTCTTATGCAATAAATATACGCTTGGTTGAACATGAATTATTAAATAGAATCTAATTAAGCAATATTTCGGAAACTTGTTCCATTCCATTATATTATTTTAAAATGTTAAATTTTCTCTATATCATAACACTATTAAATTAGATATCCTTTCCTTACCATGAGAGAATTGTAATATTATCTAATTGTAAGCTGAATGATTTAGCGAATTGCTAGCAATGCAAGTCGAGCATTGATAAACGTGCTATTCTGTTTGTATTCGGGTAATATTTAAGTGAAGAGAATGATATAAACCTTCTTGTCTATATTATAACGGCCGGGAAATGATGAGTCCTACCGTATCTATCATACAAGGGTGCCACCAGGCTATTTGAACCTGGAAAATTTATATAGTAGGCAGATACGTACTATTAAGATTCAAATTTTACATATATATTTTATTCCGACCGTCAGCCCATGCCACTAGCTCATGGAGACAGAGATTTAATATAAAACTTGCTTAAAAGAAATATTTGAATAAAAAGATTTCCATAAAATAAATAAATAAGCTACTGCCAGAATTCACACACACAAAAAGATTTATTAACGCATATATATCAATATTTAAAATTGAAGAATGAAATTTATTATTTTAGATTGGTTATTAATTTTTAAATTTAAATTATTATTTTAAACAGTTCGCACAGTGGACATTTTATAAAAGTTGGTTTTATAATGTTAAGTATAGATAGGCTACATAGATTACTCAGTTAAAGACTTCAAAACAATCGTTCAATCTCAGACTAAAAGTTTGTAACCAGACCAACGCTTGCTTCCTGTTATACGAAATGCAACCAATGCAATATGAAGATGCTAGTGTAAAAACACGCAGTCAGGAATGTGCATCTACTGTGTGATATTATTTGAAGGACACGATCTTTGTCTAGTACAGGAATGTGTGTCTGTCTAGCGAAGAAATCATGTATATAAAATAATTAAAGTGAAATGCTATGTATGGAGGGAGAGCGGTCTTACTGCCAACTTATAGTCTCCATCCATAGAGCTAAAAAGGGGTCAATAGCGCAGGAAATACATCTGCATCCATTGCAACACAATGACTACATCTTTGGGTCATGCATTCAATTGGGCTTTGCCCTGTATGCTAACACACTTCACATTACATTGATATAAACACCCATATATTCTTCCACCAGCATCGACCTAAAGCCTGAAATTAAAACCCATTCAAAATAAATTAACAATTAAAATATAAAGTTATTGATGTAATTGCAGAGGGAAATTTACAATACACCCTGCCATTCATCATAAGATGCTGCATTGACACCAATAACTCCAAAGATATACAAACACAGCATAAGATGTCATATTTACCGATATCTATATATTTTAATCAATATAAAAATTAAAAATAATTAAACGTTAACAAATCTATGCAGCCATCTACACCCAACTTAAATTTATTACATTCAAATAATTTCGTCAATAAATATTAATAATAAAAAAAATGGACATGATTAAATGAGCAAACTCAAATATATAAAATTAAACATTAATAATTGATTTTGAAATCTTAAAAGTCAGATAAAAGTTCATTTTAAAAATTAGATTTAGTTGATTATTAACTTCTTGTCAAATCTTGACAAAAGTTCTTAATTACTTTTAAACTTTTACAGTTCATATCTTACAGTAGAAGAGCTCCCAGTTCCTGATGCCAATTCCTGCAAAGTTTTTTCATGGAAGACTGGTCTGTTCTGGAGATGGTCTTAGCTGGTTCAATCCTGGTACTATTGTATTTCAGTACCTATATGATTCAGGGTCTGCAACAGTATCATTCATAATTCAACAGTCATTTCATTTGAAATAAGTGAGAGAGGGTGAAAAGTGCGTCTTATCACCCTTCTCAAAAAAATCAAGTTGGAACTAACTCTCAATTTTAATATTTTTCTTTTTATACAAATCGTCTGGATTCACTGAACAATCAGTGATTTTCATTAGGGTCCAAGCGTTGGTTGCTGCTTCTATTGGACATTCTGCTTTAGAGCAGGAAACAATCTTTCCAATTTTTATCTATACCTTTCATCTGACTTTTTTATATAAGAGCCCCAAGGGCTAGTTTGCTTTTTTGTTTAATTTAAAAGAACAATCATTTCCATTTTGAGATTACCTATTTTCATTTATGTTACTTTAAACAAATATTAATCTTTACCCTTTTTTTTTATTTATAAAAAAATACATTCAAATACTTTTTTTTTTGTTTTAATATGAAAAAATACTTTTAAAGTTTTTCTTCCATCTGTGCGAATATATATATATATATACATACGTTAAACAATATTTTTAATTTTAGCTTTTTGTTCTTAATAAATTTTTTATTTACGAATTTTAAGTTTTTATTTTAATTTTAAATTAATGTAATGGCATATTATATACCATTACATATCAATAAACTTTCTCAAAAAACAAAAACATTAAAAAAAAAAAAGAATTTACTTAGTGTTAGTAATTATGTTACACACATTGCTTATACTGCATATGAAAATTTCAAAAGGACAAGACTTTGTGGTTAGTAATTACAAAAACGAATATAATGATAAAAAAATTGTTGACTGTTGATTCCTTACTACCAGCTAAATTTCTGTCCCCTCCCTTCCAAGTTTCCTTTCTCCTACTTTTAAATAAGACTCTTTTTTTAAAAAAAATATTTCTATTAGCTATTACGTTTTTATTCCTCACTTTTATTTCTACACATGCACAATTTTTCTCACTGGCGTACTTTTTACACAAAATTCAAACTATTAATACAAAAAATATATACTCATTTTAGAAAAAATGTTACTTGCTTGATTTATTCTTGAAATTCTCAGGGTACTCGTGGTTTATTATAACATCGGCCCACGTTGAGAGTCAATTTATAATGGTCGTGGAAATGATGAGTCTTACTGTATCTGTCATACAAGGGCACCACCAGGCTATTTGAACCTGGAAAATTTATATAGTAGACATATATGTACTGTTGAGATTCAAATTTTACATATATATTTAATTCCGACCATCAGCCCATGCCACTAGCTCATGGAGATGTAGAGATTTAATATAAAACTTGCTTAAAAGAAATATTTGAATAAAAAAGATTTCCATAAAATAAATAAATAAGCTACTGCCAGAATTCACACATACAAAAAGATTTATTAACGCACATATATCAATATTTAAAATTGAGGAATGAAAATTATTATTTTAGATTGGTTATTAATTTTTAAATTTAAATTATTATTTTAAACAGTCTGCACAGATGGACATTTTATAAAAGTTGGTTTTATAATGTTGAGTATAGATAGGCTACATAGATTTTTCAGTTAAAGACTTTTCAAAACAATCATTCAATCTCAGACTAAAAGTTCATAACCAGACCAACGCTTGCTTCCTGCTATACAAAATGCAACCAATGCAATATGAAGATGGTAGCATAAAACCATGCAGTCAGGAATGTGTGTCTGTTGTGTGATATTATTTGAAGGACATGATCGTTGTCCAGTACAGGAATGTGTGTCTGTCTGTCAAAGGAAGCGTGTATATAAAACAATTAAAGAGAAATGCTACATATGTGGGGAGAGGGGTCTTACTGCTGACTTATAGTCCCATCCATAGAGCTAAAAAGGGGTCATTGGCACAGGAAATACGTCTGTGTCCATTGCAACACAATGACTACATCTTTGGGTCATGCATTCAATTAGGATTTCTCTGTATACTAAACACCCTTCACATTATATTGATATAACTCCCCATATATCCCTCCACCAGCATCAACCTAACTACAAGGCAAATAGCCTGAAATTAAAGCCCATTCAAAATAAGCATAAACGATTAAAATATAAAGTTATTGATGTAATTGCAGAGGGAAATTTACCATAAACCCAATGACATTCATCATAAGATGCTGCATTGACACCAATAACTTCAAAGATATACAAATAAATACCTTTGGACACACAGCATAAGGTGTCATATTTACCGATATCTATATATTTTAATCAATATGAAAAAAATAATTAAACGTTAACGAATCTATGCAGCCATCTACACCCAACTTAAATTTATTACATTCAAATAATTTAGTCAATAAATATTAATAATAAAAAAAATGGACATGTTTAAATGAGCAAACTCAAATATATAAAATTAAACATTAATAATTGATTTTGAAATCTTAAAAGTCAGATAAAAGTTCATTATAAAAATTAGGTTTAGTTGATTATTAACTGCTTGTCAAATCTTGACGATAGTTCTTAATTACTTTTAAACTTTTACAGTTCATATCTTACAGTACTTACAGTAGAAGAGCTCCCGGTTCCTGATGCCAATTCTCACAAAGATTTTTTATGGAAGACCGGGCTGTTCTGGAGATGGCCTTAGTTGGTTCAATCCTGGTACTATTTTATTTCAGTACCCATATGATTCGGGGTCTGCAACAGCACCATTCATAATTCAAGTCATTTCATTTGAAATAAGTGAGAGAAGGTGAAAAGTGTGTCATATCATGCTTCTCAAAAAAATCAAGCTGGAACTAACTCAATTTTAATATTTTTCTTTTTATACAAATCGTCCAGATTCACTGAACAATCAATGATTTTCATTAGGGTCCCATCATTGGTTACTGCTTCTATTGGACATTCTGCTTTAGAGTGGGAAACAATCTTTCCGATTTTTATCTATATCTTTCATCTGACTTTTTTTATATAAGAGCCCCAAGGGCTAGTTTCCTTTTTTTGTTTAATTTAAAAGAACAATCATTTCCATTTTGAGATTACCTATTTTCATTTATGTTACTTTAAACAAATATTAATCTTTACCCTTTTTTATTTATTTATAAAAAAATACGTTCAAATACTTTTTTTTTATTTTGAATATGAAAAAATACTTTTAAAGTGTTCCTTCCATCTGGGTGAATATATATATATATATACATACGTTAAACAACTCTTTTTAATTTTAGCTTTTAGTTTTTAATAAATTTATGTTTATTTACGAATTTTAAGTTTTTATTTTAATTTTAAATTAATGTAACGGCATATTATATACCGTTACAATATGTAACATTAGAATTATTTACTTCAAGTCATATTTGTATGTCTTAGAGTGTTTAATATTTTTTCATGACGTTACATCTGATATTTTATTTGAAGTGAAGGGAATTAATTTTTGTCCAAGGTCGTTGAAGACCACCCCTTCATACTAGCATTGCTTATTCATGCTATTTCTAGTATTCACTTATATTTTGCTTTGTCATACAGATTTTACCAGAGTTTTCAGATCCACTTGTTATTCAATGTTCGATAAATGGGGCTTGGAAGCACTGGCCTCAGAACATTTTTTGGGTAAGTCATAGTGAGGCTCTGCAAGGGAATGACCCAGAATAGCCAGCCCTTAGCATCTCCTATGCACCATTTCTCCATGCAGTGTACTGTTAGTAGCACAGACATGCTTTCTTCTCAACAAATGAGGAAGTGCATCTTAACCCTAATTGGGTATATTTGTTTTAGGGCTACCATGGAATCAGCACTGCATCTCATAACATATCTATATTATCCCACACAACCACTGTAAGTCATGGCATTGTGAAATATAAACAGTCTCTCTTAATATTATTTTGTATTAAGGTCAATGTTAAAGTTTGATTTAAGCTTACTCTTTTTTCCATCGAACAATATTCAATCTTCTAATTAAGGCTTAATTCTCAAAGATCACCCTGAGCGATCAATTCTTTAGGTAATAATTTGATTAACGCAAATCTATAATATTTGCATAGTCTAAATAAAGCCTCTATGTTGATTTTTATTCTATACCTGATTTCCTCATCATAATCGTTAGTTATTAACTCGTGAAATATTCATTGATGTAAAAAAAGGCATATAATGAGCACCGTGTGATGATTATATATATATATATTTGAGGTTATCATGACCCTTGTTATGTCTTATTTAACATTACCATTACATATTGCTGTGAAATTAAAAGGTGTCTCTATTAACATATTAAACTGCACTGATATTTACATTCCATATTTATGACTAAAATTTTCATGTATAAATTTCGAAGGTAGCTTAGTGTAATGTATCAAAAAAGAAGGATGTGTATCCTAGAATATGCATAACAAACCATTAATAGCTTGAAATTATTGTTTCAAGAACTGAATAATCAACCTTTCTGTTATTAAAATATATATGTACTACTCACCCAATTTGTTCAAATAATTTATTTTAATTAGTTCTTTTTAATATCACATACCGACATGTTGTAGGTCAAATACTTTAATGGGTTTTGATTTACCTTCTGCCATCGTAAATGGATACTGTCTCATTTATTAATGTATCTGTTGTTACTTTATTATTTACTATATCTTTAAGGTCTTCTTAAGTTAAATGGTTTAGTTATTATTTTTCCTGAGCATAAGGAATCATAGGAGTTAGTCCATATCCCATGCCCCTGAATTTTTTATGTTTCTTTGCTTTGTTTCCATGACAGTAGTGAATGAAATTATATGTGAAAGATGTAATTCATTTATTGGAAATGTGGAAAGGGAGCAAGTAGGGCAGAATTCAGGAATGCTCTTGACCTACATATCTTGGGCATGACTGGATTTAGGGTACTTTTTCTCACAATCTAGGTTTTGTTGGATAAACCTATAACTTTGACTGGTACAATATGGAATAAGATAAGATTTTATTTGATATTATCCCATATTAAGAACATTCAATTGCTACAGGACAGAGTTAGTTTTATTTACTTTTTTTGTTAACTAATGATCATTTATATTTGTTTATTCAGTGTGAATGACTAATCTTCTGGCATGGACATTCTTTTCCATCAACTATAGGAAACTTGTACATAGTTAGGGGGTCCCCAAGGAAGATGGAACTCCTACAGCTGGAATTGTATAATGAAGCTACTGTATATACATTGATATAATATTGTAAAATAGTCAGTTTTGCAATCATTGTAATAATTAATTAATGATTTCTTTTTCTTTTGTTAAATTTATTTGCTTTGTAAATATTTCGTGCTTTGTCATGCATATCTACCATGGGTATATACATTTTTTTTATAAAGTTAAAAGAGTTTTGAATTTTTATTTGGTTAGTCAATAAATGTTGTTAACTTGATTTTTATTAAAATGGTCTCTAGTTTGTCAAAATTATTTATTCATTCATTCATCAATTCATAACCGGATATACATGCATATACACATACTTACTTTTTACATCATAGTATAGTAATATCATTAGATGAACTCTTCACTCAATTGGAACCTTTATAGAGGTGCAGTAGTTGCTGTCTAGAGTAAATTCATTCTTGAAGAGAGCTGAAGGCAACATTCTCCCTGAGTTTGAATACTGAGGCATGATGGAATCCGAAAGAGGGATGAGAATCTTGATGAACTAGTCTAAATTGTATCTGAATTTAATGTGTGAGGTAGATATGATCATTGGTTAGGTACTTCATTGAATCAGTCACGGCATCCTATTCGAAGACTTTAGCCGATCGTAGTGAGATGCATCCCCCCTCTTCCGGTGGACCATTACAGTAATGAGAGAGAGAAAAAATAAAACATTAGAGATGATCTTATATAAACCAATCTACAAAACCATTATATCCATACATGCTTTGGTTTATTTGATATTAGCAATGCAGCAAACTTATTAAAATACTTCAATATCATGCTAAATTATAGTTCATCACAATATTCCATCATCAACGATATTTTCTCAATGAAAACAGTTAATATAACTTTTTAATGTAAATGCATTCTAGTTTTTATTTTTGAAAGCTGTGTCAAGTCTATCATAAAATACTTTTTTCCAGAAGTGTTTTAGTTTTTTTTACATCACCCTCTTGGCAATAAAGATATGATTTTACAATAATGGATTTAGTAGTATGAACAAATTGATTGTTTTTATAATGTTATTATTGCACATTTTGAATCTTAAGGAGTATTGTTAAATGAAATTGTCTTAGGTTTTTATATTTATCAATGGGAGTTGAAATAATTTAGTTACTATAATGAAACATCCTATCTTTTAATTTGTTAAATGCAGCAGCAACACATTGGAATCTGTTGTAATCAACATCCAACTGTGACATTTAATTGACTCACATTTTCAGGTTGATGCTGAAGATTTTGCTTTTATCACTGATTGATAACAGGTTTGAGGTTTTTTGACAGTAATCACAATCCAAAATCTTTAGAAATTCCATTCAAATTGGTATGTAATGGAAACTTATTACAAACAAAGAGATCAAATATTATTACTTAATCATACAACTCATTGTTTAGTCACTTTACCTGTTTTTATGTAATCAATTTTACATATATATATATATTAAATTGATTGACTAGGACCAAATTTGTCAAATTATTATTATGATTATATGTAATTATATGATTTAGTGCAGTGGTGGAATGTTATACTCGAGAAGTAAAGATCCATGATTACTACTCAAACAAACCACGACAAATCATGTGATTATTTTTTTAATATAAATGATAGATTAAAAGGTTTTTAATTTAACTACTCCCACAGTCATTTTCTCTTTTGATTATAAGACACAGTAATCAAAAGAGGTAAATGAATCTTCATTGACATTTGTTTATTTCTACTCAGTAGAGTATGTAACATTTTCATTCTCCATTAAGCATAATGTAACTTCTCATTTGTCATTGTAGAATCAATAAAACTCAAAAGATAATGAAAGTTCATTAGCAATAAAAATTATAATAATAAATAAATTATTTTATAATAATAATAATAAGGCTTTCAAAAAGATAGGTCATGTTTATGTGGTAAGGTATTTGAAAAACAAAAAAATTAGTGTAGCATGTACTTTAAAATGATGATTCTAAAATAATTTTATTAAATAAGTGACAAACGTTAGCAAACTATCAATGAAAATTTCAATGTAAAGTGGCTTCTTAAATGAAGTAAGAAGTTTCAGTACTTGGTGAGTTTTCAAGTTAACCAAGAGGGCAGCCCATATTTTTGATAAATCTATAGTTTCAGGGCCCCCAAAAATGTTTACAAAAAAATGCCTGCTCAGCAGTGTCATTTTTAATATTTACATTTTATTTTTTATTACTGTTATTTAAGAAAAAAAATCATAGAAAAATTAATTTCAATATTTACCCTTTATTAATTTATTTATGTTTGGACTAACTTATTAACAGAAAAATGAAAAAAAAAAAATATAAATACAAATTTGCATTTTATTCATGTCTGCAGTGTACAATCATATCGTGATCATTAACACACACTTTTCAAGAGGCATGATCCCATGGCTTTGTAAATAATCTACTGCATCACATTCTGTGACAGGAAGGTCCCAAATTTTTATCATTATGACAATTTACTAAAAAAAAAAAAAAACTGCTGATGCAAAGAAACATGCTGAATTGAAACAAAGTATGACAATATTAAGAAGTCTTGTCATTTTCCATGTTATAAGTAAAAAAAAAAAGAAAGTGAAATAAAGCTTCTTAAATGAAATTTATTAGAATTTATTCCTTTTTTAAAATTTATCAATTAATTTATTAATTTTGCTTTAATTTATCAGCTAACACATCTTCAGTAGATTATAGGCCTTGCAAACTCTACATTTGTCAAATGTATGGGCTGCCATCTTGAGTTACTTGAAACTTCACAAGTACTGAAGTTTCTATTTAAATCATATACTCAGAAACAGTTTTAGCCAAGATAAATATTTTCTCCATTTAATACCATTATATACTACAATAAATTCATCTGTTTATTACTCATATTACCAAATTAATTTTCTATCTCCAATTCATTTTTTTTTATTTTCCTATTCTCTATTTTCATATTCCAATTAATCTTCTATCTCTGATTCACCCCATTCCATTAGTTAAAATCTTCTATTTTTATATTTCACATTTTTGTTATAAAGATTTAAACAAAAAAAATCACAAAATTTGTAACTTTTTTTTTCTTCACTTTTAATTTCTGCCACTCTTCCAAAGGAATTGTATTGCTTAGTTCCCCTACCTATTTTCAGACACAAAATTATCTAATTTTTCTACAAGAATTCAAAAATCAAAAGTTCACATCTGTTTATTTATAAATTTTTTAATTTATGAAATGGCATTGATTTAATAATTAAAGAATAATAACTTTTTAAATCATTTTTTAAGTTGGAGAGTTTAATTTAATAGTAGTGTGTGGTAAAAATGATGAAATTAAGCTATTTTTGGAAAATATGTAGCAAACATTAGAAAACTGCCATTAGTTCAAATAATATTAAAATTAATACATGAAATGATAGTTTTTTTTAATAAACCATAAAAGATAAATCTATTGTTTTAATAAATAGAAAAAGATAAAATATTATAAATTTTTAATGAAAGAAGGTAGATGATTTGTAAGATGAGAAATGGGGTGTGAAAATATATTATACTATTAGAAAAAGTAGATTTAACATAAAAATAGTTTTAAGAACTAGAGCAATATATAGTTTTATAATTAGCAATTTTGTAAATGATAGACAATTGATAACAAAGCTGGAATGCGTTTTGAGGGATTAATGATCATATTGATATATATTATAGTTAGAAAATGAAGAAGTATAGATTTTATATGACAGTTTAAAAAGAAGTCAAAAACAAGAAATTAGAATGTTGTCGAGAGGGCTCTGGGATATTAGAGTTGAAAAATGAAAGAGGTGAAAAATTGATACGTTTTGTAAGTAAATAATTTGTTAATTTTTTAAATATATATACATACACATTTAAAAAACACAAAGGAAGAATTTACATAAGAAATTGTCCGAAGAAGATTTCAATTGGATTACATATTATTGGTTCAGAATTGGTCTAGAAATTTTTGCCACATTATAATAACTATAGATTTGATGTATACTGCTAAATTCTTTCCTAAAAAAGAATACGGAAATAAAGTAATAATTAAAATTATATTTTTTTTTACGTGTATAATAAAGTCTAAAAAAAAAGAAGAAATTTTTAATAAATTAAGAGAAGAATCGGGAAAATATCAGATTAATTGAATAAAAAAGAAGTATAAAAAAAATAATGATATAAATAAATTTAAAGACATGAAATATTAAAAAAAAAAAATTAAAGGAAGTTTTATCACAAATAGTAGTGGTGAAAAGAATAAATAATCAAAAAAGAGTTTGAATTAACAATTAACTGAACAATAAAATGGTAGACGAAAATGAATATAAATATCGGAATGGACAAAAAATGTTACATTTGGAATATGTAGTGATAAAACTAGAAAAGGAGTATAATTATCTAACTTTATTGACAATTTGATATTATTGTTTTTATTTATCCATTACTATAGCTTTCTTTGTAAAATGTTTCCTACAAGAAAACTGGTTTAAAAATAAACAATCTCATATTTATTAGTAAAAGTATCTTAAATGTAAAATGTGGAAATTATTGATATATTGCTTTTGTTTTATATAATTTATTTGTAAATAATCTAATATTTTTTGAAAATATAGATAATAAGATAAAACTTATCAGAAGTAATGAACATGTATTGTTAATGAGAGCAACTTGGAATTAAAATTTGAGATGGCATATATGTAGTCGCAACTGAAATATTTTCCTTATATAAAGTTTTACAAATAACATCAAAATATCAAAAGGGATTTCAATTGAATATTAAGAATCTAAAAGGAGAACCAATATATGTTTTTTTTTACTAATAAAAGTCTGTCCATCTCTGCAATGATAATTAATTCTCCCAATTGTTTACTAATCTTCTTGATTTATATTATGCATATAGTAAATAAATAATTTATTTATTTCAGCTTTAAATGACTAAATTGATTCAAAAAAATAATCTTAGCTTTTTTAACAAAAATAAATTATCTTGTAATTGTTGTGGAGATCTTATTTATATATTCTTGAGGTAATACATTCAATATAAAGAGTTTATATTTCAAAGGTAAATTTACTGAAGCTTTGTTAATAAAATGTCAAACTTTCTTAGAAAAGCATACAACTTTTTTGTTGTTGATGAAATTATTTTTATCATATATATATATATCAATTAATATATATGTATGATATTTGTATTTATTGTTGAGACTATTTCCATCATCTAATATGAGTATTGAATATCTTTAGAAAAAAATATTTAAATATTTTAAATACATTCAACTGTTAGTAATAACACATTAAATAGGTTGGTATATGCACTACGTTTCAAGAAGTATTATTCTCCTCATTTCATGAGGTGTTGCTGGCCTGACCAGTGACAGTACTAGCTTGGGAATCGAACCTGGACCCTTAGATTCTTGAGTATTAAATTTTAAGGTAACACTCCCATCAACTGAGCCATCCTGCCATACTCAAAAATCTAAGGGTCCATCCAGGTTTGATTCCCATGCTAATACGATCACTGGTCAGGCCAGCAACACCTGAAGGAAAGGGGAGAATAATACTTGAAACATTGTGCATATACTAATCTGTTTGATGTACTGTTACTAAAAGTTAAATGTATTTGGAATATTTAAATAAATTTTTTTAAAGATATTCAATACTCATATTAGATGACGGAAGTAGTCCAAACAATAAATACAACTGCAACATCATCATCACAAACCTTCATGAAAACACTAGATGTATAATTTTTTTCTTTTTTTTGAATTTCATTCCACCAATTAAAACAAACAACAGAATGTCCAATAAAACAAAACAAACAGTGCTCTTAAAAAAAAAAAATCTCAACATCGAACATGTTATTACTGATCAATGTGTAGAAATTAATTAGTTATTTCTGTAGAAGAATATTTTATGGTATATTGTGATATTTATTATGTAAATGATTCATCTGTAAAAGAAAATCCAAACTTTAATTCTGTATTTTCAATTAGAAATATCTAAATATTGAAATATTAGAGACATTTGTATGAATAACATTGCTAATTGTCAATCACCTTCATTTTAATTTTTTTTATTTTAATATCTCTTTCTAAAGATAGCCAAGTACATTTGGATAAAATGTCAAAATATGATAACAAAAAGTTTCTCAAAAAAAAAAAAAGAAGAAGAAAGAATATAGTGCTTTTATTTCTATAACTTTATAAGCAAGACTTTGTGTTTTATTATATGATATTACATTTTATTGCATGACTTATTATAAAATATTCAGTTCTCTAATTTGTGAAATAAGTTGTAAGAAGATTGCAGAAACAGATCATTAATATGAGTTATCCTGTTAATATAAGTTCATGATAAATATATATTTATTAATTTATGTGAATAATACTCAGTTTTTGATTTTTATTTGACCATAGTCTATTATTTATTTTTGTTTAGATAGAAAATCAATTGACTCATGAATGTTCTTGAACAAACCTCTCTAATATATCATAATTGGAAGACTTTTTTTTTATGCTTTTGTTTTTTATGCTTAAAGCTTACAATGGAGTTTTAAAGTTAAAATGCTAGAATGAATTGTGTTAAGGAAATGGCAAGCAATAGAAAACAATATCATCAATGATCAAGTGTTACCACTTAGAGGTAGTACTCTAAACATGGTTACTCCATGCCAGAAGGAAGACAACTTACATACATATATTTATAAAGTTATATGTTAAGTTTATATGTTATGTTTTCAGCTTAAAGACAGATTTAAATCACTAAGCAATAAAATAAAGCAAATTAGTAAAAACATAAACGATTGCTCATTATTTTTTAACAAAATTTACTTCCGTTTCTGTATTATATAGCTTAATGGGTCTTTTATATCAAAATAACATTTATACTGCATATTTTAAAAAAATACTGTTTTAATATTAAATGCTTTCGACAAACTATAGCTGTATATTCTCTCTGATTCATATATGCAATCAGTTTTTATTTTATTTTTAAAATAACATTTATCTTTTAAAACGATGTTTTTACTTAAGGATTTAAAAAAAGAGGAAATATTTTTTATGATTTTTTTTTTTTTTTATAAGCATGCATCATTTTTCTTTTTTATTACTTAGGACAAAAAATGATAATGTCTGAGCTTTTTGAACCTGCTAAAGAAACAATGAGCAATGATAAGAGAATTAACAGATTTTTGTTATTATTAATTGACTAATATAATCTTGGTTAATTATTTATATGTATAAAAAAGGTTGGCATCTTTTTTTTTTTTAAAAAAAAAGGCATTGATAATTTACTTCTTTATTACACTTAATAATATTCTAATCCACTCTAAAATTAGTTTGGATTTGAATTTTGATAAATCATGAATTTTTTTCCATGTAGCTAAGGAATTTAAAGTAAGCTTAGGATTTTTTTGCAAATAGACTGTTTATAATGAGTTTAATTAACCATTCCCTTCTTGATTACTAAATGTGTATTTATCTTAACTGATAAAATAAAGATTCCATGCCATTTTAGGTATTAAAAATGACATTTTTGTAATTACTATATTATTGTCCGTAGTTTATATAATTTGTCATGTTGCATATTTTTACTGAATAATTTGAATAATATCAAACAAACAAACAAAAGACAAAACTATAAGTGATTACTTATTTTAATAATCCTATTTCATTTATAGTCAGAATTATTGTGTTACAACATATTTAAAATGAAAAATGGTATATTATTAGAGCTAGTGATCATATGTAATTTTACTAATTGATGATGACTATTTATTTGGAGTAAACATTTTGCTTTTCATCAGATAGTAAATATATAATTAACGTATACACACTTATGACACTGAAATATATAAACAGAGGCTGTTGTACCCACGTCATTAGTTGCAAGTCTCTTTCTATGGATTGTGTAAATATATTTTTATTTCTGAATGCTATATATTTAACAATATATGCATATTTAGGTGTAAAAATATATACACATATAGTTTGTGCATATACCTATATGTTTTGATCTAAAAACTTTGTATAATTTGTAAAACAATAATGAAAATAAATAATAGAAAAAATGAAATACTATATTGTGCTACATAGTTTTAATATATACATATGAAAGAATATAGGCCATAAGATTATGTTTGAACTGGCTAAAATTGTTTTCTTTGAAAAGAATGGAAAAAAAATATTAATTCTTCTACTAAAGATTTATGTTACTGAAACTATTAATTTGTTTAAAAATTCTTTTAATATTAAAGATAATTGGAATGTGAGTTGGAATTATGGGAAGATCATTTCATCATCATTTTCAACTGTTATCAGTCCATGATAGAATGGAAATCTCCAAGATTAATCCAGTTTTTTTGATTCATAGTTTTTCTTTTTCACACCACACCAACAAACTATTGTTTAATGAGCCATCTCAAATGTGATTGTTTTATAGATTTTTTTACAATATTTTGTAATCCTATTTAAGACTTCAATTGTCCATCTATTATCATTTTGTTTAACAATATGACCAGTCCAGCACCATTTTGGTCTCCTAAATTTCAATAACCAGTATATTTTATCAGATAAGTATCTTACTGTAGATCTATTCTTCTTATTCCCAACATACATCTTTCCATATTTGATTGTCTTGTTTGAAGTCTTTATATTGTTCTACTAAATTTTTAAGTCTCAGATCCATATGTAAAAACTGATAAAATTTGTATATTAAGTCTTTCTTTTTAAACACATGGATATATTTCTTTTTAATACTAAGTTATTTCCACCAATGTTTAATTGTGTGAAAATTAATTCTATTCGTTTTGTTTCCATCTATATTAGTAATCTGATCAAGGTATTTATTATTATTAACTTCTTGTAATTCATGATTATCAATCTTTATTTTACTCAAATGAATATTATTTTTAATATTTATTTTTAATCTTATTTTATTATCTTCATTTAATAATTTTTTATAACATTTCCTGAAGCTCTGAAACAGTATTTACAAAAAATAATTACATTACCTGCGATATCTAGTTAACTAATTTTTATGCATTTTTATTTTTTTAGCTTTTCATTTTAATCCATAAAATTTTTCTTATAAAACTGTTTAAAATGTTTTGTAAATGTGGAATTGCTGTTATTCACGCTTATCAATGTTTATCTTTTTAGTATCCTCGTATAATTTAAACATTGGTATTTCATTTTGATGAATTTGCTTCAGAATATGACAATATCCAGAGTCTGATAGCCTAAAGGTTTATTATCAACAAATAAAAAATTCTTCTCCTTTTTCTTTTCAAAAACTTTATTTTTTTATATCTCAATACTGAACATATATATACATTTATATTATACAAAACTAAAGGTTTAATGATTAGCATACACTTATAGAATCAATACCTTTTTATAATATACAAATCCTAATCAAAGTGGCAACTTATATTCATTGATTATTTCTATAACTTTTTTTAAATATTTGGATGTGTTGTACTGTCCTTAAACCATTTTTAAATCCAACTTCTTTTTTTGATTGGTTTGAATCTAAAGTTTGTTATATTTGTTAATCATTTTCTGTAGAACTGGTAGAAGACTGATAGATCTGTAATTTCTTATATTGTCTGTATCACCATTCTGAAATGTCAATATTATTATTGCATTCTTTTACTCAACTAGCAAGCACATTTTTATAGTATAATTTTGCTAACATTTTTTTTATTATTTCTTTTAAAATACTTCCTGGAACTTTTCCCTTCTACATAGATTTAATTGTATGTCTCATATCTTCATGTAAAATGCTTAGCAATGTAGAAGATGTAATAATTATAATGATTACTTTTTTTGTTCTCTATTATCACTCTTTTTCATAATAATTCCAACTTTTCTTTTTATTGCTGGAAATTAAGTTTGATTCCAATATCCTTGATGATCTTTTATATATTTGAAATCTTTAATTTTTCTCTATAACTTTCGTTTCCAATTGATTTATTTTTTTATACTATTAAAACTTTTTCAAACATTTTACAGCTTCAGATTTTTGATTCTTCTTACTGGATGGATTATTATTGAATATTTTCATTTTTTCTTTCATATATTGTCTTAAACTCACTTGAAAATTTATTTGGGAAGTGTTTCCTTTTTATATCAGCTATCTTTTTGTCACAGTTTTCAGCAGAGTATCAGTTATTTTTTTATTGGTCTCAGTTATGTTTGAATCATTTACAATTGTAGTCTTTTAATAATTTAAAATAAGTATCAAATTGTAATTAAATTCATTGGATTGTTTTTGAAGATTAAGAATATCAATTGTTAATACTATTCTTTTTAAACATGTATCTTATTTCCTATTAATCAATGTGATCACTTTCTGTGTTAAATTTATTAAGAACACCACAATCTTGAAATATATATTTTCTGTTACTCAAAATATAATCCATTTGTTTTTATTTAAATATTTTATATACATTTCTGTTTAGCATTTTTTTCAAAGAATTTATAATATTTAATTTTTTTTTCTTCTGCAAATTCCACAAGTTTGTATTCTCTCTCATTTCTGTCTCTTTAATTAAATTTCTCCATGATACTTTCAGATCAGTTCAAAAGCATTTTGTACATCTATATAAAAATTGTCTATTTCTAATTTTGTTGTGGTAATAACTTGAATTAATTGCATTTGATACATTCTGTTCTGTTGAATAACTACTCTTATTATCTCACCTGGTAGACTCTCAATCTCCACAGGATTGTTCTTCCAAGTTTTATTTGCATGAATCTTATTCCATTTGTATTTTCCATTATTTAGGCCTTTATAGTAAATAAATGTCCATTTTTTAAATCAATTATTTCTTCATATTTTTTCTTCAACTTGACAAAGACACAAAATATCCCTGTTAATATTAGACTTTTTTTCCTTTCCAATTTATGTATTCTTCTTTCACTCAAAAATTATCTGCAGTCATAAAAGTCATTATCAAATGGTATCAAATGGAGTTCGGGTCTACAGTTGGTGAATCCTTACACCATGCTGCATGTGGGCAATTTGTGGTATTTTAAAAGTTTTTGTCTTTAGATGACAACTGCTGATTTGGCTGATAACTATACATCTTTTTAGAAAAAAGAGTCATAATTTAATTTTGTTTGCCATGAATGTAGTTATCTTAAAATGATTATTCACGCGTACAGTCATTCTGTCTTTAACAAAATTGATGTTTTAATTAAGAACTATCAGACAACTGAATAGAAATACCATTGTTCTTTTTGATCTTAAACTCAGATGTAAAAAGACAATAAACTCATCATGCTAGCTAATGCATGTTGCTGGTGATTAGCCTGTCCATTTGATTAAATACATAGCAATAATACCTGTAATGACAAGAATGTATGGAATGGACATTAGGAATTTGTCCTGCTCAGTTTCTTTAAGGCCTCAAAGAGGAATCATTTTGCAACTGAAGATAGTATAGTATTATTTATTTTATGTTGGGTTACTTTGCACTTGAGAAGCTTGTCTTAGCACAGAAGTGGGCAAATAGTGGCATGCGTGCCACATGTGGCTCAGTAAGAGTTTTTTGTGGCCCACCAAGACAGAAAAATCCACCTTGAATGAAGATTTCCTTCCCCTGCATGACCAAAGATTAATCTTATATTTTCCACTAGGATGGCCATGTCAATACACCTGCACAGTGCTTTTCTGCTTGATCTGGTTAATTTCAATTTTTTCTTTGAAACAGCAAATATATAAATTTCCAACTTTAGTGAAACTATGAACCCTATGAAAAAATGTAAAATCGGTGATGAATGTCATGTGTTTAATGAAGAATGGACAAACAAATATTTCTTTGGTAATACAAGGAATAAAGCAGGGTGTTTATTGAGTCATGAAATGATAGCTGTATTTATGGAATACAATCTGAAACGACACAATGAAACAAAATATAGTGAATTTGGCTGCAAACTTTCTAAGGAAGAATGTAAAATAAGAACTGCAGAGTATGTGAGAAGGCTGAAGAAGCAACAAACATTATTTACAAAGCAATCAACACTTCAAAATAGCGCTACAGAAGCAAGTTTTATGGTAGCCTACAACCTTGCTAAATGCAACAGGCCTTTTTCAGATGGCAAGTTTATTAAGCAGTGTGTGATAGAGTATGTCCTGATGTGAGAAGGAAATTTGAAAGCATTTCATTGTCAAGAAGGACTATAATGTGGTGCATTGACTCCATTAGTGACAAACTCACAGAGCAGCTGAAGATTGTGAGCAAAGATTTTGTTTGTGTTTCTTTGGCACTGGATGAGAGCACAGATAATGAAGACACTGCACAATTACTCATTTTTATCTGTGGAATTAATGAAAATTTTTTCATGACAGGGGAATTACTTGGCTTAGAATCAATGAAAGATAAAAACATTGGTTAGGAATTGTTTGAGTGTGCTGTGAATTATGTGGAGAAAAGTGGCTTGTCCTGGAACAAAATGGCAAGCATTACATCAGATAGGTCCAGAGATTTTAATGGGAAAAATGTAGCTATGGTTAAGCTTTTAAAAAACAAGTTACAAGCACAAGACATAGACAGTGATATCTTGTCTTTTCATTGCATTTTGCATCAGGAGAGCCTTTGTATAATGAAGACACTGCACAATTACTCATTTTTATCTGTGGAATTAATGAAAATTTTTTCATGACAGGGGAATTACTTGGCTTAGAATCAATGAAAGATAAAACCATTGGTTAGGAATTGTTTGAGTGTGCTGTAAATTATGTGGAGAAAAGTGGCTTGTCCTGGAACAAAATGGCAAGCATTACAACAGATAGGTCCAGAAATTTTAGTGGGAAAAATGTAGCTATGGTTAAGCTTTTAAAAAACAAGTTACAAGCACAAGACATAGACAGTGATATCTTGTCTTTTCATTGCATTTTGCATCAGGAGAGCCTTTGTAAAGCTGCACTGGACTTAAAGCATGTAGTAAATCCAATTGTTGGTGCGGTGAATACAATCAGAGCAAGGCAATCCACCTATCAACAATTCAAATCTTTTTTTGAGGATGTGGAGGCAGAGTATGAAGATGTAATTTACCACAACAGGGTAGTGCCTGGGTGAAGTGATAAAAAAAAGTTTATCCATTGCAGAATGAAATCCTCTTATTTCTGGACACGAAGGAGATATCTCATGATTTTGTTACAAAAATAAGAGGTGAGGAGTAGAGATATGAGATGATGTTTGCAGCTGATGTATTTGAGAAATTGAATGAACTGAATGTGACGTTGCAGGGAAGGGATTGTTTGCACATGAAATGCGGAAGCATGTAAAATCATTCAAAGCAAAACTATGTCTATTTACAAGATAAGCAGGTGAAGACAGTTTTTGTCATTTCCATTTGGTATGAAAACAGAAAGTGTCTAAAAATGTTTCTGCTAAGATTAGGGACGATCTGCAGTGTTTGGAGAATGAGGTCACGAAAAGATTTCAGGACTTTAAGAACATTTAAGTCTAAATTCAATTTGCTTTTTTATTCCATCACTGCTGATATTGACACAGCACTTGAGGAACTGCAGCTTGAATTTAATGACATGCAGTCAGATCACACTGTGAAAGAAATGTTTAATGCTGTGACATTAGTTGACTTTTGCAAATCTTTGTCTGCGGAAAAATTTTCATGTATGAAGAAATATGCTGGGAAAATCTTCTCTATATTTGGGTCTATATATATGTGAACAAAATTTTTTTTGCTTGAAGATCAACAAGAGTAAATATAGATGCTCATTGATAGACATTAACTTGTAGGCTGTGATGAGAATCTCAATAAGCAATCTCACTCCTGATTTCAAAAAAATTGTAGAAAAGTGTGATAGGGTTCATTTGTCTCATTAAACTGATTCTAAAATTAAATGTGCTTGCAGCTATAGATGATATAAAATTAGCACAATAAATAAATTGACTAAAACTGCCACTATTTTATTTTATTTGTATTTATTTATTGATTTTTATGGTACAATTTATACCTTTTCTGAAATGCAAAGTTGACTAATGAATGCAATCATTTTAAAAGGTGCGGCACCCACTAATCTCCGCTTCCACAAAGTGGCCCCCAAACCAAAACAATTGCCCACCCCTGCCTTAGCAGAAAAATCATTAGTAATGAATTTTTTTATTTGATTTTGTCTACTCATTTAATTATGAATTAGTGTACTTGATTTATATGTGTATGTATATATTTATTAATGGTACAAATATTCAATAAATTTGCATATTTAAATTAAAACATAACCAAAAATTAGTGACAAAAATAATATATTGTATAGTAGAAAAACTGCGTATATTTATATAAAAATTTATTTTAAAAAGCCAAATAATATTAATGTTTTTATATTTATTAAACGTATTTATTAAAATAAAGTTTTTAACTTTTCTTTTTCAAGTTTTTGTGATGAAAATTGATGTAAAATAAATTTAAATAGATACAGTATCGAAGTATTATTAAATTATTACCTCTACACATTTTTTAAAATCCAAATTAAGAGCAAAACATTGTGATGTTTTGTGAGTGAATATTGCATGTGGTTGGTCTAATATGAAGAAAATTAAAATTATTTTTTTTTACAATTTTTTTTATTTGTTTTTAAATTGTAGCAAATTAGTAAATGTTGAATCAATGGATATGAAAGAAAGCCTTCCTGCAATTTAAATTTAAAAAAAATTTCATCAATGAAGTACATTAAAAATGAATGTCGGTGATTAATAATTATTTTATTTTATAAGATATTAAATTCATATTATTATTTAAATATTCAATGTGATATTAGCACAAATACTGGAAAACAGAAATAGTTGAAAGTTAATCGAATACGTCTTGATTTAATCTTTAGTCCCTATAATTTGTGACATTTTAAAACTTTTATTATATTGATTTTTATTTTTACAGAAATTAAATAATAATTAATATAATTTATATATACATATGAATGACAAATGATAACAACATTAAAAAAGATAACTGCAATCAATCAAAACGGTTTGTTATCCAATATCAAAAGTTGGTCTAAATTTAATCTGCATTGAAACCTTCTCATATATAAGAGGCAAGGCATATTTAGCAAGTCTAAAAAATCGATTGAACAAAGCAGTACCACCATTAGTAAATTTATAAATGCATTATAGAAGAAACTACCTAATTGACAATCTAGGAGATGAAGTGAACATAAGCATGCTAAACAAGATTTCATATGAGTTTAAAAATCATGACATACCAAGCTAGACATACTTGGACAATGCTAGCTAAGACTTAGAAAAATTTCAGAATCTTTGTGTACCACAATCCTGATTAAAATTCTTGTTTAATCTACTCAAGATATCATTCCAACCAAACAATGCCTCATTGACAGATTCAAGTTCAGCTTTAACTCGTCATGTAGTTTCTAATTCACACCCAGAGAATTTACTGCACATTTTTCAATCAAGTATTTTTGTTTTATTGAAAGGGTTTGCTTTCTAAAGTAAAATAATTGACCTTAAGAAGACACTCCAAAGACATATCCAAGAATTTTGAACTGTATAATTACAGTGTATACATTCAGATCAATGTAGTTAGCTCAATGATTTTAATGTTTGATAATAAAAAGTACAATGTATTGAAAAAGACAATAACAACAATGCATGGTTCACAACATGGGTAAATGGTATCAAGTATCTTCTGGAATATGGTAATACATGTATATAGTTGAAAAAAAAAACATGGACATCAGGAATCTTTACTAGTTCTAGGACTACTATCTAGAAACAATGCTCTGAAAAATGAAAAAAAAAACCCCCCACATAAATAATACATAATAGCCAAAGACAATAAAAAGAAAAGAATATCGAAAATAAAATAAAAAAGACATCAAAAGATAATATAAATGCATGTATATATGTAAAACTGTAAACAGTTTTTTTTTTTAAAAAAAAAAAACTCTTTGTAAGTCTTTAAAAAAAAAAAGATGGACTATTATAATGTTTGTTTAATAATTAGAATTTGATAAGAATAATAATAAAAACTTGTAAATTGTAAAAAAAAACACAAATACATAACAATGATTAAAATCTAAAAAAACAAACAAAACAAAATCAAATAGTTCAACTAGTAAAAATGGACATTGGAAGTTTTAGTTATAAATTCCTTTTTTTGTTAAAGATAGGTTTGCTATTAATAAGTTAATTAAACATGAAAAAGATTCTTTTTATAAGCATATTTTAAAATAATAGGCAATATTTAAAAATTAAATTTTTGTTTGGATACAGGTAGGAAACTCTATGACTAACAGTCAAACACTAACATATATATATTTAAGTGTCATAGCATTGGCCGGGACGCGAACCTGCAACCCGGGCAACTGCCTGCAAGTGCAAGGCAGTCATGCTGACCTCTCGACCACCAATGCAAGACTAACATATTATTTTTTTAAGCATTTTGAAATAAAATAACTACTAATTGTTACTAATAAAATAATGCAAATAATAAATAAAATTTAAAACAAACAATTCAGCTATTAAAAACAAAATTTATTGTTTTCTCTAATTTTCTATGAATGTGAAAATTAAATACTTAAATAGAAGAGAGAGAAAAAAAAGTTAAGATAATTTTGAACTTTCATGCTGGTGAAGTCTTTTCAGAATTTTATGTACAGCAAGGAAATTGAATAAATATATATGTGATCAAACCTGATCTCTGGCTTGAAGCAATAAGCAGTTTGAAATCAGCTTTTATAATCATATCAATCAATCAAAATCATTAGTAATGGTTTATAATTCTTGAAAACATTGTTTGGAAAAGAAGAAGAGATCAAATGGAAATGAGATTGGTGGACTTCATCCACATTGAAATGAATATGGTATTGGTATTAATCTTTCTAGATAAAGATTAGAAAAAGCATACAGTTAACATAAAACTGAAGTATCTAAAATATATAGAAAACTGAACTTATGTCAGACCTATATATAAGTCTGCAAAGAAATTGGCTTTGGTTCAAAATCTTATTTGAATTTTAGGCTACTAGTCCAAATATCTTAAGAATAAAAGATGGCCATTAGATACTAAACAATTATTTTGCATTGAATCTTAAGACCTCATAGATGCAAAAGCTTGAAACTGTAATGGAAATGTGGGGATTATAGGATTATACAATCTTGATGTCTATTGATTACTCAGGTGTAAAATAGATGATTAGAGTAGGATTAATAGAACCATTCTTGGAAGTATAAAAGTAATCCTAGACAGTCAAATGATACTGCTGATGGCAGCAGTAAAGACAATTGTGCTAGAAATAACAATGGTGGCAAAAAAATATTTATTCTATCAAAATTTATTACAAAATACTTTCATTATGAACTACTCTCACAGAATAATTTGAAAAGATATCAATTTGTTTATTTTATTACTAAAATCAGTGTATTGTGTAGAAATAATTTTAGTACAATCTAATACAAGATGTTAGCCATTGATAGTACAAATGTCAGGTGATTCAATGGAAAGAATAGTTTGCTAGTTATTTTCTAATGAATCGACTATCAATACCAAGCCTTCAGAATTTTTTTGTAATTTACTTAATTATGGACTGACATTATGTATCAATAACTTAACAGCTGTTTGTGTTGTAATTATTTTTTCACAGAATTTCTGAATCAATTACTGTCAGGAAAGTGAGAAAAATAACATGCTTTTGTTTTTTATCACAATCATCAGCACAACTATATGATTAAATTACTATAATAAAATTTTATGATCAGCATACCTTACATTAAATATATTATTTTTTAAAATTATTTATTTCATTTATTTTTTATAAGTTGTTCCATTTTCTGTACATACATTTGGGGAAATGCTATTAATTATTAGTATTTACTATTCGGAAACACATGCATTACATATTTAGATTGTTTTATATTTTTGTTCTTTTACATGTACAAGATTGATCAAAATATTACTTTTATAACTTAATTGGAGAGTTGGAGAACATATTAATACTTCATTAAAAGACAAGTTTTAAGATTTTTATATTATAGTATGTGTAAAGATAAACATAATTGATAAAATAAACTAACACATTATGCAATTTAGGGCAATGATAGAGTGATAAAAGTGTCCACTATGAATAAAATTCAAGAATGATTTATTGCTAAAGAAATTTAAAAATGACAATAAGTTGGATAGATTACTTATGACTATCAATTTGATGCTGAAATGTCGTGAACTTTTTTAAAATTAAAATCTTGTTTTTATCAGTGAATCAAAATTGAAACAAACGGTTAAATAATGGCAGAATTGAATTTGTAAGTACTTTTAAGAAAAATCTGATTTAAGAGTGAGTCTGGAAGAAGAAATTACCAGATTATTAGTATGAGAAAACCCAACACTATTGAAATATAGAATAATAGTAGTGGAATACATTTTGTTGAAGATGCTAACAATGTTAATGCAATAACTTTTAAATGCATGTGTAGTTTATATAAAATGATATAAGCATTAATCTCTTACTTTTTGTATATTTATTTCATTACAATATTTGTAAAGAAATTACTTCTGTCTATTAAGAAACTATCTTCACATTTTTTTTTTTTATAATTATAAAATGCTGCTTAGATTTCTTTTAAAAATAAGGAATTATTTAAATAAAAGTTATCATGGCAGAATTATTAGCTCATTTATTAGCAATGACTAAAACCTGTGTTTGAATTATGGCTGAGTGAACCTTGTAAAATATTTATCAGTTCAAACATGATTGGAATTCTTTTTTTTTTTTTTAATGTAGATGTCTAACTAAAGTGTGTTCTTGTGTTAAAATATTCCAAGTTTTAAATCTATAAATAAAAACTATTAAATAATCCTTCTATTAAAAAATATGCATTTTAAACACATAGATGTATGTTTTTTTTAATATTAAATTATTTCTACAAAAGTAATCTCTTCAAGTTTAATTCTATGATTAATTTCATTCATTATGTTTACATGTTTGTTAATAATCTGATCAAAATATTTATGGTTCCTTAACCACTAATTCATGATTATTAATCTTTATTTCCTTTTCTTGAGGAAATCCATTGAAAATTATTTTAATCTTTTTAGCATTCATCTTTAGTCCTGTCTTTTGATAATTCTTGCAACATTTCCTGAAGCGTTGAAGCATTATTTACAAAAACAACCACATCATTCGTAAAATTTAGATGATTTAAATAAGAGCCATTAAAAAATTTGGAGATATGGAATCACTTCATAGTACATTTTTGTCAATATTAATCTTAATTTTATTGTGTAGTCTAATCACTGCCATTGCACTTTGTAGATATTTTTCAGAATATGACAATATCCTGGATCTACATCTTGATGGTTCAAAGTTTTAATCACTGTGGAAATGCCTAAAGAATCGAATATCTTTTTACAATATACAAATCGAAAACATAATGACAACTTATTCTCATGCTATAATTTCTCTTATTACTTGAATATAATTCATTGCCTAAAATCACATTTAAGCTCAGCTTGATTTGGATCCAAGTTGAATGTAAATGAATTGTAATTATCTTCGTAAAAATATATAGAGTTATTAGAAAAATACTAAATCTTTGACAAAATTATAAATTATAAATTAATTTTAAATTGTTTTTGTAAAAAGTTATTGTCACTATCCTAGTACAAAATTTGCAGAATATTTATTATTATTATATGCCACATATTTATGCAATATATATTAATTTTTTTTTACCTAAAAGTAGTTCATTGATTTAAAAATCGTAATTAAAATATTTATTGGCCTTATTATTTGATTTTAGATTCTGCTTTCTTTACATAAAATCGTATCGTTTTCAACGTTTAAATTTTCCAATAATGAAACTTTTACAATATATATAAAAGCACACAAATTATTCTTAATATATATAAACTCAGTTTATGATTTAAATAAATTTATCTAAAAATTGTTTTATTTTTAAACATAGCTATATCGCAAAATTATCCATTTTTTATTTTATTAAACAGAATTTCTTATTAATTAGAGAAATACATTTTACTATTGTAATAATAAAAAGCTGCTTATTGAAGTGTTTTATTATTTTCAATTACTAATGCTGAAAATTATATATCTTCTTTTTTTTTTTTATTCTTAATTTTTAAAATGTAGGTCATAAGAAAAAAAAAATTTTTTTAGCTTGAATAGATGAAGTTTTATTATTGATGCATATATAAATATTATTTCTTATTCATTTTATATGTATTGTTTTTGATTTATAGTTGTAATGGAATCAAACTTTATAATGTTGATTTTATAGTAGAATTGATTATTTACTCTCCACGTCATTAATATTCAATGGAACTAACAATCTTGGAGATATGCTAACTTTTTAAATTCTTTTTTAGAATATTTTTAAAATGATAACAACAAACTACCATATTAGAAATATTGAGCAATTTTTTTTTTTTTGTAATCTTAGTTTTTGACAAATATTAACTTAATAGAATTAAATTTTAATGCTATTTTAAATCACTTATTTTTAATGTATATATATTGATTTGAAATTATGTATTTACTACAAAGAACAAAAAAAAATCAACAGCATCAATCATAAAAATAAATGTTCTTTTATTCCATTTAGTTAAGATAATTGGTTTCCCAAAACTCATCATAAAGCAAGAATATCCTATAAAAAGCAAGGGATTGTAATGGTTTTCTACACTATAAATTGTGAATATTGTATTACTAAACAACTTAACATAGTATAATAAATAATAATTAAAGAAAAAAAACAAACTTTAATGCACAGTATAGTTCTGTGTGTGCATTATGCGACTTTGCACTTAAAACATGTATGTAAGATAATGCAACTTTAATCTATGTAGAAAGAAAATAAAAAACACTTATCTGAAAGTTTTTTTTTTTTTATAATCCATTTATTCAGCATTCATCTCATTCAGTTTTCTGAGTCAACTATTATTAATTCTAAGAGTCCATTAATGTCTTCTAAATCCATTGATGATTTTGGATTTTTGGAGGAGATATACTTGGTATGGATGGTTAAGGATCTTCAGAGAAAAGTTTAAAGTAGATAGTTGTGTTGCTTCTTTGATTTTATTTTCCTATTTTGTAAGATCTCATTTGTTAACTTTATGCTGTTCATGGCCATTTGATCTAAAATCAATTACTTCAGTGTTCCATGCCCAGGTTTTTCTCTACAGTATTGTCAATTTTCTTTTCTTCATTGTCTTCCTTTTCTTTACCTAGTTGCATTAATTCTTCATTATTTAATTCTTTCATGTGTGATTTCAAAAGTTCTTCAGGAGTTATCATTTACAACCTTTGTAAATCCTGCTTTCTTGATTAGGTCAAACGTGGTTTTCCATATAATTGAAATAGATTCCCTTTTAACTTTGGTGCTTGTAATGACTTGTGGGCAGACTTTCTTCCACATAAGGTTAAGAGTTATGTTAGTGATCTTGGTTCATGCATTGCCTATAAAATCAACAGCTGTTTTATACTGAAGTTCTTTCAGTGTTGTGGAATTGTCTTACTGGTATCCTTATTCAAAGTGTCAACAAGATGCTGCATTAGTTGTTGAAGATAGTGTATCTTGAATATTGCAATAATTTCGTGGTCCATAGGTTAAAGAACTGATGTTAGGAGATCTTAATTGCTGTTATGATTCCAGTTGATAACATATGTGCTATAAATTTTTTAAAAAAAATCTAAAAAAGTAATAATTTAATATTGCTAGAAAAAATATGTGATTTCACTATGCAAATGTAAAGCAAACTTATTTAATGCAACATTGTTGTATTATAGTTTTATTTGTTTACAGTTTCAACTATTTAGCAGTTTTCATCGATTCTACAAAATATAAACATACAATAGAAAAGACAAATATTATTATATTTTTAAGACAATAAAGCAATGAGAACAAGACATTGCTCTGAAGAAAATGAATATGAAAGGATATAATAGCTTATGTTTAAGATTATAATCAATCATATAAATTAAATAAGAAAGATGACAAATATTACTTCAAGATAACAAAATACAATGTCCTGAAGCATCAGATGACAAATACAACTTAAGAAACATGAAAATTTGTAAATTTTTATTCTATGTTATAGTCTGTATTTAGTTAAAAACTGGTCAATTAAAAATGAATGGAAAAATTAAAAAAAAAAAAATGGACCAAGAAAAAGAGAGAAAACTCACAGTTGACAAATTTTTTTGTTCATCCACAACTCTTACTGAAGTTTTATTTTCTAAAAATTCATAGTTTTATATTATTTATGTGAAATTATTTAGAATTAAAAAAAAACAATGTTTAATAATGACTTATTTATCATCAATTTAAGAATTGTCAAGGTACAAAATTGCCCATTACCAACATTTAATTGTGCAGTTAACTTAAAAAAAAAAAATCTGTCATATTAAAAAAGAAATAAATGTATCTAATGTATTATAATGAATATTTAAGACTTTTTTTTGTTAATATATACTATGCAGATAGCATGAGATGTTACATTTTATTATACATTGTAGTCATTTTTTTGAAATGATTTAGCAATTTTTCAAAGAATACAGTAGAAATATGGGCCATTTAAGTAAAGATTAAAAGCATAAATTTTATTTGTATTGCATTTTCATCATACATAATTTATCATTAAATGCAAAATACATTTAATAATCTCCCTCAACCCTTTTCTTTTTATGTAATAGTAGTTTTGATTTTACTGAAATTAGCACTCATAAAGATTTTAATTTAAAATTGCTCCACTAAATATGTTAGCTAATATATATATACAGTATATACTTTAAAATGAATTATTAAAAGTATATAATCAAAATTTATTTTTAATTTTATATGGTTGTTTTCTCATCCTTGGTATTCGCCACAGGATGGCGTTGATGCTAATCAAAAACATATACATATAACGATTCCGGGCCGGACCTAAATGATCGATTTAATCTAAAAAGATCTGATTTCTTAGATTTGTAATAAAATATTCTACTAACTAAGACTATTATATGATGTTAGTTTTTTTCATATTTGTAAATGTTTATTAATCTTATCTTGTTTTTGAGTTTGTGTGTCTTTAAAGTTACAGTGTTTTTTCTAATTTTTTTTTTTTGACTTTACGTGTGTCTTTTTAAAGTTACGGTCTTTTTTTTTTTTTTTTTGCAAGAGTAAATCAATAATTTTATTCAAAAGCAAGACATAATAAGTAAATGTTTATTAATCTTATCTTGTTTTTGAGTTTGTGTGTGTGTCTTTAAAGTTACGGGGCTTTTTCAAATTTTTTTTTTTTTGGACTTTAGGTGTGCCTTTTTAAAGTTACAGTATTTTTTTTGCAAAAGTAAATCAATAATTTGATTCAAAAGCAAGACGTAATAAGTCAATGTTTATTAATCTTAGATTGTTTTTGAGTTTGTGTGTGTGTCTTTAAAGTTACGGGGCTTTTTTCATTTTTTTTGGACTTTATGTGTGTCTTTTTTTAAAGTTACGGTATTTTTGGTCAAGAGTAAATCAATCATTTTATTAAAAAAGCAAGACGTAATTCTAAATCTATCAAAAGTAACGTAATTTATATACTACAATTTAGAATTGATACCCGACTACTATTAGTAAGGACCGTCATTGAAAGACTCGATTGAAAAATGATACCAGACTAATTTCCGTTTTCTTTGGGGGGGGGGGGGACAGTAATGAATCAGAAAGTGGGTTGTTTTTGTTAAGTCTGTCTATATAAAAAGGGTACCATTATTAAAATACTAAATTTAAAAATGATAACCGACTAATTTGCATTTCTTTTGACAGTAATTAATCAGAAAGTGGGTTTCTTTTTTTTTTTTTTGGTAAATCTTGTGTATATTCTCCTCCTCCCCCTCTCCTCCAAATTTATATATTTTTAAATTCTTCTAGCTCAGTTACCAAATAAATAAATGAAATATCCACATTAATTAAAATAATTATATCTAATTTTTAAAATACAAATAGTTATATTTTTAAAATAATTAATAAATATTTACTATTTTCATAGACATGGAGGACACAGGGAACAGATAGATACATTGAAATATTATCCACACAATACTATCTCAATGGCATAAGAATACTATACTCCCTTTTTATTATACCAAATAACTAACTCGTAGTATTCTTACGACTTTCTAAGCTCTATTCACTACGATTAAAATAATAATCATGTCTTAATATTCTTTGTAATAAGAATCTAGCTCAATTAAATAAAATTAAGTAAAATAAATAAAATAAAGAAAATCTCAGGTTCATAACTTGTATTCTAACTGATTTAAAATTACGGTAGTAAACTATGAAAAGGAATTTTATGTCATAATTCACTACGCAGTAACTAACAATAATAAATAATAATAATAACAATAATAATATAATATAATCTTATTTCTTCCTAAATGAAATAATAAATACGTACGTGGTAGTATTCTAATAATCTGACAACAGAATATGTGTGGCAACATTAGCATATAATTTAATGTAATATTGTGGCAACCGACTTATGACCAATAAATAATATAAAATTATGATCTTTTAATTTTTTAATATACCAATAAATTCTCAAAATTATTATAACACTTTTATGTTTACCTTTTTCAAAAACTATATTCTTTTTAATTATAAATGTATCTGAGATCATGCATCCATTGGAGAAATAACAACGAGGCACAAAACTTTAAAATAAATTTACAACAAAGTTTATTAATAACATAAACAAATAACAATATTTTACATTATGTACATTGATATCCTTACTCTCCTATCTCCACTTAGTTTCCTAGTTTATAAAAAATGAAAATCAAACTTCTATTTATTTTTCCTAGTTAACTCTTATCTTTTAAATGCTTAAGAAAATACAGTATTATTATTATTGGATTTCTTATTATGGTTAGCTTGTTACAAAATGTATTTCTTATATAATTATCATTAATGCTTTGTATCCCTACTATTATTAAAATTATAATTTTTACAAAATTACATTCGTAGTAAACATTCTACAAAACAATAAAATTTAGTTTTATATTGTTGTATGGAACTCAAATTCAAACATTCTTCTACATTCGGTATTAGTTTTATTTTCATTATCCGTGTTTATTATTCCTAATATTCTCATTCAAGCTTACTTGGTGATATAATTACAACTATTAATATACCATGCACAAATATATGTTTACTACACATTATTGAATTATTTTCTTAATAAATATGCAATATTTATTTTCTAAATATTTTTAAAACATTCAAATTTTATTATCACTTTTAAAAAAAATTTGTTTGATTTTCTTTAAAATCTTATATTCATTTCGAATTAATTTTAAATATTATATATTCTTTCTCTCTTTATGATATTTCTTTCAATTTTAAAATTACAAATTCTATACATTCCAGTAAATAAACTATTCTTACATAAATGATAACATATTTCGTTCTATTTTATTCATTATTTCTTTGAAAATATCTTTCTGACCGATCAGATCACGAAATAAGGATAGCGAAGATAGAGATAGGACAAAATATAACTAGAAATACACATAAACCTGACAATAATGGCACAGTGAATTTAAAAGACACTATAGAGGAGGACCTTTACTGTCTACCAACCTCTATTATAGGAGAGCTAAAGCTATTTTTCTTTATTATAACATCAAAAAGTTAAAGATATGAAAAAAAATGTCCAAACTATATGTGTTAGTCATAGGGCTTAGTTATATACTGAAATCACACAAACTACTATGATCCAAATACTTTATTTTTCCTATTTCTTAACAAAAACAACTTTTTCCTCTCCACTAGTATACAAGCACTATCCGATCTTTTTCTCAATTTTCTTCGGACACGACAAATCTATCTCTTTCTAACAATAATAAAATCATTTATTTCAAAATATTCCTGTTCTTAGAAAACTTTTCTACTTTCGTATATTTTATCATATACAAACTATTTTAAATATCTGAATACTTTACATTGAACAAAAGAACACACAAGTTCTGTCGAATATATTATTAATATCTTTAAATAATTATTGCATTTCAAAATTATCTATCTCATAATATTTTTAAAATGTATAAAGGACATATAATTTAAACTTCACACTCATTCTAATCAATAGATGACTAAAAAAAACATAGCATATAAATAAATATCAAAATTACCAAACGATCTTTACTTCTCATTGGTTCTGTGGCTTCAATCCCATTGATCTTGTGATATAGACTCATACATACCTTTATTTTAAAACAATATTTTTATAATTCTATCAGTTACTATATTTATTTTAATATTACTAAATTTATGTTTATTTTTTCCCTAATCTCACTAACTTTTATATTTAAAAATAAATTAATAAAATATTTAAATATATTTGACTCTTCATAAACTTTCTTGAATCATATTAAAGCTAAAAAAATATATTATTTTTTTCACACTAACTATTTTGGCAAAACAATTTACCTTTAATAAATTTCGCACAACCTTTTTCAATATTGAATACATTATTAATTCTGATATCAATTTATCCTAAAAAAAAATATCTTTAATATTCCTAATATTTTACTTTCACTTGTACTTTTATTTATATTCAATAAAATTTTTTTTTCATGACCAATTTCATAGATTAATTTATATTTTTCAAACACATTCCTCCATAATACTTTATAATATTTTTCTATTCCCTGATAATTTTTCCTTTTCTATAAAACCAAAAACACTTCATATTATTCTATACTTTTTCTTTATTTAACACCATATATTTACTCTTTTAAAAAAAATCTTTCTTCATTATACTATAATTTTTCTTTAAAAAACAATAAATTTTTCCATAGAGAAGAAAAAAAATTAAAGTAGCTATAATTAAATTTTCAGAACTCCTTTATTTTTGCCCAATAATTTCTGAGTATAAAACAAGTTTCGTGAAAAAAAAGGTATTAATTCCAAATATTTTTCCCTTAACAATTTTATTTCCTCCTTTCGTAGGGTTTTGTTAAACTTGAATAAAATTCCTGGTAAGAAACTTTAAAATAACGAGAGAGCAAAAATATATATGTTACAAAAGAACTTTAAAAAAATACAAAATTTAAATTTATACACTTTTCCCACGTACCACAAAAAATATACTTTCTCTCCTCACATACTCCCCCCCCAATTCTATATTTTTCTCTAAATACCTCCTTGATTGTAATTCTTTTAACAGATTCACATTTTTTATAACATACTGACGTAAAAGAAAATGATCTAAATATATTTGACTAATATTTTTAAATTCAATTATAATTTTATCAAAACATTAAACTTTAAAACAATTATTAAAACAATATTTAATATTTTACTTTTCTTTAATGATGATACAACATATTTGTTCAAATTCACAAACTTTATTATTATTCTAACAAGGTGAAGATAAAAACACACAGTTCACTTTATCAAATGATTTTTTTTTCCCACGAATCCAAAACGAATATTTTTTTAAAAATTTGGAAAATAATTAAAACTGAACCAAAACAATCTCACCATCCTAAAGTTTATTTAAAAATCGATAAATTGAATATAAATACATACCTACTAGTTATAATATATTAGTTTTAAAATATTATACCAATATATATACTTTTCTATTTATAGCGGTTATTTTTCTTTCACCAAGGAATAATGCTTTATTTCGTTTTCCTTTAAAAAACCTTTCCATTTCTTTAATGTCTAAACTATATCCTTTTTTTTTTCACAAACAAATTAATTTTTTGATCCATCCCTTTACCACAACAAGGGCACAATATATAAAAACAAACAAACTGTAATTCAAAGACTCCATTGAAAAAAATCAAACCCCGTTGAATTTGCCTTTTTTTTTAAAGATGGTAATTAATCAGGAACTGGGTTGTTTTTGTTAGTGTGTAGATATAAAAACTAATCTTATTTTGAAATAATAAATATAACAAAATTGTTTGTGCATATATATATATAGCAAAAGTAACTGGTCATGGACGAATTCTCGCGAAAACGGTACTTTTCCCATGATCCTTTAGTTTTTTTCCCCCTTTCGCACCCTTAAAAGCAATTTTTGAGGGTTACTCCTTCATAATGGAATCTTCAGGACATTATTACTAAACTTACAACAGTAAAGTAATTTACAACACATTAAAAAAATAGACGTCTTATCAAATTTAAAAAAACTATGACTGCTTCAAATACACACACTCTCACACAAAACTACAGAGAAAATAGATATTCTACTATTACGAGAAAATGATGAACAAAATTGATTACTACGGCAGCCAATCAAGGCATTTCTTGCTCTTTGCTTTTAGCATAGAAAAAAAAGCCACAACTGGTAGCCGTCGGGGACTCTTTCTGTGTTTTATCATAGAAAGAAGTCTTTTTGTGTTGGCTTCTGTCACCGCCACCGCCTTTTTTGTCCAACATAACGTGAGGACTTTTCTGCATTTATAACGTAGAAAAATTCCCTTTTGTTGGGTGAAGGCTGGTGAAACTGTATATTTCTAGGAATTTACCTAGAAATAGCGACATCTTAAGGTGAACACCAGGGATGAGAAAACAACCTTTTATACTAAATAAAATTTGTATATATATATATTTGATACTGCATTTTTCAAAGTTTGCACTAATGATGCCATTTGCTTGACTATGTCAAACAAATTACAAGATTATAATTTAAAATTGAGTAAGTCAGTATTCTTTTTAACATACATTTGGTACCTTTTGATCATATGAAGATGATTATTAATTGCATAATGCATGAAATCACTTACCCCAAGCAAAATATCATTCATAAGAATTTTAATTCATAAAAGTGGGTAAATAAACAGTTTCCTAATTAAGGTATACATTTTAAAATATAATATTAATACATGTGGCTGTTGTACATCATCAGATTAAGCTTTGGATTACTTATTGCACTGAATGAAACATTTTTTAAATTTTTGTAATCATTAATGATGAAAACCATTACTTTAGATATATCATTAATGAATATATTGATTATCTTACAAGGACAATGAATGAAAATTTAATAAAATAGTATACATTAACTGTATTTTAATTTTTTAATTAAAATACTGTAAATTGTAATGTTATGTACTATATTATGTATGTCACCATTGTTTTTTCCGGATAATATATAATCACTATTCTATTATGTCATCAATCTTACAAAATGGCCACCATTTTCAAAATGGTATTTTAAAAAACAAACTCATTTTTTTTTATGATCATTATCAATTGTAAATTAAAGTAGTGGGTACAAATTGATAATGACAGCCATGATGAATCATTGAATAAGTCTGGCACTAAGTGAGGTATAGGTACCATATCTAATAAATTTATAGTGAAATAATATATAATATACATTATATTTAATAATTGTGTGAACTTTGTCTTTTACTTTTACAAATGAAAGAAATAAAATCTGCCATACTTAAAATAAGATTCTAAACAATTCAGATTTGGGATTAATAATGTTTAAGGGCTTGTTACTACCAATAAAGGCAATTTCCTTGATACTAGTCATATAAGTCTTGTAGTTTCATAGTTTAAAGATAAGTATTTGCCTTTTATATACACATTTCTCCCCAACAAAACAAGAGACATTTTTATAAGAATTTATCATATTGATCATCATTACTATGCACCCCTATTTTATTAACAATCAATTATTCAATATAGTTTTTTAAAAAAGTTTCATTTTTTTAAAATATCTATATTCTTTTATAAGACTAATGATTTTATAAGATAGTAATTTCACATAAGCAACATCATTTGCATAGGATAAAAAAAATGGATGAGATTCATGTTAAGAAAAAACATGTAGTACAATGGAAGGATTATTCACTATTTATAATAATTAAAAATGATTTGATTATACAATACTATACAATTTATTGGATATTATTAAATGCTATGTACAATAATTAGAAATATAACTTAACCTAATTTTTTACCAGTATCTTTGCAAAACAGTTTATGTTGTAATTTATGACATATTAAAGATAAATAAATTTTATTATCAATAACAGAAATATAAATTTCATTCAATGCATTACATTAATGAAAAACAGATTTGATCATATATAACAACAAAGTACATAAAAATAAAATTGTTTTGTAACCTTATATTTAGTCTAGAGAGGGTTAAATATGTAATATTGTGTTTTAAATTTATTTATTAACAAAATAAAGATAACGTTTTTGCTATAAATCTTACTACTTTAAACTCTATGAAATTTTACTTATGTATTTTAATATAAAATATGTGATAAAATGTATGTAAATGTCAATTGCTAAGATAGATAGTAAATAATTTATTTGGGAGCTATTTAATGTTATAGTTTATTAGGTTAAAGTTAAATGAAAATAGTTTGAAATGTTTTATACTTTGAGTACATTTTAATAAAATTTTTATTTTTTAAAAGGTCATTGTTAAAGTATTAATTATTAGTTTGTAGTAAATTTCATAATTTTTCAATTAATTCCTGATATGAGATGTGTGTATGTGAACATGGGTATTTTTAAAAGAAGATAGTTTGACATATGTGTAATTTTAAAAGTGAGTTTGAAATAAATTGTCTTTAAAATTGTTAATTATGCTAAAGGTCATATATTTCATTAAATAGGTGTTATTTTAATATTAGAGTGATTTAATCATAGTTTTTGAGAATTTTAAAATAAAGTAAAAGGTTTTAAATAGAGTAAATACTTATCGTTAGTAATTAAAATAATTATTTGTTTTAATTAAGTCTAGACAAGTTCTCAAAGTTAAATATTTTTGCACAATCTGATTAGTAAAATGTTAAGGTTGTGTCAGTTAATTTAAAAGCTGTTCAATGTTAATTACCAATTGATTAATTAAAATGACATAATAAACTTTATCAGGATTCGAACAAGCACACACCTTTAAAAGGAAAAAATGGAAAATAAATTATTATTCTAACTTCAACTCTAATTCTAACTTCACTTCTGAAGAAATTAACTTTAAATATATTTTTTAAGTTTTAATGATGAATTGCTAAAACCTTAATGTCATTTTAGCATTTTACACTTCATGCCATTTATGTTCTTGTTACCTACAGACAATGTATTTCATCTGAAAAGTACAATGAGGTTTATTATTATGGAAAAAATCTCCAAAGTGTCATAAATATGCAGAAGTACAATAATAGACTGCCAAGCTGGATAATTATTTTGCATGTTGTTTCCTGTTCTATGAACTTTTAGTTAATTCTAGAATATATTTTAAAAACCAGTTTATTAACATTTGCTTTTCAAGTTTTAAAAATTATACAAATTAATTATAAAGACTAATGTTATTATTTTTATGCTTTACTCATTCACACTATTTTAAAAGAAGTCATTTATTGCAGACTATTATAAAATGTTTTAATTAGTAATTATTGAAACATTATTATTACATGAAACTATCTTGAAATTTATTTTAGCTTCAGTTTGCTAAAGTAAATGCTATAATGAATTATTTCAAAATTATTATGAAACAGAAAAATGAAATGAAGTGTATTCATTTTAGAAGTCATCATTTATTTAAAATAAACAATGGTACTTATGGTTATATTTTCATTGCCATAAAAAGATGTTATATAATTTTGTTTCCTCTAATGCAAATAAATATTACCTTGGAATTCCATTGATTTATTTAATTTAAAGTATGTTATTATTCTGCAAGAGAAATAATTGGAAATTTATATTGATGTGTTAATCCTATAAATCTGCCATATAAACTTTTATTATGCACACTTCACTCATTTATTTAAAAATTCACTTGTATTTGTTCTGCTCTTCATTTTTAAAAATTAAAATGATAAAAATATTTCAAGGAATCTCTGCTTTTATTTATTCATTTATTTTTTATTCATTCAATAAAACGATCATTTTCTCTTGTTAAGAACGGTTGTCTCATAAACCCAAAGTGTTATTTTCTGTTTTTATAATGAAATAATTTATAAACTCTTGGACTTTATTAAAATGGAATAATATAAAATGTAATGTGTTTAAAATATTGATATTATTATTTTATTATCATAATTGCTAATGTATTATTAATTTGTTATTATGTTTTATATTATATTGGATATATTAATAATAGTATTCATTTTAGAATGGAAATTGGTGTATATGTATTCAGGTGAAAGAGTTCTAACTCTAAAATTTTAAAGGGTTCTCAGAATTTATTCAAGTTTATTAAATAACGCACAAAAGATAAAACGTATTATTCTATTCTTTGTATGCGAACGAATGTATTATTTGAAGTTGGTGTATGAATAAATGCAGTTTTTATTTCTATTTTATAGTATTGCCTTTCAATTATTTTTATATTGGTTTTCAATTTCTTTAATTAGTGTATGTGTGTTTATGTATATGTGTTAATAAATGCGGGATAAATTTTCCATATATTGTTTATTAACTATGCTTTATCTTTCACTTATTGACATTATACCCATTGTCAAGTATCAATTGTTGCAATAATGTTGATGGTTTCCATTGCTTTAAATTTTATTAAGCCCCTCCAGAATACAGATCGCAGCTTATGTGGCTCTTTCATCATCATCATCATCATCAACCATTATCAATCCATTGCAGGATGAAGGTCTCTCCAAGTTCAATCCATCTTCTCCAATCTTTAGCTTCTCTTTTCCACTTCATCTTTGCACACTTTCTTATTTCATCCATTTATCTCACATGTGGTCACACTCTGGATCTTTTAAAATCTTTTAAAATCCAGTTTAAGATTTCAATTGTTCATCTATTATCATCTCTTCTAGCGATATGTCCAGCCCAACTCCACTTCAGTCTTTTAATTTTTCAATGAGGTCAGTAACACCTGTTTGTTCTCTTACCCATATATTGCATTTTTGATCTCTTCTTGTTACTCCCAACATGCATCTGTCCATATTTCTTTGAGTGGTCTGAAGTCTCTGTATTGATCTTCTATTAAGTATCCAAGTCTTAGATCCATAAGTAAGAAGGAGTAAAACACATTTATTAAAAACCTTTCTTTTCAAACACATAGGCACATTTCCTTTTAGTATCAAGTTATTTCTACCAAAAGCACTCAAAGAAATATGATTAATTTCATCCATTATGTTTCCATCTCATTTACTAGTGGTCACCATTAGTTTATTAGTTTTTTTTTTTTTTTATAGTTGAGAAGGATTATGCTATAAATAATTAAGAAGATATTTTTATACATTTATGTTTAAAAATATTTTCTTTTATAATCTGGTAGAATTTATTTAAGTTATATGCATATTCCCTTTTTATTGCATTAAATTTCATCATTTATATATATAAAATATGTAAATACAAATTTTGCAGCAATAATTAGGGTTTTATGAATGATATATATATCTTAGTTTAATGTATTTAGTTTTTTATCTTAATATAAATTGTGGTAGCTAAGCTATAGAATTCTATAATAAGTTTATAACACCTGATTTAATAGTTCGGCATTGCCTGTTTTTCTCTCAACCCAATTTATTTTTATATATCACTATTTAAAGCCATAAAATTTAATAATTAAAGTGGGGAACTGTGTTTTATAATTTATTTTTGTTAACATTTAGTTCAGTTTTTTTTTCTACAATATTTTTTTCAATCTAAAAATATATGTATGACTAATAGTAAACAATTTAAAATAATATTAAATATAAAATTTTTAGTAACTTGTTTTCAACTATTATGTCTTTTCTTAGTAGCTAAATAAACATAATTAAATTTGTAATTTATTTATTTTTGGTTGAAGATAGCTGCTAAGGAGCTGAAAGCTAGTTGCTAAAGGATTATATATTCAAAATTTTATTTTATGAATTTTAGCATCCATGTAACAAATAATGGCTATTAAATATGTAGTATTTGGTAATGGTTCTGAAGTGTTATTATTGTTCATGTGCACATGCTATAAGAATTTCTTACAAGGCAGATTTTCTAGAAGTCATTTTAATAAACTTGCACATAATGCTTTCTCATATTAATTTATTAATGAGATGAAAAGAATGCTTTTTTGTATTAATTTATTTACAAGATATAAGCTGTTGTTTTTAAGTTTATTAAAATGATTTCTTTAAAGACTGATTTCTAAAGAATTTTTATAATATGTACATATCTTCAACAAATTATTTTGAAAATTTTACTATTACTAAAATATAATTTTACAAGTTTCATAATTGTTCAAATAATATATATTCATATTTACAAGTATTTTATTTTATTTTAGGATTTAAAATTAAAGAAAGAATTGAGAAATTTACTTGTGAGTATGGTAAGTTGGTCTTTTTATTAATAGATTTTTATATAACTAAAAGATGTAGGTTATTTATATATATTCTAATTCAGGTTAAAACACAAATTTGGTATGGGGTGATCTTTGTGTGACCAAATATTGTAAAAAAATTAACTTTTCTGGCTACATTCAGATTGCATCATCAGTTTAAAAAAAAAAGTAAGAGCTGTAAAAGAAAAAGCAGTATATATATATTTTTAAAAGTTGGTAATATACACTTTATATTTATATTTTATATATGGTTACACACTGTGTATATATGTTATGTCTATATATTTAAAAAAAAAAAATCTCTATAAAAGGATTTTTAAAACCTAATAAGAAAGAATGCTGAAAGCTCTTGTGATTAGCACACTAGTCTGCATTTTTAGATTCAAATGAGGAATGGAACATAGGCAATTTCCAAGAATTTTTTGAGTAAGATGGGGGTATGAATTGACTTTCTGGTTATCCAATATTCATCAATAAATAGTTATGTAGATATTTTTAGCAGGAAGTAAAGATAAGCTGAATGAGTAAAGTAAATTTTAAGACACTCATAAAAAACAACAATAATTGAAAAATAATAAATATGATGTGATGCTATCTTATTCTTAATGATGGTGAGGAATGTCGCATGCCTAAAAGCATTGAATTCTTTGTTTATCTTCAGTTTTATTTGATACCTTTATGATGTAATGCAAACAAAGTAGACTGAAAGGTTGAAATAATTCATATCGTTTAATAAATTATAAATTGTTTTACAAAGCATATGGTTTTAATGTATGTAGTGGATAAGCATTTAATAGTAATGTAATATATACTGGATAATTGTTTAATGGTGATAATATTTCTGAAAAATTTGATTTTGTGTATATTCTTCCATTAAATGAGAGCAATACTTAATTGTCAATGATAAATACGTAGGTAACATTGTCTTTAAATAGCTTAGTTCAAGATAGAGGCTTCTCCAATGGTTTCTGATGGAGAATATATGGTAAATATATTGTTCACTATGTTTGTCAATAGCCAACTTACTTATCAATACCAGATGTTCTGCTCTATCAACTATGGGTTGGTCAACTTGAAAGAAAATAGCTGATGGTCTGAGATCCGATTATTGTCATTACATTGGCTAGTTTTACTTCAGGCTTCTTGATTTGGTTAGTCTGTAGGTAAAATATTAATTGCTCTCTATAGCTTGACCAACCCTCACAGGATGGGCTGGATCAAAAGTTTCCTTAGAGCGAATAGAATTAACCATTTGTTAATTTTCACCCATTTATTTGTAAGAAAAACAAAGTACAGTACTGATGTTTTTTATTTATTTTTGTGAGTTGTCACTTGTAATTTTAAATTCTGACCGCTACTGTTTGTAACTGTTCCAATGAAGCTAACAATCCACTAGGGAGAGCTTCTGTCACTTTATTACAAGTTACATACTCTTGATTAGTCTATGATTTTAGATGACATGCCTATTATGTTTGCAGTCAATTTTTCTTACAAACTGCTGAATCTGTTTTTTATTTGGGCAGATCTAAGTGATAGAATTTTATCATTGTTTTGTAAGTATGACAAGTCTATTTTCTTTGCACTCATATTTTTTTTCCAAACTGCCAAATCTGATTTTTATTCAGGCAGAATAGTGATTTTAAAATACGATGAATGTCTAACTGCATACTTACACATTTACTTTATTTTTCCAGATGTGGAGAAAAATAGTTCTTTTGTCTCACTGCATCAAATCTGTCGTATTTTATACTATTTTTCCTGTCAATGGAAAAAAAATATTCATTTAGTCTGACTGCGCCAAATCTGTTGTATTTGGCTTATTTTATACTATTTTTACAGTCATAGGAAAAATTTTATTTCCCATTGTCTGACTGTTGTTTGTCGAGATCCTGAGATCACAATCTACATCAGAAAAGCAATCTGATCTAGATATTGACAAAACATTAGTGATACTCACAGATTATTTCCCCCCTAAACCTATGACAATAATGCAGAGATATTATTTCAATCCTTGCATCCAAGAGCAGAGAGGAAAGGCTAGAGAATTTGCAATGCAAATCTGGACATTGGCATTAAAATGCAAGTTCAAAGATTTCTTGAATGATGCACTTCATGATTGTTTTATTTGTGGCATAAAAAAATGACCACAATCTAAGACTAATGATGCCAGATTTAGATTTCAAATCAGCTGTGGCCCAGTACTAAAAGAATCAATAGTTAGTCAGGCAAACCCATTAAAAAAATTAGTTAGTATGATGTGCAAAAAATCATGCATAACACTGGGTAGGTAAGATACTCAGTCAGCTCAGATAATTCAGCATTAAATAGTTTAATGCATTGTTATAGATGCAATGAACAAATGCACATACATACAGAATGCCCGCACCACTATACGACATGTATGTTTTGCAGGCAGGTTGGACATATAAAGCCTGCATGTTTGAAATTAAAAAGACAGACATTTCTCTGAATTGTCTCCAAAAAGGCTGACTATTTATTGCCGATACCCTCCCTTACTAGCAATGATCGGATTCAGAGGCCCTAACCAATGATAGTATTTTATACATGTTTACCCATTGGCCATATTTAAGTTTAACCTTTGGCTATGTTTATACATTGATTATTCACATGTTTACACATTGATTAGTGGCAGTGTGTGCTCAATATGATCAGATAAGGAAGGAATCTAGACTAATCCACTTCTGAAGGTAAGGTCAGATATGACAGTAACTAAAGAATGATTTATATATTGCTTTTATTAATTTGATCAAGATGTTTGACTCATTTAATCAAACAGGTGTATGACATTGTTTGAAATTAGTTGGTTGTCTACCAAAATTTATTTGTATTATACAGCTTCGATATGATGGAATGGGAGTAAATGTTATTATTGCAGATGGAAAATCATATACATTTGAAATGAAAGCCAGTATTAAGCAAGAAAATATATTTGCTTCAACATTGTTTATAGTTTTTATGACAGGGTCTCTGGAACTGTTAATAGGCAGCTTAATGAAACATGAATCAAGATGTAATACAAGTTTGATGATGGAATTTTTAATTTGAATTGATTAAAAATGAAAACAAAATCTTAATCTTGGATTCTGAATTTACAGTATGTTGATGTCTTCTATTTTTCCAGTCCAAAAGATGATCTAAAGAATATTATTTAATGTTTTGAATGTGATATATAATCTTTGATTTATAATTAGTGTTCAAGAATGAGCCAGTGATTGGCTGATTATCAAATTGGGAATATAAAGCAATGTAAATACCTTAGTTTACATAGAAATTGCGGTCTAAATAATGAGTTATAACAGAGATTACACTTCTTTGCTGTTGCTTTTAACCAAAACAAGTTAAAACGTTAATTGACTACAGAGAAAACATGTGTTGGCTGTATATAGAACTGTTAATGTTAGACTTGGACACCATATTAGTCAATCTTAAGGCATCAGAAAAGTTTCATTTAAGAATGCTATATAAATTTTAAATTATGAAATCAATCAGCATATTCTTCAACTTGCTGGATATGTTACTGTAGAGTTCACTGTTTTAAAATTGCACTTTCATTGAAATAGGTACTTCCTAAAAACTGTATTTTACAGTGAACTTGATCTTGATTTTCATGAGAGAAGTAAATGCCATCTGCTTTAAAAGAATTATTTTAAAGTCATTCTAAAGAAATGCAGTATTGATTGTTTCTTTTAGGAAGATATGATAGAGAATATGTTGGAGAACTCAATTAGATATAGTGTTGAAGGATTTTAGAAAGAAGTTTTCTGTTGAAGAAATTAAAAGACAACATCACAAAATATCATATAAGCAGAAAAATGAACAAGCATCAGATTTATGTATAGAAATTATGGACTTATATGTGTATGTGTACACAAAAAATATTTTTGCATGGGAATATTTTTGTGCCTGTACATATGAGATGACTTCAAATATGGCCACAAATATCTTTTTTATAAGTAGTATAATGAAGAAATATAATATAATTTTATGACTTATAACATTGTTTTTGAGTTATTTTATTTTTTATTTAGTTATTAAATTATTCGTTTTTTTTTCTTCTCTTTATTATTTAATCACATCTGATTTTTGGTATTATATTACAAATTTTTCATTATTTTTATTGTTATTGTTATCATTGCCACATTGTTTTGATTGTTGTTGTTGTTGTTGATGCATATATTTATTATTATAATTTAACTAATGTCTACATTTTTGAGGAACTGTACGTTATATTAATTGAAGCATAATTAATCAATACTGACGTCATCTAATTAGTTACAAGGAAAACTGCATTAACTTGAGTAATGTTTGGAAAGAACTTAATTAGACTAGAGTGTATTTATACGTAATGAGAATTATTGATCACTTGATAATAAAATTGACCATACTTTGAATATCACAAATAGTTTTTTTTGTATTTAAATTGATTTTTTTTGGAAATAAAAAAAAAAGCACAATTAAATGCAGATGTGCATTTTTTTAAACAGTGAATCTGATTATTACTTAGTTATTCATGTCATCAATTATTTTTACTTAAGGCAGTTTAATATTACCTGTATCTATGTACTACTGTATATATCTTGTGCTTGAATGTGAATATATTTGTTTGATATTTAACATATGTATATACAAATGTGATGCGTGTTAACTCCAAAAATAAGGTACTAGGATCAAATAATCTTCTTCATAATTAGTAGTAATTTGATGCAATATATACATGTAGAAAACTTCATAATGCAATAATAGTTTATCTTTTAGCCACATTTATAGAGATGACTTCAGATATAGATAAAATACATATGAAAAATTTTTGACAGATAATTGTTTTCAGTTAGCTGATTTTTACCCAATCCAGCTGACATTCGATGTTGATTGATAAATAAATATTTAAGTTTTGAAAATCACCCCAATCCATTGGAAAACTTGGCCAAACTAAATAATCAAATGATTTAATTGCTTGAGAGTTTATAGGAATGTTGGAAGTGTTGGAGCTAGAAATGATCTGAGAACTGTACACTTAAAGAGTTTGATATTAAATAACTGCATTTTATTGTTCTTTTATGAGAGACTGCTGGAGAGATGTTTGCTCAGCAGTGGGCTTTTTATATCAGATATACTTTAAAGCCATCTATTATATCACACTTACTTGAAACGTGTGAATGAAAACATCTAAAGTAAATGACCCACAAAATGAATTTTTGACTAAATTAACATTTTAACTGGCCCATTTCACAACTTCTTACAGATTTATTCATCATTTGTTTATTATTTATCCAATATCATATTATAATATATTTATCACACATGGATAGAATTAAAATATTTATCTAATATGGATGGTGCCAAACATAAGCGTGAATGAAATTTGCCACTTGTAGATAAAACGGAAGTAATTAAATATGTACATTGTTGTTTTAATTTTTATTGAAAAGTACAGTATGGAAAATATTGATTGCACTATTTGGAAAAGGTATCCAAATAGCTAGGTAGATATATTACTTCATCATTTGCCAATAGACCTTTAATCCACAAATCATTTTAGATCATCATCTAAAACTTTTAGTTTATTTTTACAGGCACCAAACTGGTCATTTCATTAAAATCTTTATTATTGCTTTTTATCTCATTATGGACACACACATATATCTTATTATTAATTAAATTTATTACTCCCAGAACATAATTAACAATACAAAATTGGAAGAAGTTTCTAACAAACTCGAAAAGTACTATACAATTCATAGAGACTGTTTTTAATAAAATAAATGCAGTAATCAATAACTTTTAATTCTATTTTAAATAGCAATAATGATAACTATTTTCTATTAATTAATCAAATTAAGATGCATCTTAATGATGTAAGAGTTTGTTAAATATGATGTAGTTCTTAAATTGAGATTCTAGATTAAATTATGTTAAGAGTGTGGCAAGCAATCACAAACTTCCAACCTTGATGCTGAAATGTTATTACACTATTGCCTAATTACAAAGAATATAATAAATATATTGAATCAAAAAGGGGTTATTTAGATTTCACATAATTGCTAGAACCGATCTCATACGATTGCAGAAAGATGATATCAGTATTTTTGAGAAATTTCAGATGGTTTTTTTTATTTATGTATATCAGACTATAAATTAATTGTCTACATTGCTCTAACATGATTTGATGCAATAGTAGAATAGCAGGCTGGAACTCAAGTTCCATGGATTGTGGATCAGCTCTATCATTTTCAGTGCTCAAACTTTTTCCTAATTTCTGAATAATAAATTATTCAATTTTATTTTTATTATTTAAATTCAGAACAATGTAATAGCTATTATCAAACAACTAATGATAATTGTATTTTAATATTTATCAAACCGGCTTTCATCTCCATTGAGACATTCTCAAGATATCTAATTGTACAAATGACATGACCAATTAATTATATCCACTCTACTTACTGGATATTATTTACATTAAACTGTAATTTAAATCATATATTTGTATATTATAATCAAATAAATAAATAAATTTAACAAACTTTAACATTTTACATATATATATATAATGTACAATATATAATTAAACAACCTAGAAAATATAAGAATAAATATTTTATCCTTATAAATATTATTTACATATTTACATTAATTTTTTATATCTTCCAATTATTTAACAAAGCCCACTTTCCTCCTAATTTTGCTGAACTTTAAATTTTTGTGAATGTATAACATTTCATAATACATTCTCTTATGGTAATCTTTTACATACTTTATAGCCTTTATATTTTCTTCACAATTCATTTATGCCCTGTATCTAAATAATGCAAATACAATTCTGATCTTATATTTTTTCTATTAATGGCTGTCATGTTCTTTATCTCTCAATTGCTGTTCTTCTCATCTAATTTATACATACATTGTTGCATTTTTCACATCCAATTTTATAAACCAGCCCCACCTTACTATTAATATAATTTAACTTATTTGCATTATATAACCCAAACGTTTATTATTTTTCCAAACTGTTTTTATATTATTTGGCAATTTTTTTTCATTAATCTTTTATATACTGGGGGGGGGGGGTATGTGAATATATAATACAAAAAAGTTAAATGATATTAATAGTAAGGTAAGGCTTGTTTATAAAATTGCATGTGGAAAATACAGTAAGAGATATATATATATAAGACAGATGGGAAGAACAACAATTGAGAGAGGAGTAAGAACAGCAATAGAAAGAGGGGTAAAAAACATAATAGAATCGTTAATAGAAAAGATATGATATCAGGACCATATCTGCCTTATTTAGATACAGGGCATAAAATGAAATGTGAAGAAAATATAAAGGCTATAAAATATTTAAAAGATTATCTTAAGAGAATATATTATGAAATGTCATATATTCAGGAAAATTTGGATGTGTAAATGTGGATAAAGGTCCAGCAAACTTAGAAGGAAAGTGGATTTTGTTAAATAATTGGAAGATATATAAAATTAATGCAAATATGTAAATAGTATTTACAAAGATAAAATATTTATTGCTGTTTTATTTTTTAAGTTGTTTAATTATATATTGTACATTATATGTATATATAAGATGTTAAGGTTTGTTAAGTTTATTTATTTATTTGATTATAATATATGAATATATACATGATCTAAAGTACAGTAATTGGTCATGTGATTTGAATAATTAAATATCTTGAAAAGGTTTCAATGGAGATGAAATCTAGTTTGCTAAATATTAAAATGTAATTATCATTAGTTGTTTATTTCAATCTTATTTAGATTGATAATTTAATTTATATATATATATTACAACATTGTGGACAAATAAGTTATATTGGATATTTGACCATTATAGTTATTAAGTTTTATGTTTATCTGTAATAGACCAGTATACTCATTATCTTCAGTATGTCATCCTGCAGTGTGATAAGAAGTAAACCTTGATCCCAGTCTATTCTTCTAATATTAAAACAGAAGAAAATTCCAAATGCAGTTCTTTTTATCCTATGCTTAATACTAGATAGTAATGCTATTATATCTATACCACCCAGACCAATTTTAAATTTTGCTTTAAATCCCTTTGTAGACTTAAGATTATTTTGAATCATAAGGCCAAATTGATGAAAGCAAAATCAGAAAACTGGCTTATGGATATGTATATAATATATTGCACTACCATTTGGTGACCATTTCTAACTTAAACTTACAGTAGATGAAATTCTATGAGCCTCCGTTTACATTTGTACTTTATTTATGTTAATAGCCCAAAATATAGAACTTTTAAGATTTTTTATTCAAGCCAGCATGCTTGCACACTAATGTAGATTCAACACCAGGCCTGAAATTATGCATTTTAGAGAACTTACTTTTTATAATAACTGAATCTCTTCTACCTTTTGGTTACTTTTTATATTAATTGCAAGACTCTTCTACCTTTGGCTAGTTACCAACAATAACCTTAACATTTTTGGTTTTTGAATTTTAGGTTATTGGCTTGAGTAGTGTAAAGTTTTAGCTTTGAATCCTAAATTCATAAGGAGACAAAATCCATAGATTGTGCTGGTTTGTGAATATGATATTATTAGTATCTGGTGTCTATTGCTTCCTGAAATTAGAGAAAATGGCCATAGAGAAGGATGACGATAACTGTTCTTGAAAGCATATGTTAAGAGGAAGCTAGAGAAATTCACATGATTATGGACTTGCATTGTTAGCTTTATCTTTTGTATGAAGTGATGCTAATATGTTAGTCATTAAGTTTATAATGCAGAGAAGAGAAATGAAGCACACAGTATCATCTAATGAGAAATAGTATCTGCTCTATTAATTAACACTTTGATTACAGTTTTTAGTTGGGATTCAATGGATTTATAACAGTGATTATTTGATTTGCAAATGAAAAACCTAGGAATACTTATATATATTTTCTCACCAAAAGCTAGTTGAGATAACTAGATAATGATAATACATTTGATTATGAGTATTGAATACTTTATCTTCATTTATCGATCACTTTACATTATTTATTCTAATATTTTATATTTAGAGCTGTAAGCATAAATTTTAAAGATGTTTCTTTCATAATTAAGAAACATATAATAAAAATGGCATTAGATAAAAAAATAGACTAATAGAGCAGTTTAAAATTGGCTAAGTATATTTTAGGTCTGCTGCAGTAGATACAAAGTTGAACGGTTATATGTTTCAATATCAGAAATAAGACATTGAGCTTTGTTTGAGTTGGAAACTTTTAGATCGTAAGTCTGTCATTTAACCATATTTAAACATGCTTTTAATAACTGAATCAGATAATTTTGAAGATTATTGAAATTGAATTAAATATGAGATTTTTAAAATGTTTTGTCTGGAATGTAGTTTTATTAGAAATTGAACTGTTAAGGAAAAAAAAAGAAACAATTTAAGATGTTGATTTGAAGAAAAACAGATATAACATTACGTTTAGAATTTGATACTTTTTCCTTAGGTCAGTGGCTTTTGATTTTCAAAAGCATGATATTGAATCTTCTGAAAATTTTCATATATCTGTAGCAAATATGTGTCACTATTAGTATATCTCTCTCCTCTCTCTCTCTCTCTCAAACACACATGAATATTAAATCTTTTTGGGTCACACTGTGTATTAATTTTTTGTGTAAGTTGCCAACATTTCGATGGAATCACATCCATTCTTCCTAAGGTTAAAGCTGTAATGATAACTATTGTGTATCAAGTAATAACAATACTGTATTATGATTATGCATAAATTGAAGATGGTTGTCCAAAGATATTGACTGATGGCTCTAATGATACACATTCACCATATGAGAATTGAATTTTTGTGGTTTTTGCATAATTGAGATTTTAAATAGCTAGCTCAGAGTTTATCCAATAACTGGTTGATAAACAAGTATCTAACTAAGTTAATATAAGAAGAAATGCATAAATCTGTATGATGAAAAGTTGATTAGTCTGGTCAGTATTGTCTTTTTTTTTTTTAATACAAATTCGCCAGAAAAAGTTTTTGTCCTATTATACTTATAAGTTGACCTTTCCTAAACTTTTGTTAAAATTTTTGTGTAATTATAGTAAAGATACTTTGTTAACTGTCTCTGATTGTGTGTGTGTATATATATATATAACAACTAAAAATGATTCTTATATTTTTGAAAGCATTTATCCATTGTGAATTTATTTTATAAAGCTGCTAAAACTTTTTGAAACAAAATTTTAAAATTATTTTGTAGTTTATATATATGTGTGCATTTTAAAAATAGAATAAACATATAGCAATGAAGATACTAAATAAATGAACAGATTTCAAATGAAAAAGGTCTGTTGATTTAATAGGCCAAACCAAACCATGGTGGTGAATTATATTTTATGAAAAGTTTTAGAATTTGACTAATATCTTATATTTCATTCTATTTTTAATTATAATTACACTAGGAATTATTATATTTTAGGCATATTAAAAATGTAATGAGCAATATGGATTGATTTGATAGGAATAAAGCATAAATACAACCAAGTTGATATTTATCTACTTTTTGTACATGTAAAGATTCTTGAGTAAAGTAATTGAGACTTGGAATTATTTTATCAAGTTGTAAACTTTTAGCCAAACTGCTAATAATCTATTATTAGTTAGTGAGTGTGTGCCTATTTTTACTATTGTTAATTACAGATTAAATAAAGATATAACATCTCCCAAATTCTATCACAGATAAGTCTGGTGAATAACAACTTTTTTTTTGCAAAAGGCTGTTTGGGAAGTCTTTGCCCAAAGCTGTTTTACCTTAAATAATTATATATATAAACATATTCACTGAGCAAATAACTACAAATATGTTAGTTAATTCACAAATCAGATTCCTAAAAAATCATTATAACAACTTGTAAACAATATCCATTTTCTTACAATAATGTCAATTCATTTGGTAAGTTTGGAGTTATTTGTTCAATAACTAAACATTATATATTTAATATCCATAATTTATTTACAGATTTATTATACTAGAATATACAATATATATATATAAATTTTGGGGGGAAAATCATACACTATTTATAATAATTTTTTAATAAATTCGACATTACTTTGTCTATTTACCATTATAGAAAATGAAATATTAGGGTTTTACACATTTTGTCATTATAGTTTTTGGAAAGCTAATGATGATTAATAATAACTTTCTTTTATTTATTCTTATCAAAATTAGTTATATGTAAGACTATTTTCTTACAAATTTATTGTATACAATAGCAAACTCTTTATACAGTAATACTACCTAGTGCAAGCCTTAGTAATCAATGTGATGCAAAAAGGTTTGTACATAAAATCCCTATCTAATTTCTATTCATCCATTATACCAGATTAGTTTTTAGCTTTTGGTTTTCATTTGTGAGGAGCCATGGATCTGAGAGCACTGAACCTAGATCTTAAAATCTAATGCAACTCTTAGATCTTAGGATTTAATACCATAAGTTAGAAACTAGATGAGGGATATTGGAAGAGCAGGCACTATTTATAGGGATTTTACACACAAATCTTCTGCATCCATTGATTACGAAAGCTTGCATGGAGAGTTTGCTACGGTATTAACAGCTTGTATAAGTATAGGAAATGGTGAGCATGTCAAATTTATTGTATCCATTCCAAAACATAGGATCCTTATTGATGTAAAGGTACATAAAAATTTATATTTATAAATGCTATTTATAATGTACTGAAAATATGATGCAAGATTATAAAACTGCTAAATGTAATGATGCTAAATGTACTATATATTGTAAGAGTTCATCTTCATTATGTTGGATATATGAAGTGAGAAATAATAAAAAAGAAGTTTTAATGATGAATTTGAGCATGGTTTTTTGGTGGAGATTTATTCTATTTTCATTATAAAGATTATTTCAAAAGCACTAAAGTGGTTCCAGTGTTGAATGTTTTCATTATGACAAAACATGTTTTTCAGAAAGATTGTTGAAGAAATCTAAAAGATGAGAACTTTATTTATGGTGACATGTTTGCTGTTTATGCAAAAATAGCCATTAACTTTTTGTTTTTCTTTCTATCTCTTCTACAATTAAATTACCAATACTTGTTTATGAAAGTATATCTAATGAATGAATTTTAACAAAATTATTACAGCACATCATATTTAAATTTCATTAAATTATTCTGATACTACAATATACCTTTCAGCATGTATCATCACTTCCTCTATCACTCCTTCCATAATCTATTTAAATAATAACTTTTGTAAACTTAGGTATGTTTGTAAAAATGGGCCTAGAAATCGAACTACCCTTGCATGTAAATTGGGATTTTATGAGATAATAAATAATGTTCACACTTTTAATGAAAGATTCATTACTTTTAAGTTATTAGTTCTATGTGTGAAGGTAATAATCAGATGGAAGATGAGATGCTTGAGCACTAGAAGTCACAGATTTGAGCTACAATTCAGAGATCTTTAGCTCTTGAATCTATTAATCCATTACTACTGCACTAAATTGCTACTATATTAACATAAAGAACAAGTTTTGTTTTATTTTTACCTGAATTTAAACTTAATTTCTCCCAGTTACTGCTCTGTCTTTATTATATTTGCATTCTGAATAGTTTTCTATTGGATTAATTTGTGAAAAGATTTTCAATGGATTTATATAATACAGTAAATTGTAATTACTGAGTTATTTGTGAAAGATACAATAACTTAAAAGCATTCGTTTGAGAAAGGAAAATAAACTACAAAGAGAACCGCTGAATTAAGCCTAGCAGTTTCGTTCCTTTCCACATATTATACGCAGTATTTTATATTTCAATATATTAATTATTTAAATATTTATTGTTAAGAAAACGTTTTGCTGTAATTTTTCATTAAATAATTCTTTTTGTTTTCCATATGTTTCAAATAAATGATACTTGTGACTCATTGTAATTACAATTGAGAATCAATTATAATTATTTTAATTGCTAGAAATAATTAATTATGCAAGTTATTTTACGACCATCTGTATTATTATTTCGATACAATAAGTTTAGAGAAATAGTAGCAAAGCTATGGTGAGTTAGAAAACTTATTGCAGAAATACTGATTTATTAATGACACTTATTTTTAATTTTATCTATAATATTTTATTTATATTATTTTTAATATTATTTATTTATGTTTATTTATAATGCAGTTTAATAGTGAGAAAGCCATTCATTTAGTGATACCAAATAATAATGTATTTTAAATAAAAATATATCCACACAGATTAAGCTATATAATTTGCACCTTCTGCAGTATGCAGTCATTAAGATTATTGTAATTTAATTAAGAAATGGTATATATCCATATACTTTTTTTTAATATAAAATTTTATAAGCACTGATATCAATGGATTTTTGAATAGTGGTAACTAGACTCCTATAAACTGGCACATTTCCTATTAAGTTGACTTTTTAAACATCCTAAGCCATTTGCCTTAATTGTCATGTAAATCTGAACTCTTATATTACAATATAAAATAAACATGGGTTACCTTTGACTTTTTTGACAAAAGATAATACATACCATTATTGTGCATAAAGGTTACTGGATGACAGAATATTTTTATTTTTTTTCAATCAATTTCTAGATAATTGGTGGTATTTTTTTTTTTTTTTCAACTAAAGATACTAATAACCAATGGTTTTAGAACTTATATGTATGTGGATTTTCCCCACCATACAATTTCATATTATACTCATGTTTTGATTTTATGATTAGTATTTGTCTCACTTGTTAGATTATTTTGGAATTTTCATGTTGTAATAGCTAATAATAATTAAATATTGGATTATTACCTAAGTAGGTTGTGAGGTACTTGAAAAATGATCACCTTTTTAAGGAAATTTTCAGCTTCCTAAAAAAAAATCTTTAAACATCAATTTGATTGGAACTCCTAGATTTGTGGTAGTAGTAGTACTTTATTATAACCATAATAGTGTTTAAGTCTTAAATTGTGTACTAAGTAAGAAGCTTTGAGAAAATAATATGATGGAACATTTAAATTTTACATTATATGTTATGTTCACACGTGGTCCATATTCAGATTTATCATCATAGTATTTAATTAATATATATATATATTGCAAATGATATTTGACTTATAATCTAAGTTAACTACTAAATTGTTCTTTTCATGTGATTAAAGAAGATTAATATTCAGTATATTGTATTTTTCATAATATTTAATGGGTTTTCAGAATTATTGTTATTCCAGATCATTCATTTTCTCCATTCTTTTGAAAAAAGATGGATTAAGGTTTTACTTTGTGATAATATGTAAAAAAGGCACTCTTAGTCAGAAGAATTAATTTCAAGCCAATAAACATCACATGAACACCATTTCTTATGCTTGCTCTTAACTGTTATTAAGACAGGCAAAACTCTCATATACGTATTGCCATTCACTGCAAGCCAGAGTAATCAATGGATGCCAGAAGACTTGTGCATAGAATCCTCATCTAATGCCTACTCACCCAATATCCCCAGATTAGTTTCTGGCTTGTGGCCTTCATCAGTGAGGAGCTTTGGATCTGAGAGCACTGCACCTAGATCTGAGAGCGCTGCACCTAGATCGTAGATCCTAAGATCTAGGTGCAGTGCTCTCAGATCCAAGGCACCTCACTGACGAAGGCTACAAACCAGAAACTAGTCTGGGGATATTGGATGAGTAGGCACTAGATGGGGATTTTATGCACAAACCTCTGGCATCCATTGATTACTCTGGCTTGCACTGAGTGGCAATACGTATATGAGAGTTTTGCCTGTCTTAAGAATTAATTTCATTATTAAATAGATGCAGTTATATATTAAGCAAATTCTACCAACTAATAGAAAAAATTTGAATTACTGCAAAGAAAATGATACATTCTGAAAAATGGCAATAGTATTTTCATTGATAAAGTTTGCCATGAGTAAAAGTTTCATTAGCATGAAAAAAAGAATCCAACGATATCCAATATTTATCACAGATGAAGTCTTATATTAAAAACTATTGAGGTATTTGAATGTCACTAATTTTTACTGTTTACTCAAGTTTAAATTAGATGGCTCTGGAATAGAAATATACCAGCAGTGGCTTAATAATGATTTCAAAGTTGGATAGATTTCAGAATATTCAGGAGGATGAAAAATTTTCAAACCATGAAAATATATCAACATCATTACTATTAATAGACAGGTTAAATTTATAGTTATATAAATGAGTGAACAAGGTTGGTTTATTTTTTAATGGGAAAAATGGGAACAATTAATCTTAAAGAAGATAAATCATATATATATATATTAATCCAAAGAGATTAATTCATTGTTATTATGTGTTGAAATTTATAAAGAATTCTACTCGATTTGGATGAAGCAAGTGAGTATTTACAAAATATTCATTATTGGTTAACATTCGTTGCTGTTTTTGTTAATATTGCTTTAAAGATTTCCGGATTGATTTTTGAGAATTAAATTTTATTAATGTCGCGTGATATTTTCGGAAAAAAAAAAAAAAAAAAGGTATTCTTTTATAAACACATCCTACTTGTAATTATGTCTAATGTGAAATAAAGTGTTTTTTTTTTTTTTAAATATATATATTTTAAATTTTATTTACATAAAATATAAAAACACTAATTTTAGTTCAAGTATAATATTTATAAATATTACTATTAATTTCTTATTCACCGATGTATATTTTCTAATTTTTTTTTAATATTCCATTATTATCAGTATTAATAGACATTATAATCAAAGTCATTTAACTGTAATTTTATACATTGTAAAATGAGTATAATTTGATAATTATTAAATGGTTTATTTTAAACTAATGGATTATTTATGAAATAAGTTTTACATTAAATTCAGGAATTCTAAAATTGCTGCCTTCCTTTTTTTTTTTTTCCTAAAAAAAAAAAAATATAACAAAATAATTGTTTTAAACTTTGTATATGTTTTGATTCTCTGGAAACAGGGCTTTTAATGTTACCATAGAGAACCTACATTAAACTGATTTAATATTTTATTATCATAATTATGAATGACTTATATTAATTTTGCTAGTAATAAATAATAAATGTTCATGTTTGTATAAAGAAAACAGTAAGTGTGTCAGCTCAGCTATATATCCACCTATCTATTTCTCATATTTATTTAAAAATAATTATTTTTAGCTTGTTATACCATTGGGCATTTATTATTTACTTAAATCAGATGTCATAAATATATATATATCATATCATGAGTTTGAAATCAGTCTACTAATGACACCCACAGTTGCTGGATAAAGGAATGATCTCCAGATATAAGGATTAACTTCAAATAATTAGTAAATAGAACTCAACCAAGTTTCTCATGCCGCTTTATATAGTTTGGTACAATGGAAGAATAGCATTCTCTGGAGATTAAGATCCTTAGATTCTTTCTATTTTTGTCACTTTTATGATCTTTGAGCAATAAAGCCATCTGATTATATATAATATCTCATGCTGTTTTATAGGATATGATATATTGGTTCATATAATTCTCAATGCTTTTTCTAATATAACATTTTGTCTATCTTCTTTTTGTAATCTTATTTTTCATTTTCTCTTACCCTCTTTTTTTTTTATTTCTTTCATTATATTATTTTCATTACATAGGTTATGATAGGTTTCAGTCTTCACAAGTTTTTTAAAATTAGCCATTGTCTCTATCTATATATTAATTAGAGTATGTGTTTACAATCAGGTTTTTATTCTTCAATTATACAGATGATTTTGTCTTCTTCTGTATGCAAATGTATATGAGTATACGAAGTCCTTGATATTAAAAAAAATAGTGATGAGAATGGGATTAGCAGTCTAGGAATTCTTAATTGTGATTTTATACAAAGAAAAACATTGAATAATTGTCACCTAAGCTGGACATGAGTCAGGGATTTTATTTGGCAAGTGATTGTATGTTTGGCTGGCTTTTTATTTAAATATTTTGATAACTACAGTTGTGAATGAAGACAGAAAAAGTGGTTCTAAAAAGCCTGCTTTGCAAATTCTGGATAGATTGGTATATCTGGTAGATTGCTTATTTGTGTGGAGAAACAGTTACAATATCAGTAATGATAATGGTGGCAAAGTAGAAGATATTTCAATGTTTCCCTAAGTTAGATATATGAAATGTGTGAATTTTGGTTAATGATAATTCTTGAAAAACTGAATATATAATCCTTCTTATAGCTAAGGAGTTTTCAACATATAAGATTAATGTTGTTCTTTTTCAAACTTTTTTTTTTATTAAAAAGCTTTATTAATAACAAACTATATACAAATATTAACATATTTACAGCAAAACAAATGGGTGTTACGTAGGCAAAGGTATGACAAACACACAACCATAATAGTATGGGGAACACAATAGATTATTAATCTCTAATTAAGTGTTCTCCAAAATTGAAGAATAACATGTTCTAGAATTAAACAAGTATGATAACTAATTGGAAAGAGCATCTAGAAATTTGTTTTCAAGAGTTAAATCTGATGAAGAATGTTAACTGAAATAAATATTTAAACTATGAGAGATCACAACTGAGCTATATTGTTGATTGCCAAGTTTTGGTCATAATGTTTCTGGGTAAAAGTTTGAGTGAGTAAAGATACAAGTTAAACCATTCTTTATTTTTTTTAGTACATTATATTTTTTATTGTGAAATATTATGGAAAAGTATGCAATCCACATAGTTCTTAGTGTCTGAATTATTACATATACATTAAAGCTGAAAGTATTTTATATATTTTGGTAAATTCTTCAGTTTGCTTGTGAAATACAAATAGGCATAGAGATGAGAAGTATGGGCATGTTTGAAAAAGATGTAGCATTTCTTTCAGATATTTATTGCACAAAACACATGTAGGTTCAAGATTTAGCTTAAATCAGTCATTAAGAAATATTTTAGTTGGAATTGTACCTTGTAGTACATTAAAAAAAAGAAATATTAAACCATGATTGAGGAGCACAAAGGTTGGTAGAGTTGTCCATAGATGTCTGGATGAATGAGCTATTTTATTTAAATCTTTAAATGATATACCAATGAGAGAGTTGATGTTATATTGATCTAATGGATGAGTATGCTCAATGGCATGATTTGTGAAAAATGAAATTGAGATATGCAATGATATTGGAAGAGGGATGGCACTAAATGTTGGATTAGTTAGTGTTTCAATATACATTTTGGCCCTATCTTCAAGTAAAATAAGTCCGCATAGTTTTAATTGAAGATATATGCCTTTTATCCTTAAAAGGATATTTAACTGAATAAGTTGGTATTATGTTTTTTTTTGAAAGGGTATATCTTCAAATGAAAGTAGTCTGCATGGTTTATGTGTGCCTTCTAACCTTAGGGAATTCTTAGATGTATAAATAAAAGATTACTAAAAATTGTTTTGCATAGTTACATCTATGCCTAATCTAACAATACTTATGATCTAACATTTTAATATGTATTGTAAATAATTATAATAAAATACATCAAGTTTGAAATATTTACATAAAACAAATACTCTTCTTAAAAATAGTATGAAATATCACTTATAGTATTTACATGACCAAATTGCATTATAGACATTGTGGATTAATAATATTTTCTTTGTGAATTAAGAAAAATTTACTACTATTATTATAAGCACAAATACAGATTTTTTTCTTTATGGTTTTTCTTTTCAAAAAGTTTTTTTTATATACACCTGGGTCTCTTTTTATGCGGATTTATTTAATGCGATTTTGAAGTTACGTGATTCACATTTCTTCGGAAGTCAAACTCTGATAATGCGCTATTACTTTACATAATAAATTTTGCGCACTTATGTCATATTGAAAGTAATAGCACATTATTGAAATTCGACTTTTATCTTAGTAATTTCAATATTTTCAGTGCTTTATAATAGTAAGATTTTATGCAATAATGAAATTAAAATCATGATTTCCACATTTTATGTATACACACATTAAATTTACAAGAGTATAATGTAAATTTGTTCAAATATTGTGCGTGTTAATTTTGCATTCTAAATCACATTTTGTTTTTGCTTTTTAAAAAAGAATGTAATCAATTATTAATCATTTAGTTTCCACAAGTTTATTTTTAATTATTTTCTTATTAATGACACTAATCACGAACGTGCTCTTAAATTCCAACGAGAGCTAAATGGTTGTATGTATGGATATCGCGAGCTTCATAAACAATCAATAAAATCATCATCTCAAAGATTAATTACTAATTACGTTGTCACCAGAAAACCATTAACACAACATGAGAGTGAAGTTCGCGCTAGTTGTATTTCCTCTTGCGAAGAATCTGATTTTTTACCAGTTTGCAAACAAACCTATTTATCGGCAAGTAGCGATAATAATTAAAATGTGTATAAAAATGTCAATTACTGTACTGTAAATTATGCATAAAAATATATTATTTTGAATAAAATTAAATGTTATAGTTAAAAAAAGTTTGTCTTATATCAATTTTTTTCAAATTTGAAATTTTTTATTAGTCATATTTTATTTCCTTATTTTTTTTTTGCGCGAATTTTAAAGTAATTTTACGTTGGTGCTTTGCTTTTATGTGATTTTTGAAAAATCACAGTCCATATCCCCCTTTTTCAAGGTAAGTTACGTCTATTTTTGCGCGATTTCGTTTGCATGTGTTTTCTGAGGAACCTATCTATCGCGTAAAATGAGACCCATGTTATATGGTATATATTATCAAATCTTTAGTAAAATGTGCTGCAGTACAATGATTGATAAATCCATAAAAGGTCATAAAGTACTTTCTTAAATGAGAAAAAATTGATTTGACAAGAAAAAACAATAAATCATTTTTTGAAATCAGGCATATTTTTTTTTTTAAAAGAATGAGACATCGATTAGAGAAATATTAAAAAACCAGATTTGTGATACTATGGTTTATGCCTCTGAAACAGCTAAAGTTCTAACTAAAGTAAAAAATATTTTTTTGTTTAAAACAGAAAAAGTATTAAGTATATGATTAAATGATATGAATCATAAGAATATTTTAGTTGACTGCTCTGTATTGCATCAGAAAGCCTTAAATCTAAATGAAGAAATTAGCTGAGAATCTGGATCACACAATTCCAAGGTATTAATTGAAAAGGGAGAGTAGCTGTTTAGATTTCAAAATGGTTATAATCTTAAAAATATTAAAGTAACTGATGAAGTTGCATTTGTCAATAATGAAGATGCCACTACATTTTCATTAGTATTTAAAAAAGTTATTGAAGGAAAAAAAATGTTTGAAATAAATATTTAATTGTGATGAAACAGAATTTTGAATGATTGAATACACAAATAGTACACCTGGGTCTCGTTTTACGCGATAGATAGGTTCCTCAAAAAACACGCGCAAACAAAATCGCGCAAAAATAGACGTAACTTACATTGAAAAAGGGGGGATGCGGTCTGTGATTTTTCAAAATTTGCGTAAAAGCAAAGCACCAACGTAAAATTACTTTAAAATTCGCGTAAAAAATAAATAAATAAGGAAATAAAATATGACTAATAAAAAATTTCAAATTTGAAAAAAAATGATACAAGACAAACTTTTTTTAGCTATAATATTTAATTTTATTCAAAATAATATATTTTTATGCATAATTTACAGTACAGTAATTTACATTTTTTATACGTTTTAATTATTATAGCTATTTGCCGAAACACGTTCGTTTGCAAACAACTAGCGCCAACTTCACACTCGTGTTGTGTCAACGGTTTTCTAGTGACAACGTAATTAGTAATTAATCTTTGAGATGATGATTTTATTAATTGTTTATGAAACTAACAACTAAAAATTAAATTATTATTTTTGTCTTTAATTTTCAATTCCGTTTAAAAATCAGATTTTAATTTTTAATTATCAAATTTAATTGTGCACACTGCTATTACTGACCTTATAAAAATAAACCTGTGGACACTAAATGATTAATAATTGATTACATTCTTTTTTAAAAAGCAAAAACAGAATGTGATTTAAAATGCAAAATTAACACGCACAATGTTTGAACAAATTTACATTATAATCTTGTAAAATTTAATGTGTGTATACATAAAATATGGAAATCATGATTTTAATTTCATTATTGCATAAAATCTTACTATTATAAAGCACTGAAGATATTGAAATTACTAAGATGAAAGTCGAATTCTAATAATGTGCTATTACTTTCAATATGACGTAAGTGCGCGAAATTTATTATTTAAAGTAATAGTGCATTATCGGAGTTTGACTTCCGGTGAAACATGAATCGCGTAACTTCAAAATCGTGTTAAATAAGTCCGCATAAAAAGAGACCCAGGTGTATTGTAAATATGTAAATTATTAAATAATAATATTTTTTAAAAATTAATCTTAATTTATATATAGATATTATAAACATAAAGTTTCTGTTTGTTGAAAAGTATTGTGATGTATATACTTATTATATTATAACCAGGCTTGTCAACAAAACATTAGCTTCTATATTCAATATATGATGTACTCGAGGAAACAAAATATATTATCTATCATAGCTTCACTGTATTTTTTTAAAAATTATTTTATAAAAATCAAATAATATTTTATTGTAAAAGTATGTTATTTTACAGAAGTTCACATTCTATTTTTGAAAATATGGGAAAATATTTACTTTTTCATTTAGTATTTCTTGTGCAGTTTCTATGGTTCTACATGGTATGTAAAAGCAAAATCAAATGAAAAATGATCATAGAGCACATACAATATCAATATCTATTTTGTGGTAAGTAAAGAAAAAAAAAATTAACATATCTGTTAGATAGTTAAAACTATCAGTTATTTTAATAAAAGATATAATGAAAAGTTCAAAGAAGTTTTTTTTATTTATTTATAGTGATTTTTGGAATATATTATACCAAGATCTCAAAATTTTATGATATAAAAAAATTCAGCTATTTGCAAAACATTTAGAAATTATATACCATAATTGTAACTTTAATTGTGCATGCTTGTAAATTTTGTTAATATAATTTATTTTTGATATTTAAATATATTACTAATTCAAAACAGTTTAATCATTTTTTTTTAATTTTCTACTCACTGCTTTGCTTTAAGATGAATCATGCCAATAATTTCATTTCTATAATGAAATCACTAAATTATAAATAAGCGTTTAAGCCCTATAATAAAATATATTTTTAGTATTTCAGGTTTTTTTTTTTTTTTCAATATTAAATAAAAAAATCAATTGAAACTTGTTAATGGTTAGATTATAATGCAAATAATCACATCATTTCATTACTATCTGAACCTATTACAATACTATCTCTTTAAAGAATTGTATCCTGTAGATAAATAGTGAAGCCTCAATAAAATTACATATTAAGCATAATCAATATGTGTCTCTAATGAATTGAAAAATGAATGTTTTGTACAAAGCATAAAAATTTGAGCATATCACATGATCAGAAAAGGTATATGCAAGTTTGACACATTTCATTGATAATGTTTTGATTTTTTCAAAAGGAAAATGCTTAAAAAGTGATTATCAAAGTTTGCTTTACCTGTTGTATGAACACCCACAAATATTTAATATTTGCTATAGCTGTGAGCATAGCTGCCTTCCAAGCAGCTGGCCCGGATTCATTTCCCAGTCAACACATTTGACGTGTACGAAAAAAAAAAAAAAAATGAAATTTGTTATTTGTGTAGATTGAAAATTTTTTAAATATTTAAAAGCAAATGTCTAAAAATATTTGGTATTATAATAATAATACCTGGCTCACCTGACTTGTCTGGTTCAATCATCTTATAAGAATAAGGTTATACTTTTGTTGATGTTTTTGGGAAAGGCTACTGATTAAGAAAAATTGGTGAAATCATAAATTGGACATGTTTTATTTACTTGCTGACTAAATCTAATTTTTTAAACTAGCTATTAATCAAGTATTCTCCTAAAATATTAGAATTGCTTGCAAATTAAAGTAAGAATTATCACTTATCTTGATTCCCCCCCCCCCCAAACTAGAATTATATAATTAATGACAATAGTTTGTTGAATTCTGTCACCTCTCAAATATTTTTTTTTCTGTCTTGAACATGTGATTTTCCTATAACTTTATGATGTAATGTCTATTCTGTATATATAAAATGTTAAGCGAAATGAAAATAATATCAAATGATGTAATTTACTAAAAATCATCTATGTAAATTGTTAATAAGCAACTAAAATGGCCACTCTTATAAAAAAATAATAAACTGTTATTAAAAATTTGTCTTGCATGGGTGGCCGAGAGGTCAGCGCGACTGCCTTGCACTAGCAGGCAGTTGCCCGGGTTGCGGGTTCGCGTCCCGGCCGATGCTATGACACTAAAAAAAAAAAAAATTGGCAGAAAAGATCAAAAATACAATATTCTTAAAAAGTATTAATAATCATTTCTTTTAACAATAAGTTTGTTCTGATGCAATTAAATATATGTTAAAGAAAAAAAAATTGCATTTTATTAAGTAGTAAGCAAAGAAAACTAGATCCTGTATTTCTTCTCATAGATAAACAATATTTTGTTATCAACATTCTTGACCACTTTTTAGTTTATTTTATAAGATTCTAATATATATATGATTTCAGAATTAAGTGTGGGTAAAATAAAACATTCTTGACCACTTTTTTTTTATTTTATAAGATTCTAAATGATTTCAGAATTAAGTGTGGGTAAAATAAAATTTAAGCAGAAATGTGGCATCTATAGTAAAAACCTATTAATAATTATTTATTTAACAGTAAATTTGTTCTGGCTCAATTAATAAAGAATAAAATATAGTGTGTGTGTGTGTGTGTGTGTGTTAAATATATGTTAAAAAAAAGGAATAACATCATTATCAGTATTTTAGTTTATTTATTTATTTTTGAAAAAAAGTATGATCGAATTTAATCATCACCAAAGGCATAGGTGGTGGAGCTTCTTGTTTTTATAATAAAATTTACAAATATTGCATTTTTAACATAAATGGTAATAATAATAATAATCATTACCTGTTCAATGGTTATGATATTTAGCACTGTGGTGGTATGTTTAGCACAACAAATCTATTTAATAGACCAAACTAAGGTGTTTTTTTTTTTTTTTTACTTTTCTAGGCTGGGAATTAATTCAAGTATCTTTAGTTTTTAAATACATAATTCAACTACTGCATTATAATTATAAAAAGTGAAAGTCTGTGATTAATGAATTGTTTAAAATTTTGTAAATGAATCATGTATATATTTCCAGTTATCATAGCTAATCATAATTCGTTTTTAAAAATATATTTGTTTAAACATAATGTTATAAAGTGAACTTTTTGACTTATAATTTTTTTTACTTTTGTTTACTTGTTTTGATTTAGAATTTTTTTTCTAATCAATATTGATAGAAGTTGATATTAAGTCTTGCAACTTTATTTTGGTCAAATGAGTCTTAAGCAAAATGTGGTAATATTCATATTTTTTCATCAGATGATTTTGGTGTTGGAAATTTTTTTAATATTTGCAATTATATATTTTATTCCAGCAGGGATAATTATATATAATTTATTTAGAAATTATAGTTGATACTGCTTGCTGAATCTCTTTTATTAAATAGCTTTACTTATAGGTCCATATATTGATTTAAGCAGAATCCTCAATTGTAGAAATAATATCTCTACTTGCCATGCCTATCTTGGCCAAGTGTAAATTTTTCAAGAGACTGGATTTTTTTTTTGTTAACAATTGACCCATACTAACCAAACTAACCATCCAACATTGGTTGGTTAATGGGTATATAATTTTTCGGTACTTATAACCTAATTGGGCTTGGCTACTTGATGGCGTTCTGGCTCACCAAAACACCTAACAAATGCCGTTTACAAGGCCTTCATTACGGCTATAGAAAACATCTAATGTTTGTCTTAGCCATTAGAAGGCCGTTGATGATGACATAATGCAGAAATAATATGACCTATTTCTGCTTCGCGACAGTTATTGTGAATCCACACACTTATCTTTCATGTACAGTTTGATATATATGTGTGTATATTTTGATTAGTCAAATTTTTACAATATACGTTACACAATCTTTGTATTTGTAATGAATTTAAGAAACCTGACTTTATAGTAATTTTCCAAATGGCCACACCCTTATTTAGAGAAGGTGTAATGTGTAAAAGCTTGCTGAGAGTACGTCAAAGGAATTCAGCCGAGTTCGCATGTGAAATCTCGTTTTCACGTGAAATACCACGTAGTTCATAAAATGTCTGGCGATCATAACTTTTTCTGCAGTTGCCGAAAACAGAGGCCGAGTATTTCTGCTGTCCAATAAAAATATACACGATTTTTTGTAAATTTCATAGAAAGCACATATTATAAACATGTTTGATAAGACATTTATATGTGTTTGTTGTTGTTTAAAAAAGTTTGAGTTTGTCCGACTACGGTTACAACAGAACTCTACCCCTAAAACTAACCCTAAAACTAACCCTAAACTAACCCTAAAATTAACTCTAAAACTAACCCTAAAACTAACCCTAAACCTAACCCTAACCCTACACAGTTGTTTTGTTATGTAGAAAGCAATAATTAAGGGAAAAACATCGCTAAATAGACATCGCAAAAAAAGTTCTAGCAATCAATCAATTAATAACTAAAAAGGAGGAATGATGATAATTTGTCCAAAAACAGCGATTTAAAAATAATAAAAAAAGGTTTTCGTTTACCAATAATTAAGTGAAAGACATCGCTAAATAGACATCACAGAGTAGCAGCTTCGTCAAAAAACAGCGATTTAAAAATAAAAAAAGGCTTGTCATTTACTAAATCCAAAATTAAAATTAAGCCACTTTTTAAATAAAAAAAAGTTATATAAATTAAAGTTAAACAACTTTTTAAATAAAAAAAAGTTATAGCAATCAATAAATTAATAACCAAAAAAAAAAACAGCGATTCGATTTAAAAATAACACGGCCCCGAACATTGTATTGTTTTGTTTTTGACTGCCAACAATGCCATCAAGTGGCCAAGCCCGATTACATTATAATTACCAATTTTTCTTAGCTAAAAGATAAAATATGGATAGAATACTGCTTAAACTCTTATTAGCCTCCAAATGGCAATTCAGATTAATCTTGCCTTCTCTTTCATCATCCCTTTACGAAGGATTGTTAGATAGGCATTTTGCCTTGCAGTGGGCTACTTAATAAAATGTTTATTTTATATTTTCATTTTTATTCTGATTTAAGAATACTTGAATTTTTTTAGAATTTATTTTTTTTAATTTTAACTTATTTATTTATTTTTTTCCTATTTATTCTAAGATATAATGTTTTCATAATAAATGGTGGCTTTGGGTAGGTATTTTTAGATCTAATGTCTGAAACGATCCCATGGCTTCTCTGAGGAGTGCCAAAGCACGAAACTATGGTCAGATGTTTGGGGGGGGGGTGTCCTGACAGAGATATTTTAAATACTTTCTCTGGATAAGCATTTATCACAAAGCTTGTTGAACAATTGGCAGTGCTCATTGTTTATAATGTTTTCATCTTTTGAAAATTTTGTTTATTGGATTGGTAGTTGTAATTAAAAGGCTCATCTTGCACTATCCATATAATTTAAAGCCTTTTTTTTTTTTAAAAGGGCAGACAGTTGTCCACAATATGAGGTGTAATAATTTCTTAATAAGCACTGTTTATGATTGAATATATTTTGTGAAATCTATATCTTATTGTTTAGTTAAAATTAAGAAATTAGGTATCCCTGACTTTATTTTTCAAATTAGGAAGAGGGGGAGGCTCATACAGTTTACTCAATAAGTGGACAGGATTATGCATTCACCACTGCTTCCTAAAATTCTTTATAAATGTATCACACATTATTGATTTTTTTATTTAGCATTCTATTTTGAAAGTCAGACACCATTAAACTTTATATTTTAAATAAAGGACAATGTAGCCATGCTAATACAAGCAATTATTCTATTTGTATTATAGTTAACCAGGAAGACATTGTTCTAACGTTTGAAATCAGATATGTGGTGTTTTTTTAATTTTATTTAAACTCAATCGTTAATTCTGAAATGACAGGAGAATTAGTACTAAGATATATTCATTTTGTTTTGAATTAACTATAACAAATGTTTTAAACAAATGAAGAAAATAAAGGGTGACAACCCATTACATATAATTATCACTGATGAATGACTATTATCGTCTGTTTATAATACTTTATGGCCTAGATATTATATTCTGCTTCTGGGAAAGAAACCAAACATGAATTTCATAAATGATAGCTTAATATAAATGCCTTTGTTAAGAAAAAAAACAAGGGTATTTATCTCTTTTAATTGTAATTCATATAAACTCTAAAGAGACGGGAAGATAACAACTTTATTCACTTATTCTTGAGTGATTTTTAAAATTAATACAATTTTTCTACTTAATATTTAAAGCAAATAAAAAATTTCAACTGAAGGGGAAAATCCGTAATTGCTGCTAGAATTTATTCATTTATATTAAATGTGAAATTCGTGTGGGAGTCACAATTATCATTTTTAATTCAAATCAAATATATATATACGTATATCTTTTATCATTGGCAGTTAATAAAAAAAAAGCTAATTCCTTATATTTTGTTTGATCCAAACAATATCTTTCATTTATTGTTGGTATATTTATATAAGCCCATCATAAGTAAATCCATAAATAGTTAAAAACATAAGATATACATAATAAGTTGTGGAATAGATAAAAAAAAAACAACACTTATTACGTTGTATCTCTGTGATATAATAAATGTTTAATTATAAAAACTTATGATTATAATTATAACATATATACACAGTTATACTTAAAATATAAACCACTAACAATATTTAATTTTTAATTTAATTATATTATAATTAATTATATAACAAAAACATTAATATCGCAAAAGCAATATTTAAATTCAAATTTGCATTTAAATTAAACTAAAAAGTGTAATAATGTTCAAGGCTAAATGGAATTGTAAGTAATCATTAAAAACCAGTCAACATTTAGACAATCCCTATGTCAATAACAATCAACAATTTCAAACTGTTGTCAAGGCAATCTCCTTTTAACAATAAGTTGCCTTGACAACAGTTTGAAATTGTTAATTGTTATTGATATTGAGATTGTCTAAGTGTTGACTGGTTTTTAATGTTTAAATTAAATTGTATATACACTGTTTATATGTTTATAAATTTGTATATATATCTATAGCTCACTTAGCACTTAACCTCTATGTGAAGGTTCACAATAGCAATCATCAATTTGTATCCACTATTTTGATTTACAATCACTTATCCACTATAACGAACAATTGATCATAAAAAAATGTTAAAATTTTTTTTGGGTGACTTTTTAAAAGTGGTAGCTATTTTATAAGATTGATGACATCCTAAAATAGTTATTAAGGATATGTTAGCCAAAGGCAAACTAGCAACTTTTATGCTGAAACTGTATAGTACATAGTTTATTCATAATACACAATATGGTACACAATGTTAGTGCTGTATACAGTATTTTGATGATAAACTTAACATATGATTAATGAATGTACAATACAGTATTTATACAACAACCAAATACCATATGAGATTTTAAAATGTGTATGTTAGTTAAAAAACTGTATACATTATTTTGTCATTTTTATGGATAAATTTTTTTACTAACAATACTTTGCTTGAGCAAAAATAATCATCTTTATCTTGTAATTTAGTTATCTTAAAATGTTATTTTGAAAACAAAAATAATTTCATAATAATGAACTTTGTATGGTCAAAAGTTACTAAATCTATATAAAAAAATAATACAATCAATTTTAAAACATCTTATAATGTTATCGCACTTATATAAAAATATAGAAATGAAAAAAAAAAAAGAAAAATTAACGTAAATGTATTTTCAGTTTTAAAAAATGTTAGCAAAATTGCATACAAATAAATTGAAAAAGATTCATACATTTAATATTTATTTAAATAGTTTGTATTTCTACCTTCACAAGTACTGCACAAATTAAAATTTTTTAAGTCATTTCAAAGAAAATATCTACTGCATTTAATAAAATGCAACATCTCATGGTGAAAAAAAAAACTTTAGCTAGTATATTTGCATATAAAGTGATCTTTATTTAGATCCGGATAGTACACACTGTAAAAAAAAAAATGTATTAAATATTGATTACAATATGCAAACGCAAAATACATTATATATATATTTTAATACATTAGAAAATATTTTTTTGAAGTTAACTGTGATTAGTTTGATAATATACAGTATGTTAATTTTGCTACTCTTACACTAATGATAACAAGTCTTTATGATTAATTAAATAAGTTATTAAACATTTTTTAAAAATTCTAAACAATTACACGTAAGTAGTATAATATAGTTGTACAAATTTGGAAAAAATAAAACTTCATTCTGGATTTTTTTAAAAACACTTTCTTGTCCATTTTGCCATACTTTTGGACAGTTAAAAGTTGTGATTGTTGTTAATTGTTAGATTTGTCTGGCATTTTGTTTACTGTTGTCTGCCCTGCCAATTGTTTATTTAACAAGAATCTCTACTCTCCCTGATCTAGCAGCAATAATTAATCTGTATAGAATGGGACAACTGTAGCTGGCGCTTACAATCAATATCCACATCAACGAATTAGAAATATTCTAGGCTGGAGATCTTGTGGTGCCCTGTTGAAGGATATTAGGCACAGGCTGTCTGGTATAATATATATGAATTAGATATTAAATACAATTTGTTAGGTTTTATAAATTCAATTCTTTCTATTCACATATGTATGCATTAATTATCACTTCGATAATTGAAATATTTTCCCAAATTAAACTCAACACTGCATAATGCCAATCCTGTTCTGCAAATATAATACCATAAATCAGAATATTTTGGTTATAATTTTGCATTAAATGGTTCCATTTTAATAATAATGATTTTATATTTTAGTTTTTATTTTTGTCCATAGGTATTAGAAGTAATTAAAAGTAAGAAAGTAGTAAAGCTTAAAAATCAGATTCAGAACTTTGGTGAATTAGAAAGAATAATATTTATTTATTTTTATAACTTTTTTTAATTTTAAATATATTTTCATAAAATTGATATACAATAGAATGATGAAGATGAAATATATTGTATGCATAATATTGGAAATATATTATTTGGTATTGTAACGAGATAGCGTTACATCGGTATTAAACCCAGGAAACATATATCAGAACGGGACAAGTCGATAAACACACACACCCCAGCAAGCAACCTAAAGCACTCGTAATTTGTTTTCGTAACCTGTAATAGTTTTTTTTCCTCTCATAAAATACATTTATAAAATATAGATAGTAAACGTCCAAGTAAAGGATTATAGCTGTCAGGTAATAAAATTTAATAAAATAGCCTTCGCGAAGAAATAATAAAAGAAATATAATTTACTCTTTGAAATAATAAATATAATTTGCTCTCCTAAAATAATAAAAGATAATTGTCATTCGAAGACGCCACGGGGTAATTAAATATGTTTATGTTAGAATTATAATGTTAACTAAAGTAAAACTTATAGAAAAGATTTGAGGAAAAGATTAAATGCTCGACTTCTAAATTTAATACAGCTTGTATTGTTCTTGTAAAACACACGCACACACGCATGCACTCGAGGTGTGAAGAAGTAAGGTTGGTTGAGTAAGATTGCAACAAAAGATTGTCTCGAAAGAAATATTGCCTTTAGCACAAGGATTGAGAAACAGTTACCTCAAACACGGACCTGAACGGCAGCTCCAGGAACACGGAACTCTGGGGGTAGATTGGATCCTCCGATAAGGATCACCCGGTATAAATATCAGTTAAAAACTATTCAAAAAAAGCCAATCTGGTTATTATTATTATTGTAGTTCAACTTTGAGCTGTTCTTTTTTCTTCTGAACCACCCCTTGCTTATTTTTATCCAAATGCTTATGCTTTTTATTTTATCAAGATAGTTGTTCTGAAATAACGTATATTATTCTTCCGCATTCAAGATGATCACTACGAAATTAATATTAAGAGCGTCGACTGTCATGAGGGGCTAATAAACCCTTCAGTGACTGATCGGCGCTCCGCTACTAATTGTCTCCGAAGCTATGAAATTACAATAACATCGTCGTGTGAAGTTAATGCTCCCAATAAAAAAAAATCATGTTCCAAGAAACCCAAACTCGTCCAGACCATCCGATACTCATTGTAAGCAAGCGAACCACTCCAGCTGCGGAAACCAAATCAAATCCTAGGTAAATATGTTTTATATTATGTTCACTCACTCACTTTATAAACTCGTGAGGAAATCTCGTAATTAACCAACATAAACTTGCATAAACAAATCTTAAAACTTTCCTCGTGATGATAACTTATCTTAGCCATAGAACTTTGTAAACATGAACTTTGAACTTAAGTGAATCTAAGGAAAGATAATATATTTTCTCAAATAGAAAGGAACTTTATTCCGATGTTCACATTGTGCTATGTTTAATTATGATTCTCTGTGAGCGTGAATGTATGTGCGCGTGTGCAATAAACCAAATTAATAATGTTTCTTTTCACATTTAATAAATTTATTCAATATTTAACCAAGTCGAGCATTTCTCAAATCTTTTCATACACTTAAAATCGTAGTTTATTTAATCTTTAATAATTCATCGTTGAAATATGTTTAGTTAAGTTTAAATTTCATTTCAATTTGTTTCTTTATGAATTATGTCAACATCGTGCCGTAAGTCACGATGTTTCTTATTTAACCTTAGTTAAGATAGATTTAAGAGCGGGCGGGTCTATAATCAATCGAAGTAAACGTCAAATAATTATGTTATATACGATATATCGGGGGGATGAACTTGTAAGCCTAGTGTTCGGGGCGTAAACGAACCACCTCATTGGTCAGTGACAACCAATAATTGAATCTTATGCGGTGATCAATTAATTAGAAAACCAAACTGATTTTTCATTAGCGGACAGTGCGTCTTTTCCGGGAGGAGTAGTCCTCGAAATAGCTGTATTGCGGCTTTGAGTTACCTATTGGTCTATGCTGGGAGTTTGAGCTAGTGGGCGGGATTAGACTTCGAAATCGTTTTGACATGACGTAAGGTGATGCGAGAAATTAAATTCCACTTAAATAATCGTATCTGGCGCCCCCTTGTGTGGATAGTGAGTAACTATCGATATGAGTAAATAAATAAAGCTTTACGCTATGTCATGTTTATTTCGGAGCTCTCGATCTCTTGTAGGTGGATTGTTTAATGAAAAATAGGTCCGGTTACAATTGGCGCTTCCAATGTGAGGCTAGTACAAATGACGCTTCCAAACATGAAGATAAAGCAAATCTAGATACTAGCAAAAGCGGCCGAACCTGGGAAAAGACGCGGTAATGTTTATGTAAACAAAAGCTTGAACAAATAATAAACAAACGGAACAAAAACGCAGCGATTCTTAAACATCGCAAATCTGTAAACAAAACATCGGGAACCGGAGCAAAATAAACAAAATAAATAAAACATAGCAGGAGATAAAGGAGCAGACGCCGATCAGTCGCTGTCACCATAAAACGAATAAAATCAAAAGTAAAAAGAACCACATTCCCGTAAACAGTAGTGACAAAAGTTATAATAGGCCAAATAAATCAAGATCAACGAGACAATAAACAGAATGGAGGGAAAATGGATTAAAATCGAGCATTTCAAAGGAAAGGGAGATGAGAACCCGTGTCGACATGTAGAAAGTCTGAAGAGGTTATTTTCATGCGGGCAGTTTAGCGAAGAATCAAAAATAGCGATCGCATGTAGCCACATCCAAGGGGAAGTTGTGGAATGGTGGGAGGCAATGAAAAACAAACCAGAGACATTCGAGGAATATCAAAGGGCCATCATGAGAAGATATTGGGGATTAGCCCAGCAGGAAAGGGAAAGATGGGAAATCGAACAAAACAAGAAGGAAGAAGAGGAAACATACAGTACCTTCGTCCAGAGACAGGTGGCAAGATTAAAAAAAATAGACAAATATCAAATACCAGAGGAGCAGCAAATTAAGATAGCGGGACGCAACCTACCCAGGGAGATCAAACAAATCATTGAAAGGGAAACCGAAATAACAGGGGTGCTGAAGAAACTACAGGCAATCGAAAACGACGATTATTTTAACCAAGAGGAGGACGATGGGATCAGGATAGCCAATATAACACAAGATGGGGGGGAAGGACCTCGGAGAAAACAGGAATGCCCAATAATCGACGTGTCAATCCAAGGGATCAATGCAAGGGCTTTGCTGGATACGGGAAGCCAAGTATCCGTAATGGCACAGGAAGTTTTCAACAAGATCGCCCAAGGGCCAACAGAGATGAAAATCCTACCGTTAAAAGGGACCCAAATTGTACTGGCCAATGGAAAAAAGGCGAGAATACAGACCAAACAAGTGTGGGCGAATATCAGCATTGCAGGACAGGAATTTACCCAGGTCGTACTAATACTGGAGGGCTTAATCCATGACTTAGTATTAGGGTCGGATTTCATGAAAATGGCTAAATGTAACATCGATTATGGGACCGAGCTAGCAAGGATCAACGCAGTCACAGTGCCTTTCAAAAGCAAAGTGGACAAAGAACCAGAAGGACAAAGAAAGCTGCAATGCATCGCGGTAAAAGGGGAAATCGAAAAAAGAATCAAGGAAATAACTGGACCAGACAAAGGGCAGAAAGAAAGAATTCAAGAGATATTGGGGGCGTACGAAAGTGTCTTCTCGGACAAACCGGGAGTAATTAAGGGGTACGAACACCGGATCCGATTGAGCACCGGCCACCCATATCAGACAAGGGCATACCCGATCCCGTTCCAATACCGTAAGGAAATTGAAACCCAGTTAAAGCAGATGACGGAGTGGGGAGTCGTTTCAAAATGTACCTCGCCATACAATAATCCCATCCTAGCTGTGAAAAAAAGGGGACGGGTCAATACGATTGTGCCTCGACGCTAGGCAACTAAACAAGGTAACGATCCCGGACACAAACGCCCCACCCGTCATGAACGAACTAATGACCAGGTTCCGGAACAAGCGGATTTTTTCCACGATGGATTTAACAAATAGTTACTGGCAAATGAGCCTCCACCCCGACGACCGAAAGTACACCGCATTCAAATATAACGGAAGGGCGTACCAGTTCAACCGTGTGCCCTTTGGATTAAAGAACAGTGGGGCAGGCTTGGTACAATGCCTGGACCAAACCCTATCTGACGAGGTAAAAAAATTTGCGACGATGTACGTGGACGACATCATCATAGCGTCCAATGATATCGAGGAGCATTGCCGGCACTTAGAAAGGCTACTCCAAGAATGCGAGCAGAAGGGGATCAAAATCAATATCAAGAAGAGCCATTTTGCGACACAGGAGGTCAAGTTCTTGGGACACATAGTAAGCCCGGATGGAGTGCGGCCTAACCCCGAAAAGATCCAGGCGATCCAAGAATTCCCCGCCCCGAAGAAGAAGAAGGACATTAAGGCATTCCTCGGAATGTGTACCTTTTATAACAAGTTCTACGAGAACTTCTCCCACGATATGGAGCCCTTGTTACAATTACTAAGAAAGGAGCAAGCATGGGTGTGGGATGAGAAGCGGGAACTGAGTTTCCGGAGAGTAAAGGAAGGGTTCCTGAAACAAACCATATTGACATACCCGGACTTCGACCAGATGTTTTGGGTACAGACGGACAGCAGCGACATCGGGCTGGGGGCCACATTGTACCAGAAGGGGCCGGAGGGAGAACAGAGAGTGTTGGCATTCATTAGTCGGCTACTTAAAGACCCGGAAAGAAGGTACACGGTCACCGAGCGAGAAGCCCTCGCCATAGTGTGGGCGTTCAAAAAATTCCGCCAGTACCTGGTCGGGTCCAAAGTGAGGGTAGTTACTGACCACCGGAGTCTGGAATTTCTAAACAAAAGCTTCCTGACAAACAACAGATTGGTGCGATGGAGTTTAGCCCTGCAGGAGTTTCAATATGAAGTAGAATATTGCAAAGGAAGGGATAACGTGATCGCGGACATGCTGAGCCGTTACCCCGTAGGAACTCAGACAAATGCGGAGGCAGACGAGTTCGCATACATAGCCGCCACGACCCGACAAGACAAGAAGGGAGGGCTTAAAGCAGGCGACATTCGGAGGAGCCAGGAAGAGGACGAGGACTGCCAACGAATAATAGGTTATTTACGTAGAGGGAAGCCGAAGGCGGGCTCTTACCAGAGGGAAGAAGGGACCGAAGGGGGTCCGCTATGGAAATATCGGGACCGATGCATTACCCTGGGGGGATTACTCCAAAGGAAAACAGGGAATGGGAAACAAACCCGGATTGTAATCCCGAAAGAAATGCGAGGTCGGATGATTGACGAGACACATCGGGAACGCGGCCATTATGGAGCAAACAAGACTGAGGGATACCTTAGCAATTGGTTTTACTGGCCTGGAATGCACCGGGACATCGCCACAAGATTGCGGGGGTGCGATGTCTGTGCGAGGACCAAACCGCTAAATCGGTCAAATGAAGGACCCCAGATACCAATTATCATCCGGGAACCAAACCACACCGTGGCGATCGATTATTACGGGCCTTTACCGATGGCCGGGGGGAAGAGATATATATTGGTCGCATACGATTTGTGTTCCAAAATGGTCGCCGCGTACCCCATGGCCCGGGCTAACGCACATCAGACCATCAAATTGTTGGAGACAAAACAGTTTCCCATCATCGGGAAGCCTAAGTACATCCTATCGGATCATGGCACACCATTTGTGTCGAAAACTTGGAGGCAGTGGATAAATCGAACGGGGATCAAACACCACATGACGTCGATCCGGAACCCGCAGAGCAACCCGTGCGAGCGAGTAATGCGGGAATTGGGACGGTTATTCCGTGTGTACACTGCGGGAGATCATCGGAAATGGGTCCGGGAGGTTCCCCGGATCACTGAAATGATCAACTCCTCAAGGAATGAGTCAACTGGATTTGAACCAAGCCGACTCCATTATGGGCAACCGATACCTTATCCATACAATGACAGGCCCACAATCCGAACCGGAAAAATCGATAGGAAACAAGACAATCAGATAGCGCTACGAAGACTGGAGCACATGGGAGAAAGGCGAACGCAGACCAATAAGCCAATCCGGAATACGTTCAAAGTGGGCGACAGAGTGATGGTAAAGGCCAACCCGGTCAGTCGACCCGGACAAAACATCTACAAAAAATTCCTCGACATCTATGAGGGCCCATACGAGATCGTCAGGGCATATGGAAACAACGCCTTCGCGTTGACCCACGGAAAGGGAACGTTCAATGCAAGAGCACTGAAGAGGGCCGAATAACCTCGCTCACTTCACCGAGCTAAAACCCGCAGCATCGGATTTTACTCTACACCGGGCGGGGAGATATGTAACGAGATAGCGTTACATCAGTATTAAATCTAGGAAACATATATCAGAACGGGACAAGTCGATAAACACACACACCAGCAAGCAACCTAAAACACTCGTAATTTTATTTTCGTAACCTGTAATAGTTTTCTTCCTCTCATAAAATACATTTATAAAATACATTGATAGTAAACGTCCAAGTAAAGGATTATAGCTGTCAGGTAATAAAATTTAATAAAATAGCCTTCGCGAAGAAATAATAAAAGAAATATAATTTGCTCTTTGAAATAATAAATATAATTTGCTCTCCTAAAATAATAAAAGATAATTGTCATTCGAAGACGCCACGGGGTAATTAAATATGTTTATGTTAGAATTATAATGTTAACTAAAGTAAAACTTATAGAAAAGATTTGAGGAAAAGATTAAATGCTCGACTTCTAAATTTAATACAGCTTGTATTGTTCTTGTAAAACACACGCACACACGCATGCACTCGAGGTGTGAAGAAGTAAGGTTGGTTGAGTAAGATTGCAACAAAAGATTGTCTCGAAAGAAATATTGCCTTTAGCACAAGGATTGAGGTAACAGTTTCTCAATCCTTCTACAGTTACCTCAAACACGGACCTGAACGGCAGCTCCAGGAACACGGAACTCTGGGGGTAGATTGGATCCTCCGATAAGGATCACCCGGTATAAATATCAGTTAAAAACTATTCAAAAAAAGCCAATCTGGTTATTATTATTATTGTAGTTCAACTTTTCGAGCTGTTCTTTTTTTCTTCTGAACCACCCCTTGCTTATTTTTATCCAAATGCTTATGCTTTTTATTTTATCAAGATAGTTGTTCTGAAATAACGTATATTATTCTTCCGCATTCAAGATGATCACTACGAAATTAATATTAAGAGCGTCGACTGTCATGAGGGGCTAATAAACCCTTCAGTGACTGATCGGCGCTCCGCTACTAATTGTCTCCGAAGCTATGAAATTACAATAACATCGTCGTGTGAAGTTAATGCTCCCAATAAAAAAAAATCATGTTCCAAGAATACCCAAACTCGTCCAGACCATCCGATACTCATTGTAAGCAAGCGAACCACTCCAGCTGCCCCGGAAACCAAATCAAATCCTAGGTAAATATGTTTTATATTATGTTCACTCACTCACTTTATAAACTCGTGAGGAAATCTCGTAATTAACCAACATAAACTTGCATAAACAAATCTTAAAACTTTCCTCGTGATGATAACTTATCTTAGCCATAGAACTTTGTAAACATGAACTTTGAACTTAAGTGAATCTAAGAAAAGATAATATATTTTCTCAAATAGAAAGGAACTTTATTTCGATATTCACATTGTGTTATGTTTAACTATGATTCTCTGTGAGCGTGAATGTATGTGCGCGTGTGCAATAAACCAAATTAATAATGTTTTCTTTTCACATTTAATAAATTTGTTCAATATTTAAACAAGTCGAGCATTTCTCAAATCTTTTCATACAATTAAAATCGTAGTTTATTTAGTCTTTAATAATTTATCTTTGAAGTATATTTAGTTAAATTTAGATTTAATTTCAATTTGTTTTCTTTATTGATTATGTCAACATCGTGCCGTAAGTCACGATGTTTCTTATTTAACCTTAGTTAAGATAGATTTAAGAGCGGGCGGGTCTATAATCAATCGAAGTAAACGTCAAATAATTATGTTATGTATGATATGTCGGGGGGATGAACTTGTAAGCCTAGTGTTCGAGGCGTAAACGAACCACCACATTGGTCAGTGACAACCAATAATTGAATCTTATGCGGTGATCAATTAATTAGAAAACCAAACTGATTTTTCATTAGCGGACAGTGCGTCTTTTCCGGGAGGAGTAGTCCTCGAAATAGCTGTATTGCGGCTTTGAGTTACCTATTGGTCTATGCTGGGAGTTTGAGCTAGTGGGCGGGATTAGACTTCGAAATCGTTTTGACATGACGTAAGGTGATGCAAGAAATTAAATTCCACTTAAATAATCGTATCTGGCGCCCCCTTGTGTGGATAGTGAGTAACTATCGATATGAGTAAATAAATAAAGCTTTACGCTATGTCAGGTTTATTTCGGAGCCCTCGATCTCTTGTGCCGGGTTGCCTAACCTCGTTTCGTTCATTAGGCAATCCGGCACAAGAGATCGAGGGCTCCGAAATAAACCTGACATAGCGTAAAGTTTATTTGTTTACTCATATCGATAGTTATTCGCTATCCACACAAGGGGGCGCCAGATACGATTATTTAAGTGGATTTTAACTACTCGCATCACCTTACGTCATGTCAAAACAATTTCGAAGTCCAAGCCCGCCCACTAGCTCAAACTCCCAGCATAGACCAATAGATAACTCAAGGCCGTAATACAGTTATTTCCGAGGATGACTCCTCCCGAAAAGACGCATTGTCCGCTAATGAAAAAATCAGCTTGGTTTTCTAATTAATCGACTACAGCATAAGATTCATTTATTGGTTGTCACTGACCAATGAGGTGGTTCGTTACGCCCAACACTAGGCTTACAAGTTCATCCCCCGATATATCGTATATAACATAATTATTTGACGTTTACTCGATTGATTATAGACCGCTTCTTAAATCTATCTTAACTAAGGTTAAATAAGAAACATCGTGACTTACGGCACGATGTTGACATAATTCATAAAGAAACAAATTGAAATGAAATTTAAACTTAACTAAACATATTTCAACGATGAATTATTAAAGATTAAATAAACTACGATTTTAAGTGTATGAAAAGATTTGAGAAATGCTCGACTTGGTTAAATATTGAATAAATTTATTAAATGTGAAAAGAAACATTATTACTCTGG